>JAGFMF010011601.1:88535-395227 GCA_019455555.1 Galemys pyrenaicus | reverse complement strand
CCCTGGCCGGCAGCAGGGATCGAACTCGTGCTGCAGTGGCTGCGATTTGCTTCTTAGTGCGTTGCTTAACCCACTGCGCCACCAGGGGAGGCCCTGTTTAAGCTGTTATTAAAGCATTGTAGAAATATATTATTGCTCTGTTTTTACAAATACTGACAAGTATAGCAATTAACAGTCTTAATGTCTATTGATACATGCTTTCCTTTTCCATGTACTAATATTTCTAAAAGTTAAGGAATTGCAGAATTTTCTTTTCTGCCATTATATAGCTATACATAAATAAATTCTAAGAATTATAGAATATAACTTTATGTGAGAAATTTAGAGTCTTGTTACATTAGATTAGAAATGTTTTTGATGGTCTTGAAATGTTGGATTTATTTGAGAAATAATACTACTTTAGACCATGTATCTAGTCATCATATTTAAATGCATTTTTTTAATCAAAGCTATATAATTGACACAAAATTCTTTTCATGTGGTTTTCACCCAAGGCCTGATTTTATTTGCTGCCTTGATTATATTTGGCTTGGAATAACATCCAAAATATTTAAAAAATCAGAGGTCAGCAATTGATTCTGACTGAGATACACAAATTTACTGTATAAATGAAAGCAATGAGAACTCAATGAATATATATAGCTTTTCATATCACTAAGTGATAGAATGAATAAACGACTTTATCTAGAGTTGTCATTTGTTTTCACTTTCAGCCTTTTCTACCTCACTCCCTACAAGTTTCTGTCTGCTCCCCACCCCCACTATTTTTGCTTGATGCTATTGAAATTCCCTCTTCATATTAGTAGAGCAACAAAGGTAAACTTTGGAGACTACTTGATTTTCTACCTGAAATGATCTGAGCATTGTAACACTAAAAGGGAATATGCTTTTTCAGTCCATTATATTTCAGAATGCTGAAAGAATGAAATGGGCACACATCAGCCAAAGATAGAAAGCAGGGAGAAGTCACATTATGTGCAGAAACAAGTCATAAAAACAGCTGCTAAGGAAAAGGGGCATTAAACACACACACAGACACATACACACACAGAAAAGCAGGGAAAAAACTTCAAAGCAAATGAAAGAAACAGTTCTTTAAAACAAAAGAGGAAATTAAAAAAAAAAAACATTTGGGAAAGAAGAAAACGTGGATTTTTTTTTTTTTTTTTAAAGAAGGTACAAACTCAACTCAGAAATAGGACTATATTAGACAACCAGGGGCGGGGGTGACATGAAGATTATTATAGGCACGGGGAACAGAATGCAAAAAGGGCTAAAGAGATAAAGGTTATTAAATGTTCTAGAAGTCAGAAGGTTACTGCTGTAGAGTACAGAAAATGTGTAGGAATGTAGTTTGAGAGAGGCTAAAGTGGAGTTTAGTGCCAGATAAGTAGGAGTTTATAAACTATATATAGAAAAGTTTATTCATCAAAAAAATTACTTCATATTGGAAGAAAACAGGGTCCTACTGTCAAAAATTCATACATACATTCAACCTTATATAACTAAGCACTTGATTTCTGCAAAAACCTTTGCAACAAAATAAGTTTGCTATTTACATATTATGCTGTCCCAGAAGTGTCAAGTGAATATAAATATTTGTAAAATCTTACTCTAAATTTTTATACTTATTTTGTAACAAATCCACCATCACACTTTAATTTGCACAAATGTAAGTAGTATTGATTATTTTTTTCTGTTTCCAATGGGGAGTTTTTGGACGTGGTTTTCCAAAAGATGAGTATAATTAGAGGATTTGCAATTTTTAATCACAAACAACAACCTGTAAAAATAAAGAGAATCAGTGTGGGATAGAATCAGAGCATCTAGGAGACTACTGTAATAACAAGACTTTAGTGAGAGCAGGTGGGTAGATGAATCCAAGATCTATTTTGGTGAAGTTACCAACAATGTTAACAGGTTGTGTATAAAAACTGAGGGTGAAGGAAGAATCAAGAATGACTGTGGAATTCTATCAGGAGCAATTCAATGAATATCACATATGTTACTGGGGAAAGCAAGAGGAATGGTTTGAGATGGACATGGAGATGGTAGGATTCAAGGTTTTACTTTGGCTTTGCTAAACATAAACTTTTTACAAGAGAATCAAATTGATGACTACTCTAATTTATTAGAAAGATGATTTCTCTCTTCAGTAGGGTGACCCAAAGTATTTATGTCTCTGATTCCAGAATTCTCAGCCATCATCTCCACAGTGCTTTTGATTAATGAAGTGGTATGATAGTAATGCTATTAAATAATAGACTTTTGGGCACAATTAGCTGTTACTTGTGGGCAAATAAATTACTGACCAGTAAGCAGAGTTCTTTTTATGTCTGCTATCTCAAAAATGTCCTGTTAGTTTCTTATGAATCAAGTTTATTCAATTTGGATTGGAAAAAAATGGACCTTTATCTGTAGTTGCATTACAAGAATGAATTTACAATTGAATTTAAGTGATGGAAATGGAAAAACTATCTTGTAAAATACCTTAACTTATAGGAAAGTGTGCCAGGAGGATATGTAGAGATAAGTCATCAACTTCCTTAAAGTTCCAGAGACTAACCTTTGAATTCACATTAATTAGCTTCAAAGGTCCTGGAAAATATGACCCTAGTAACTGCCCTGTTGAACTTTGCTAAGCATGAATAGCAATTTAATTCTCTGGTTGGCTGCTAAGGACATGAGAAGGTAGCTGAAGAATTTCTCACTTACTAAGAAATTTCCTTATGGTACACATGGCAGCATAAACAATACTGCCCCCAAACTCCTAGGTCCACTTTTTCCAGTCTTTTAAAATATTGTGTTTGATGTTATATAAACAATGCCATGTTACATCATTTATTGCACTTTAGGGTTAATTTTTGCTTCTGGTAGGGTTTTTGGTAACTTGCAAACTTCAACTTATAAACCTGTGTCTAGAAGTAACTTTTTTCTCAGGCCACAGGTGGATACTCCAACCCTAGCCATCAGTTGAAATGAGCAATCTAGTGCCCAAGATAGTAGTAATAATGTCAAATTGTGGCCACTGATTATTTTAATTTTTAGTTCATACCACTCCAGGAGGAGTAATTTACCTTATTCTCTGTAGTTTCTATTTCCTATGGAGCTTCTTAGTGCATAAAAGACAGACTAGGTTTGTTTTTAAAAATTTTTTTATTAGAAAAAGACCACTGAAAAGTATTATTTGCTCTGCTGGCACATGGATTTTCTCAGAACATTCAGTAGCAGGCACATATCCTCGAGGATTTCATTTAGTCATGGTTGAAAAGCTTAACTATGACAAATTCTTAATTTTGAAGACTAAGGGTTGACAGAAGGCCAACTACTTCAACTTCAAAGATGATGACAGTAGCTAGTATTAATTGTTGCTAAATACATCAGACACTTCCTTTATTCCCAAGTGAGTCATACCTGCCTGGTAAAGGATTTCTTGGGTATGTTATTGTGAATAGTACATTGGATTCTTTCTTCTGATTTGTCTTAGGGAACAAGTTATAATGACATGATTTTGATGAGAAGCAGCAAAATGGGGAGGGATGATAATGGACTATGATTTAGGACTTTCAGTGCCTTTGTTATGGGTGTGGTGTGAAGGGTGTGTTCCTATACCTCTAAATCAAACGCAATATTGTAAACCAGTATTACCTCAATAATAAAAAAAAATGAAAGGAAAGATTTTTTACCTCAGTTATTAGTCTCAGTAATCTCTAGGTTCTAACGTCCATGAATTACCCATTTAACAATTTAGATAGTGGATTTTTTATTGTTATCTGTGGAACAAATTCCCTCCAATGTACATTGTGGACTTTCCTTTTATGTCTTTGTAAAAACTTATAAACTGAATATAAATATTTCTCTCTGGGCAAGATTAGATTCTGCTGAGCTGGTATCTATAACCATTCAGGGTCTGCACAGCTATTATCCCTAATGCACCAAGTGGTAATAACTCAGTCAGCTCTGTGCTTTCTAAACCAATCCTCAAACCCACTCCATCAGTTTTTGTCTGTGACTAGTGTTAGATCCTGTTGCTTACTAAAATTGCATGCTTTTTACTGCATCTAGGTCCCAAAGCAGTAAGTACTGTTTGTTAAATCTGCAGAGAGATTTAAAATATTGGTTATCAATACTCCACAGTTGTTATTGCTAAGGAATGAGATTTTTTTATTGTCAGGCTAGTTCTCCTCTAGATCTCAACTGGTAAATTTTAAAGGTGTTGCTATAGATTTCAGTGCTCTAGGGATTTTTCCTCTCTCCAATCAACGTTAACACTATATAACTGATAATAACTCTAGAACTCTACCTAATATTTACAATGTGCAAGTGGAGATTTTATTTTAAAATAGCTTCAGTAGCTCTTTTGATTTTATGATTAACCTAGTCAGAAAACATTAAAGAGATCAGGGTAAGCTCTTGTTGCTGAAATTTTACTCCTACATGCTCTTCGTTTCCTTAATATTAGATGTTAAGCACATACAATGGACCAGGCAGGTGAATTATCCAATGTACACGTCTCTGGGAATTAAAAAAAAAAACAAAAACAAAACTAAAATAAGATGCCTTGACTGCTATTAGAAGAAACTACTGTGTAAACAAAACAAATACAAACCTATGTGTTAACTGCTGGGATAGAGCTTTGTAAGAGACACACGGGTGTTTGATGTTTCACTTTTTTTAACAAACAAAATAATCTGTTTTACGTGGAGATGGTGCAAGGATCCAAGAAAGTTTCACAAGGGAAGGAGGTGCTTGACTTTGTGAAAAAGTGTGTCCCATGGAGGAGATGGAGAGACTCTCGGCAAAGGAAAATTAATTGAAACGTCACGGAATCAGTAGAAAGCATGTCTTTTTTTTCATCATGTTATTAAAATTTCTCTTTCACTGTGATTTTAATCTTTAAGGCAAAAATATCATTTAGAGTTCCCTATTTGGTATATAGTTTTGGTGATAAATGTGATAGGTATTATTTTTTGTGCCGAAAAACATAAAATGAGGCATAGTGATATTGAATTTTATGCTTGGGTCATAACTTACTCTAAAGAGTGTTTGTATGCCAGAAAAAAATAGTGTCAAATTTCTGAAATGAGTACAGGTTTATTGGGAGAAGTGAAGGATTCACAATTTCTATTGGTACAATAATATAAAAAAATCAAAGTTGTCATGTTAGTCCAGAGGAAAAACATTTATTCAGAAGTTTATTTAAAATTCTTTATATGTAGAGAGAAATAATAAATACCCTTTTCTAGGAAAGAATTAGAGTCTGGACAGCATATTTCAGATTTCCTCCTCTGTCAATATACCAAGAAAATAAATAATGTACAATGTTTTATTATTTTTAATATGAACTAGGCAGCTGAAATGGTTGGTGTGTGGAGACATTTAGCCGTATACAAATAATTTTATTATCTACTCTTATTTCTACACAAATAAGGGAATTGTCATTGCATTGTTGTTCTAATTACAGCCTTTTTGAAAGGGCAAGGTATTGAAAAGAAATATAATGTGATGAATAAATGCCTGCAAAGGAAAAAAAAATATTATGGGCATGCCTTTTGGTGATTATTCTTGAGATCTATGTTTATAAAGAAATACTTTAAGTTATAACATCAATGTAGTAGTTTCCTCTTAATGAGGTTAATTACTCAAAACAAATTGTCCCTTTTCTGCTCACGAGCTTGTATCTTCATTTCTATCCATAAACCTTTTCTTATTTCTTCCGTGTTGTTAAAAGTGATTTCTTTAACATTCTCTTATGACACAGATCAGCAAGGGAATCAGTTCTATTAAAGGAGATCTTTAAAATGAAATCAACTGTGGAATGTTTTACAAATGTGGTTCAATAAACTCCATATAATTTCAAAAGAAAATAATGTATACAAGAGCATCTTGGGAATAAGCATAAAAAACAGTTTCACTTAGAATCATGCAAGAGGGACCTTTGGGAGAATAGGACTACTTTTAAATAGCCTGATAGGAAAAAAAAAAAATCTCTTACTGGGGTTCTAAAAGAACAAAATTTGCATATTAATAGAAGATTAAAGTGCCCATCAAGTATTCTGAAGCAGTTACTTTCTCTTGTCTATTTTGTTCTTCACATAAACATCTTTCATAATAAAAAGAAACTTGTGCCTTTGCTGCTATTTCAATGAGTCTCCAAGGTTTCCTATTACAATAGGACAGATTTTTAAAATGTCTAAAACCTTTGAATAAAACTCTTTGGATTTTTATTTACTAGCACAATGAAAGGGTTACTTTTAAGAAAAAATGGAGCACTCTGCTAAAAAGAACATATCAGAAAATGTTCTTTAAGGAAGACTGCTTTACAAAAAATAAGAAAGAAAAATATACATAGTTAATAAATAAACAAAAACTCGAGAAGTCTTAAAGTGAACAAAATATTTTTCAAATATGAACTTTAGGTGTATTGACAGAAAAAAGTAAAATGAGACATTTATAGGTGAAAAATATTTTCTGACAATTCTAATAGATTTCCAATAGTGCTTAAAATACAATTGTCACTATACATTTCAATTTGTCTCCTGATAATATTGTGGGGATAATTTTAGAATGGAAGGTAAATGTTGTTCCTCATTATAATCCATAAAATTAAAGATTTTGAATATACTTGGAATATAAACTACAGCTAGAAATCAACAATAAATTACATAATATTAGAATTTCTGTGTGTGCTAAATTTTTGGCAGTAAACAAGCAGGGTTGTTAGCAATCAAGGATGTGGAAAGTGAGAATAATGCCATCCCCTTTCAGGTTATTTGTGGGTCTTTTGGTTCTTAAGCCCTCTTTTAGTAGAAAGACCTGAAGATATTGTCTTTCTGCTGCTTTATCTGGAGTTTCACATGGAACACTCATAAGAAACACATCTTTTTATTGACTAAAATACCAACAACAACAAAACTACTCTGCCATTTTCAGACATATTCTGTAAGTTGAACAACTTATTTTTTTAAGACTACCATCTCTTCAATTAAGGATGTATGGGATAAAAGTGAATAGTGTGTGGATTAGCTTTTAACACTCTTTCAGGATCTTAAATGTGAAATATTGATTTTCATTATGATTAAACAGGTATTCCTTTTCTACAAATGTAGTATATGCACTCTCAACTTGAAAATGGTATTTTTGACAATGGATTTCAGTGCACCTTTCCATCTGGCTTCCCTGCCTTCTGTCCTGAGAGCTTTGGAAAACTCATTTCACAGGAGGTGCTCCATTTTTTCTCACTCTGAGGATGCTCACAAAGCTTGCTTCTTGCTCACAGCCAGTATAGGACACTTCCTCATCATTTCCCCCTCCCAGCCCCACACAGCAGGTTTTTGTTACTGCGTTTGTCTTGCAATAGCTAAAGTTTTGACTGAAGTGCAGTGTTTCTAAATACAGTTTTTAAAAATTAAGTAATTTATGCATCGAAGAGGTGGGTTGTAGGCCAGATGTGTGGGGGTTGGGGGCTTGGGAGAAAAGACTCACCAGAAACAGGGTGGGGAGCAGAACAGGTAGATCTACTGAAATACACTACTAAAGGGAACAGCAAGCAAGGAAGGAGATGTCTGCTGTGATATGTGGGTTAACTCACTGCCCAGGGAACTAACTCAGTTCATAGAGGTTATAGCACTGAGACTTATTCCCTAGGCTACCAGGGAGGTCCCTAGTTTTGTTGTTATTATTTCTTTGCTCTCACTTATCTAGTTTTCATCCTTGGTCTCTCTTAGCCAACCATAAATACAGCAGGGGTGCAAAAGTTTGATTTCATGGGAAAGGATCTGAAGGCTGGGTATAGGTTGCTTTTGAAAGATATTTACATACAAACTTCTGGAAGGGTATTTCCCAGGACAACCTAATTTCCTTATTTCAATTCAGTAGTGAAAGCAGAACTTAATTTACAAATATTTGTCTCCTATGGCTTCCCTGATGACTCCCTAATGAAACTTTCCTTTTTCCCTCAAATTCTCTCCATCTTAGCTAAGCTATTTAAGATGGTTGTCTGAAGCCATAAGGCCAAGTTACTCAGCCATCCTGAATCCTTCCCTTATGTTCCATATGTTCATGGGAGGTAGAGGTATAACTTTATACTTCATTTTGACCTTTTCTCTGATAAGTCTATCTGATATTTATTTTTTCCAGCCTAGAACAATCTAGAGATGTATAGGATGATTTGCTTTCTTTCTTATATTTTCTCTGGATTTGGGGAAAGTTTCTCTCATTCGACCCCTTTTTGATATAAGGTGTTTCCAATTATGTTGTCTTAAAAGTAAAATAACAATTGAGACATTTCCTATAAAGACATATCTTCTTATATCTTTCTCACCTTTGTTTTTACTAAAAGATTGGCATGGCCAAAGAAATACCAGTATTTTTGAAAATCAGTGTTCTATAACAAGTTTATTCCTGACTAAGAATTTTAGAAAAGTCTGAGAACTATTGTAAAGTCCTATGGAGAAGTTATATTAGACAAAAGGAAACAAAACCACATACCAGTGATGGTTATAACTCTTTAATATTTGTTCACTGGCACATTTTATTTAATATATCCATGAAATTTATTTAGAAAATAGTTCTCCTTTCTTTATGAATTAAGATTGAATGTTTATAACATGAAATGTTAGCAACTCTATTTGCTAAGAATGTTTTAATATCTTCAACAATAGGATATGGATACATATATTCAGGAACTTATGCGGAAAGAAAGGAAATAAAATGATAGGTTTTTAACTATTTGCTAATATCTTTGCTAGGCATTTTGTTCAAAATAATTTTAATATTTTGTTTTAATATTATAAGCTTTAATATTTTATAAGTTATTTTCCTGAATCTCAGGTTGGTTTGATTACTTTCTTGTCCAAAAGTATCTGCTATAACTCATAAGGTTATTATCTACTCATAAAAATGGTTTGCTTTAATTTCTGCTCAGTTTGGTTTGTGATTAGGCTTTGGTTTTAATCCTGGATTTCTTAAGAGTCATCTAAATTGAACTTTCCTGATCCTAGGAAAATTAGTAATCTTGGTTTTGTGATACTTAAATAAGAGGACACATAACACAAAAGTATGAAATATCACAAGAGACATATTGTATTCATTATATGAATGTAAGATGCCAGTTGTGGTTTTGAGGATTTGGGATTTTTTTAGATCAATCTGTTAGTTTTGTTTTTTTTTGAGTCACAAATGCATTGTCACACTGAGTCCAGGTATCTTGACATCTGAATGAAATCAAGTGTAGGAAACCAGAAATTGTTGCTATAGTGCTAAGGTGACTTGTCTCTTTAGAACTAAGAGATGACAATGAGCTCATTTGTTTGCAACACATTTATAGTTTTGAACAAAATTAGGTTATCTCTTAATATGACCCTTGTTGGCAAAGTAAGTATTGACCAATCTAACTTGTGATATAATTATGCCTCTGAAGAGTATGAAGAAGGGCGGTAGAAAGAAAGTCATTAGTTGGCTTGGCTCCAGTCACTATGGCAAGTCTAGATCAGTTGTCTTCATTGTAATAAGAGGCATCAGGTTTTCTCCCAGTTACTGTCAACTGCAGGGTAGATATTCTAGCCATTAATCATTGCAAGTCCATAGGTGTAGAAACAAGCTGGGTTCCTAAGGATGCCAGAATCACAAATGTCTTACGGGTATAAACCCAAATACATTTATGGCAATGCCATACTCTCTTCATTCATGCACTTTCTCTGAGTATAGCAGTGTGATGATCATAAAAAGATTTTTTTTTGTTTGAGAATTAAGAGAGATGATGTGGGAAAATTACCCTGTGGGCAAGTTGTGGACACCTTAAAATATAAAGTTGGAAATTTGTAGACCCCTTTCTTCTTGAGATTCTCCCAGTTTAATCTCACTCTACTATTTTTAACTTGTTTGATCATAAGAATCATGCTTGTTAAACAGATTCCTATCTCTGAAAATTCTGATTTAAAGGCTATGGGCCAGTCTGGATTTTTAATGTGAGCTTTAAATTATTCTTTGGAAGGTATGCTTGAACAGCCAGCCAAATGTCTCTTTTGCTAGTGGGGATGTACTTCCTCTTCTGTTCAAATAAGGAATCACTTATTAAGCTGTTCTTGTAAGAAAGGCGTTGCAGGAGATACAAGGAGAAATAAGTTTTATCCCTGTCTTTAAGAAGTTTCCTTTGGTAATTGAAAGATTCTTCTAGCAGCTTTCTGAACTGCTCATAATTACATTGCCATCTTATTAAAGGAAATCATTGTAATTTGATTTTCTGATTTTACAAGAGAAGTACATTTAAAATTACTACTCACTATGCAGTTGGTTAAAAAAATTAAGGACTCTATTTTCTTTGTATGCTTTCTATGTTTAATCTAGATTTATATTATTTTACATATAGAATTATCTTTATTAACTTCATGATCATAATATTTATGCTTGTATGTTAATTTTGAGTTTGAAATGCATACTTCTATGAATTATTGCATATAGGCTTAATGTTACACAGAAAGAAAGTTTCTGTAGCTTATTTATTTAAAAATGCCACTTGCTGTTCAAAACCTGTTTGGAAAATATTTTAGCAAACGAGGGAGGTATGTTTGAATTTTAGATGCACAATCTTGACACCAAAACTTCTAACCTTTGATTACCCAAAAAGCATATAGTCCTCAAACCTTTGTATTTTTATGTTAGTCCAACCCTGTAAATGTATCACAGCCTTAGATTTCCATAGAGCATGCATTGGGCACATTCCCATCAAACTAAAAGAGTCCCAAATGGAATACAAATAACCATTAAGATTGTGTCCACACATGCAAAGTTAAATGAAAAATTGTGGTAATTATATGAATATTCCAAGCCCCAAATAGCTTTGCTTGAAATATTCAGATAATTGAGGCAATAAATATGGATTCTAGTAATTAGAAGGGACTTACAGATCCTCTCATCTGCCTCATTTCATAGAAGAAATGTTGACAGCTACTCTTTTTAATCATAGGCCAAAAATATAGCTTTGCCTGTATTAAATGGCCGCTAATGAAAAACTTCTTTTAACCTTAATTATTCAGATAATTTTCTACATTTTACTTTATTTTGCTTCAGGTCCTTAAGCAAAGGTGCCACTTTAACATCTGACATCAACAGCTTGTCTTGGGTATCTGCAGTCTGAGTTGGGAACACTGTTTTTCTATCTTGAGAAACTGTGAAGCTTAGATTGGGCACGATTCGATATAATGTGTCATGTGATTGAGATCCCTGAGTGTTAAACATCCTACCTTTGAAAGTTGTTATGTTCTCAGCATTCACCTCCACTCTCCTGATTTGAACACCTTCCAGTTTAATCTCTACTATTGGCTTTTCTGTTCAATATAGTTCAGTCTAATGTTCTTCTGATTTTTTTTCCTTCTAAAGGACAAGAACTAATGCTCTAATTTAGAGAACTCAAGTACCATTTTTGTCCATTCTTCATCAGAGATTGCACTATTCAAGTACTTAGCTTTTTTTAGATGAATGCCCTAATTTGTTCCTGTTACACAGACAAAGAAATCTTAGTTCTATATTAAAAGGTCTCATTGCCAGCCTCAGACATTCTGGAATATGGACTAGAAAGAAAGTAGCATTGAAAGAATAAAGTGATCTCTGCCTTTAGAAATGAATGCCTGCAAAATAAGAGGTCAAAATTAGCTTTTTTGAATAGATCATCAAAGGGAAACTCCAAAGGTAATCTAAATCATATCTGTGTCCCAAGCTTGCTGAATCCAAAAGTACATTTTTTTTTGCAAATAATGATATGATGGATTATTTGGAAAACAAAATATGAAGTAAATAAAATGTACTCAATGTTAATGATACCCTTTGTAAGTAGATAACCAAAGAACCTCAGAAATATGCAAGTCTATTTTTTGCATTAAATTTAGCATGAACATGAAATAAATTTTGACTTTCTATTTAGCATTAAAACATAATGTGAAAAAATTGACAATTCTTTGTTAAGAATAAATTCAATATATTTCACCTGACAATTTAGGCCAGTTTGTTTTATTAAATACAGACAGGAGATATGAAAAATTAGTGTTTTTTTGAATAACTTACAATCTTAGAGACAGACCACTGAATGACAATGATGGGTCAATTATACTTCATGCCAGGGAAGTAAAATAAAAATTTGAAATTATTTATGTTATATATGTTTAGAAGATGAGCTATTAAAATCAGACCCCAAATATTCATCAGAGTTTGTTTTCCCTTTTTCTCATTTTTAAAAATGACATATTTGACATGATGCAATATGCATACATCTGGCAAGCTCAGAATGTAAACTACAGCTCTATCAATGTATAAAATATTTTATCATCCAAGAAATTTATTCTCATATCTAGTCAACCCTCTTCCCCAGCCCAAAGAGAAAATTGTTGCTTTGATTTTTATCACCATAGTTTAGTTAGCTGTTCTATAACTTTATAGAAATGGAGTCATATGGTGCAGACTTTATTGTGTTTGCTTTCATCAATGTGGTTGTTTATATCAACCACATTGTTCTATATTTTTCTTTTTTAGAGTCCATTGTGTGAATGTACATTTTGTGTATAGACATTTTAAAAATAGACTTTCAACTCTCATTCTTTTGTCTGTGTTGTTCGTTGCAAATATTGCATTTCTTTCAGATTATTTGCTAGGCATGAAATTAGTGGGTCAAAAGGTAGATGCATGTTTAATTTTACAAAAAAAACTTCCAGAATGTTAACATGGTAGCACTATTTTTTATTTCTACCAATAAACATTCCATTTCTTTTTCATGTTTGTTAAACTTTAGTGTTCTCAATATTATAATGCCATTTTATTGTGGTTTAAACGTATTTCCTTTCATGCCTGATGGTGTTGAGAATTTACTGATTGCGTATTGCCTATTTGAATAGCTCCCTCTGTAAAGTGTCTGTTCAAGTCTTTTATCCATTTTTGGCTTTTATATATGTTGTTGAAATTTTTTTATATATACTGAATGAGTCCTCAACCAAATATGTCTTTTCATCTGTTTTTCCAGTTTGTGACATTTACTTTAATGAACAGAAGTTTTAAATTTTGGTGCATTCCATTAAATCTGCTGTTTTCATTTATGGTTAATATTTTCTGTGTTTCATATTAAAAATAAAACTTTACATTACCAAGTATGAAGATATTTTTATGAGAAATATAAAAATATGACTTTTTTTGTTTCCCTTCCAGAGGTTTAAACTTTTAAATTTATTTTTACATTTTTATTAATTAATACAATATATATAGTCTTATATAAAATTGTATAAATTACTAAATCACTCACTTTTTTCCTCAACACTATTTATCTATGAAAATGCTTTCTTTGACCATTAAATTGCTTTGACACATATTTGTCACAAATAGTTTTGTAAGTATGTGTACTTATATTTGGTTTCTTCAGTCTTTTTGTCTATCTATGGTTAGGCTACATTGGTTTGATTACCTTTTTTTTAAATAATTATTGTGATTAGGTTCTATAAATACTCCAATTTGTTCTTTTTAAAACTGATATTTTTAGTCTAGGTTCTTCATGTTTCTATTATATATATATATATATATATATATATGAAATAGCTTATCAATAAAAGTAAATAGAACCTGGAGGAAATCTGAGATGGCAATATATATAAAGATCAATTGGGGAGAATTTCTACCATAACAGTTCTGAATTTTTCAATTTGTAGCATATATCTTCCTTTATTTTTGATGTTGTTTTGTAAACTTAGTATTGAGGTCTTGTAAACATTCAGTGGAATTATTTGGTCTGTGTGTATATGTATAAATAGCTCAGGTTTTCTTTTTGTTTCAGAATTGAATAGACTAAGACTTAGAATTTAATTCTAATTCTAACTTTATTTTTACTTTTCTGTGTATACTTCCACAATTATTTTTATTTCTGCTATTTTTGCTTCATTTAATTTTTTACTTTCATCTCATACTTTAATTTTATATCACATTTTCCATTTTATTACTTTTATTTTTGAAGATTTATTTATTTACGCATACAAGAGCTGGGGTGCAGGCCAGAGGTGCTGGAGGGATGGATGGTGAGAGGACTCACCAGAGACAAAGTTGGGAACAGAACAGGCAGAATGACTGAAATACACTGCTGAAGGGAACAGCCAGAGAGACAGGAGAAGTCTGCTGCGCCATGTGGGTCACCTCCCTGACCAGGGATAGAATTCCTGCTGTAGTGGCTATGGATAACCTCATAGTGCTGAGACTTAACCCCTTGTACAAACACGGATGCTCCATATTTTCTATTTAATTTGAATAAAACTGCTTCTTTCATAGCTTTTTAAGGTAGAAATTTTGATTTATAAACTTTATTCTTGTGCGATATATATTCTATAAAATTTCTGTTTTTCTCCCCTCCCCTGATATTCTTCACACTTAGATATGTCTCACAAATATTTTCTTTTTAAAAAAATTGCTAATAACTTTGAAACATTTAATTTATTTCAGTACTTTAATTTGTGGTAACTTATAAGGGCTTTTGCTGATTTCCCAGTTTTGGGATGTTTTCAGATGTATTTTGTTATTAATTTATGTTTTAACAACATTGGAGAAAGAATATGCTCAATGATTTCCTTTAACCTATATTGAATCTTGTTTTACTGTCCTTTTTAATTAGAATCTACGGTTGTGAATTTTTCATGTGGTCTGGAGAAGAATCTGTATTGTATCAATAGATGTAGTTGTACCAACTAGATCCAATTGATTGGTCATCTTTTTTGTCCTATGTTTGGTCTGCTTATTCTATCAATTAATGATAGAAGAATCCAAAGCTGTAACTATACTTCCAGATTTATGTTTCTCCCTTCATTACCTTTCAGTTGTTTCTTTCCTATTAATGGCATGGAATGGTTAGATCATTTTTTAATAGCATTTATACCTTCTTGTCACCATAAAAGGTGTCTTAATTTTTGTAGTATCCTAAGATTTTAGCTGTATTTGCCTGATGCTATAATCGTTCCCCTAGTTTTCTTACCTTCAGAGACTAGATGTTATATTTTATTCTATTCTTTAACTTTCAGTATCTTTGTGTTTGCATATTTAAAGGAATAAATCTAGAAACAGCATGTGTTTGCAAAAAATTTATTTTTATCTATTTTATTTATTTTCCATAGAAGAACTGGAGTATAAACCAGAGATGTGGGGGTGAGGCACAGTGGGATGCAGAACAAGTGGATCTTCTGCAATTCACTGCTAAAGGGGTGCAGGGGTCAAGACAGTAGATGTCTGCTGTGCCATATGTGGGTATAAACTCAGGTCCTAGTGATGATAATGCTGAGACTTAACCCTAGGATATCAGGGAGGCCTGATGCACAAATTTTAAAGTCTATCATGATAACTTGTATCTCTTAATTGGAGTATTTCATTAATTCATATTACTATAATTTTAATATCATTGGATTTAAATCTATTGCATTTTATTTTCTTTGTCACCTATTTGCATGTTACATTTTTTTCATCTTTCTTGGTGTTTTCTGGTGTTATTGACTATGTTTCAGATTTATTTTATTCTCTATTTTAATCTAAATACATTTTAGATTAAAAGAAAAATGTTTACCATTTTTAAGAGATTCAAATGTGTTAAGCGATTCATGTGCATAATTCACCTATCAAATACTGCCCTGAGATAATATTATGCCATTTCATGTATAAGAAACTAATACTATCATATTTCTTTTTAATCAGTTTCCTTTTCTTTGTGTTATTATTTACATGCACTGAATTTCAACATATCCTATAAACCCAACAATATTGGTCATTTATTTTTATTTTTGTTTTGAACTGTATGTTTTTAAAGAAGTAAGAGAAAAACATGATATATCTGACATATTTTACTATCTTGACATTCTTTACTTTTGGTGTTGATTTATTTCTCCAGTGTTTTTTTAATTGATTATTAGAATAGATATTTGACCCATTTGTTTCTTTATATTCCACCTATCAGTAAACCATCCACTGTTTGTCTTTCTCTTGACTTTTTTTACTTAGCAAAATCCCCTCCATTACCATCCATGTTGTCACAAGTGAATAAATTTGTCTTTTTTATAATTGAGTAGTATTCCATTGTGTATGTATACACACACACCCCACATCTACCTTTTGAGTCACTTAAGTTGTTTGCACAGTTTGGTTATTGTTAATAGAATAGCAATGAACAAAGGACTGTATATATCTCTTTGAATTAGTGTTTTTGCATTCTTCAGGTAGACACCTAGGAATCTAATTTTTGGGTCATATGGTAGATATATATTAAATATCTTGAGAAACCTCTGTAGTGTTTTCCATAGGGGCTGGACCAATCAACATCCCACCAAGAGAGTATGAGCATTTGTTTTTCTTCACAAGTATTTGCTAATACTTTTTACTGGCCTTTTAGAAATGGGGTATTATCACAGGAGGAGGTAATAGCTCATTGTAATTTTGATTTGCATTTACCTGATAATTATTACTTGATAATAAGGTGAACATGTTTTTCATGTGCCTGTTTGTCATCTGCATATCTTCCTTGCTGTGGGTATTAAGTTTTTTTGCCTACTCTTACTGAGGTAGTTTTCTTTTTGTTGAGTTGTTTGAGATCTTTGTAAATCTTTGTATCACCCTCTTCCCAGATTTATGGTGTGCACATAATTTCTCCCATTCAGGAGAAATTTTTTGTTTTAATTATAGTTTCATTCAATATGCAGAAGGTTTTTAGTTTAATGGAGCCTCAATTGTTTATATTCTCTTTTGTTTTCCTTCCTGTTGGAGACAAGGATGCAAAGACATCACTGAACCTTATGTGATAAAGTGATTTTTGCCTATGTTTTCTTATATGTGTTATATGGTTTCAGGTTTTTCATCTAAGAATTTTATCTATTTTGATTTGAAATTTTGTATAGTATAGTAAGGTAGTCTAATTTCTTTTTTTGCAGGTGGTTGTTCAGTTTCCCAATGTTTATTTTTAGAAATTTTTTTCTATCTCTAAATATATTCTTCACTTTTTTTTTTTTTTTGGTCACAGATTAACTATCCATGTTAAGTATGGGTTCATTTCTGGGGTTCTGAATTCTATTCCACTAGTTTATGTCTTTTTATGTTTTGCCTCCATTATTATAGCCCATTGTTATATGTGGTGTATTTTGAAGCAATTATACCACCATTTTTCTCTTTTGGTCAGGCATTTCTTGGTCAGGTTTTGCTTTGGGTTTTTTGGTTTTCCATGTGAATTTCAGTAATTTTTGTTCTAAATCTTTGAAGAATGTTATTGAATCTTTGATAGGGATTGCATGACATCTACATTACTTTCAGTATGAATCCCATTTGATGATGTTAGTTCTTCCAATGCATGAGTAGGGAATTTCTTTTCTTTTGTGTGTGTGTGTCTTTTTCTATTTTTTTCAACAATAACTTATAGTTTTCATTGTATAGGTCCTTTATCTCCTTTGTTAAGTTTATACCTATGCATTTAATTATTGTTTGCGCAATTGTAAGTGGGATTGTTTTCCTGATTTCTTTCTCTTCCTATATTTCAGAGTTTGCATATAGGAAGGTGACTGATTTTTGTGTATTAATTAAGTAATTTGCCACTTTATTGGACTAATTTATTGTTTCAATTAGTTTTTTAGTGGGATTTGTATGGTTTTCTATGTATTATTATAATGCCATCTCAAAATAATTATAACTTTAGTTCTTTCTCAATTTTTATTCCTGTTATATCCTCTCTTACTTAATTGCCTACTTAACTGCTCTAGCTAGGATTTCCAATATTATGTTGAATAGTAATGGAGAAAGTGGGCATTCTTGACTTACACCAAATATGTATTAAAAAGCTTTCAATTTTTCACCATTAAGAATGATGCTTGCTGGGGTTTGTCATATATGGTCTGTATTATGTTGAGGTATGTTCCATCTCCTTTTGGTCCTTTGGTGATTTTATAATAAAGTTTGGATTTAGGTAATTTTTGAAATTACTGTTTTTATGGGTGTATATTGTGGAACTAATATTTTATTTGTTCACAAATATTACTTTGGAATTACTCCATGTGAGCTACTATAGTATTTCCACAGAATGTATTGGCCTTTATACTTATAATGAATAAAGAAGAATGCAAACATTGGCCATGATTATGCAAGCTGATTGTTTTCTTTTTATTTGATCTTTAGTTATCTTTAAAATTGGTTTCCTTGGTATGTTCTGATTACATTGGTGTTCTTGATGAAACTAATGACAGACATTGCCATACTTGGAATGTACAACATTCCTTTGTCAAGTCTGAAAGTTAGAGTGCTTATGTCAGAAAACCTACATGTGCTTTCAGTGCAATCAATATCCTGCTTACTGTTGATAGGGACCTACTCCCATAGAGAACATAGTTGCATAGCACGTTAAGTGCTATAGAGACATTTTCCAGAAACCAGAGACCAGGAACAGTGACTGCAGAGTGATTCTTTACTAACTTGATGAAAATGAGGATTTTAATTGGATGAGGTGCTATTCAGCAATTAGGCATATTCTTTGATTGCATTATATCAGTGTTTTATTAAATATCTTCATTAGAACCATCACAATACTGTCATTGGAGTTAAGGTCAATGCCAATGTGCTGATTTCAATTTTGGCTGTCTCATATTGATAATTGTTACTAATTTGACCTCCTTTTCCCTGTGAACTTCCCTAAAAATTTGTAAAATATCTCTAAAACTTAATTTTTTTATGATTCTTTTTACAATGGTCTAATTATTTTACATGTGGAATTTTATTCAGTTTTCATAATTGACATGTGATAGCTAAGAACAGAGTATGTTTGTAGAAGTAGTATATTCAAACTCGTGCAAAAGAGAATACTGAATTTCTAACCAAAGTCTTCTGGCTCTAAAACCTGAGTTACTAATCACTAAATTCTATCTTTTTTTGTATCTTCTGTTTATATGGTGCTTTTTTTTTTCAGTTGATTGATTTCATGTGTGATTGTTGCCTCCACTCACAATATAATAATCCATGTTCACTCCCTGTTTCAGTGCAGCTGTGGCTATAAAGGTCTCCACTGTTAATGATGCACTTCAGACCTGTAGCCTGATTCTCTCTGCTTTGCTGCTAAAGTCTTTTTTCAAGCCAGAGAGGCTGCTTAACCCATACATTGGTCCAAGTCATAAGTACTAGAGGATAATGCCATCATGAGCACTTCTCCAAACTGTGGTGAAGTCAGTGGATTCATCTATTAGCTGCCCAGCTCTGATGAGACAATTCTGAAGTAGATTTGCCTTGAATGCCTCTGAATATTCCCAATGGGATTGAGCTCCATATTTGTTCAAATTTCAGTCCAGCCCCATTAATGGCAATCTTTCCTGACTTTTCTTAATTTGCTGCCACTCTCTAATCACTGCCTCACTTTTTTACCCCAGGAACTAATCTCAAATAAATGACTTGAGGGCCACCCTGGTGGTATAGGGATTAAACTCTCAATGCCATCAAGCTATTTCCAGCCTCTAAGGCATGAGTTTGATCCTCTGCCAGGGAGCTAACCCACATGGCACAGAAGACATCTCCTGTCTTGCCCACTGCTGCCCTCAGCAGTGTATTTCAGTGGATCCACCTGTTTTGCTCCCCACTCTGTCTCAAATTCTATAACCCCCCACACCTCTTGCCTATACCCCTGTTCTTGTATGTATGAATAAATAAAAATAAAAATTCTTCAAACAAAGGCTTGCATCTATTTCCGGTCTTAGTTGTGTTTTCTAGAAAACACAAACTAAGATAGCGGTTATTGTGTTTTATGGATGCCTGCTTATTAAATCCTGTAATATATATTATAAGTAATAACCCATCCTTCCTGTTTCTACTTGGTTATGAAAACCTATCAAGTTTTTCTTTTAAACTGGTTTTTAGTCAGGTTGTCAATTTTCTATTCCCATAATCCACCTGGTAGCCCAGGACTTTATCGTATTATATCCCTGAGGTATTTGTGTTGGGATTTTTACTTAGCATATCCTCTTCTATCATCTAAGATTTCCTGCATACTGATATCACATAAATTTTCCTCCAGTGTTAGCTTCCTATAGCTCCCCCCCCAAAAAAATACATGCAATTACTCTGAAAATTTATCACATCAAGTCTAAATATCTCTGCCAAGTCAAGATGCACTTTCTTCACAAAATTCTACAACTCTGATAAATTCAATTGATTTTCCATGTTTTTGAATTCTTAGAACACCTCTAATGTTGCCATAGACTTGAAGACATTTATTATCTTGAGTTAGTCTTATATTTTTATAAATTATCTTAGTCCACTAACTACAGGTTCTTTGAAGTGGGAAAATCTCCCTTGTGGTTATCTTGCACTTTTAAATTATCTGGCTCAGGCACAGGCACAAAAGTTCTAGTCTATAAATATTTTCCAACTGAATGATAACTCATTTTTGGAGACTTCCTAAAGGGGGACACTTGTATTAGATTTTTCAGAAATATATTCTGAAAAAGAAAAAAAAATTCAAAGTTATTTTGATTTGCTCAAGTCCTTACCTTATGTAACAAATAAAAGCCAGTTCTTTGGTCTGTCGTTCTAGTAAAATATTTTTATTATTCTATGTGCCAAAAGTTGGCTTTAAGGGGGTATAAGATATGCATGTGCTTCTAGATCTAGAGGATCATTAAATATTTGAACACAGGGCAATAATGGAAAAGAAAATGAATGTTGTTTTATAGACAGTCTGAGGATTTTTATTTCTTTCAGCAAATTATTTTTAGTCAGGTTGTCAATATTATCTTACCTCATTTTAAAGACATTTTTCAGTAATTTGTGGAACCCCAGTTTTATTAATATAATAGAATTGGAGAAGGGGTAATTTTACAGTTTTAAACATCTCAAACATTCCCAAGATATATTTTTATTAATTTGAAATATTTTTCAAAATTTAATTTGTTAGGGATTTTATTTTTTTAGAGCACATAAATGCACTTATTTAAAACCAAACCATAATATTAAAATGTGAAAAATTCTAGAAATCAACCAACTTAATATACTATATTGCTATAGTCAAAGATGTGTGTGTGTGTGAGAGAGAGTGAGAGAGAGACAGAGAGAGAAAAGGTATTGTATGCATTTTCAGAAAGTAGATGGACAGATACATCTATAAAATATCCAAAATTTGAAACCAAAAGATGTGATTCTCTTGTCAGTCTGTTCAGGTGTTTTTCCAGACTGATTTTCTTTTTTAATTATTTAAGTATACCCCAAACAAAGGTCCTAATGGAAGCATCTAAATTTTACTGTGCAGCCTCAGGAACAAAGATATTCTCTTTAAAACTTGATTGCTTTTCTATGGAAGCATTACCTTTGATTTATATCACTTCTGAAGGGAGCTTCGCTGAGGCTTTAAGTAATTCAATAAGGATCATATAACATACTCCCTTTTATATTTCTTAGAGTTGCTGTGTATGGAACTCTTTGTTTATGATTCAGGAAATGGGTTAAAAGCTTCTTAGGTTCATCTCTTCACAAAATTTGTTCTGGAGGAAATAATGGCCTCTTGCATTTTAATAAGCAGTAAATCTCAAGTGTTACACTGCTACAGGAACAAACTATCTTTGACAGTGTGGGTATTCTGTGTTTAGAGCTTACTCTTCAGCAGTTTGGGCATGAAGAAAATTTTTTCACAATTATTTTTTATCCCACTTATATTTAAATTATTTTTTAAACTGATATAACATTGCAGTATAACATTTTATAAGTTTTGGGTGTGCATCATTAAAAATCATATGTGTGTGTGTATATATATATATTTTGTGTGTATATGTGTGTATGTGTGTTACATTGTGTCACCGCTAAAAGTTCAATCATGCAATTGTCCCCTTTTATTCTATTCATACTCCTTACACCTCGCTTCTGGTAACCACTAATTGCCATTATAATCTAAAAGTTTCTTTTTGTGTATAAATTTATTTGCAAACTCCAGCATGTGTAAGTGAAATTACACAGCATTGGTCTGATTTCTTTCACTAAGCACAATATAGTCTGGGCCCATTCATGTTGTTGAAAAGGCAAGATTTCATTTAGTTATTTTTATTTTAATATAGATGAGCAGTATTTCATTCTGGATATACACTATATCTTCTTTAACAATTCATCAGTGGTGCATAATTAAGCTGTTTCTTACTCTGGATTATTGTAAATAATGCTACAATAAATATGGGTGTTCATATATGTTTTATTTTATTTTTGGGTACTCAGTTGTGAGATAATTGTATCATATGGAATTTATATTTTTAAGTTTATGACGAATCTCCATACTGTTTTCCATAATGGTTGCACAATTTACATACCAACCAACTACATCCAAGGGTTTCTTCAATTTATTTCCTCTCCAATACTTGTTTGTTTTCTTCATAATAGCCATTCTCATAGGTCTGGGATGAGATCTCATTCTTGTTTTGATTTGCATCCCCCCAAAATAATGAGTATATTTTCATGTGCCTATTGGTCACTTGTATGTCTCCTTTGGAGAAGTAACTACATTCATTATGTACCTATTTTTAAAACTGGATTGTTTGCTTTTTTTCTTGTTGCATTTTATGAGTCCTTTATATATTTGGAATATAACTTCTTATCAGAAATATGTTTTGCAGATGTTTTCTTCCATTCCAGAGAGCATCTTTTTTCTTTTCTGATATTCTAATATGTTGTACAGAAGATTTTTATTTTGATATTCATTTATTTTTGCTATTGTGTACCTTGTCTTTAGTTTAGTCATTAAACACATCTCTAACTCCAATGTCAATATAAACATTTTTTGAAAAAACAATTTTCTTTTATATATTTTATGGTTTCATGTCTCACAACCAAGTTTAATTCATTTTGAGTTAATTTTTGTTTACAGTGTGAGATAGTTGTATAGTTTATTTTGCATGTGGTTGCCAAGGTTTCACAACAGCATTTGTAGAAGAGACTCCCTTCATTGTATACTCTTGCCTCCTTTGTCGTACATTAATACATAAATGTAAGTTTATTTCTGCGTTCTTAATTTTGTCCCATTGATCTGTGTGGCTCTTTATTCTACTATCATTCTGTTATGATTACAATAGCTTAAAGTTTATAAATGTGACATCAGTACTCTTTTTTTTGTTAGGAATAGTTTGGCTATTCAGGGTTCTGAATCATTCAATATAACTTCAATAATGTCTTCTCTGTTATTTGAAGTATGCCATGAGAGTTGATAGAAATGAAATTGAGGGTATCCCTGGTGGTGCAAGAGGTTAAGTTGCAACACTATGAAACTACCTGCAGACACTGCAGCACGAGTTTGGTCCCTAGCCAGGGAGCTGACCCACACGGCACAGCAGACCTCTCCTGTCTCACCCCCGATCCCTTCAGCAGTGTATTTCAGTGGATCTGCCTCTTCTGGTCCCCATTTTGTCTCTGGTGAATCCTTTTATCCCTTATACTTCTGGCCTGTGCCCTAGTTCTTGTATGTATAAATAAATAAATCTTTTAAAAAAAGAAATTGAATTAAATTTGTATATTGCTTTAAGTAAGATAGTCATTTTAGCAATGTTAATTCTTCCAATCTAAAAACACTGAATATCTGGTAGGTTTAAACAGAATTCAAACCTTCTGCTGTCTCCAGGAAACACACCTAAGGTGCAAGGATAAACTTAGACTGAAAGTAAACGGTTGGAGAACAATCCTGCAAGGAAATGGGACCCAAAAGATAGTAAGGGCAGCTGTACTTTGTCACATAAAATAGAATTTACAGCTAACAAGAGACAGGGAGGGCCTTAATCAGTAATGATTAAGGAAATAATATACCAGTAAGACATAACACTCATCAATATGTATACTCCAAATGAAGGAGTGCTAAAGTACATTTGGAAATTACTATCAGCTCTGAAAACTGACATTGGACAAACTACATATGTGATTATGATTTTATCACTCCACTGTCACCAATGGACAGATCAAATAAACAGAAAATGAATAGGGGCACCATCATTTTAAACAAAGAATTAGACCATCTGTGTCTAATAAAAATTTATGGGGCTCTGCACCCAGCAAAACCTAAATACACAGTTTTCTTAAACGCACACAGATTATTGTCCAAATTGACCTCAAGCTGAGTCACAAGATAGGTATTAACAAATTCATGAAGATTCAAATCATATACATGCATCTTCTCTAACCATAAAGTTTTCAAACTAGAAATCAACTGAAAAACAAAGAAATTAACAGAGAGCACTGATGAACACATTCCTGAAAACCAATGAGGACATCAAAGAAGAATTAAAGAAAAGAAAACCCTTGACATAAATGATGAAAACACAACCTTCTAAAATGTATAGGATACAACAAAAGCAGTAGTAACAGTCAAGTATATGGCAATACAAGTCAATATCAAGAAAAAAGAAAGAGCCCAAATAAACAACTTAGTCTCTCAACTCAAGGAACTAGAAAAACAAAAACAGACAAAAATTCCAAAAGCCAGTAGAAGAAAAGAAATAGGAGAAGTTAGAGTATAAATAAATAAAATAGAAATAGAAGAGATACTCCAAAAGCTCCATGAAATCAGAAGCTGTTTCTTTCAAAAAAAAAAAAAAAGTAAACAAACAAATTAGATAAACCTATAGGTAGCACAATTATTGAATATATGGAGAAAACTTAAATAAATAGGATCAAAAATGAAAGAGGAGAGGTACAATAGACTGCAGAAATCTAGAAGATAATAGGAGATTATCACGAACATTTATATATAAACAAACTCAACAACCTAGATGAGATATACAAATTCTTAAAGTCATACAGTCATTCAAGGTTATATAAGGAAGTAATTGAATCTGAAACAAAGCAATCATAAGCAAGGCGATTGAAACAATCAAAACTCTCCCCCTTAGCAAAAGTCCAGGATCAGATGGCTATCAAAGATAATACTTATCCTGCTCAAACCCTTTCAAAAGTTGAAAGAGGAATACTTCCTATGGGGAAAATGGAGTAGCTTAGGTTCTTTTTCATGTTCCTGTTACTACCCTCTATGGCTGTCACATATGGCTTTGCTTTCATTTTTGGTTTTGTTTTCCATACATGACATGTTAGTGCAAAAAGCGCTTGGGCACATGGAGCATGGGGCAGGCATGGACACCTGGGGCTGAGGGCACACGTACCTGTAATTACATACACCTGGGCTGAGGAGCAGAGCACATTGGACATGCATACCTACAAGTAAGCCTCAGAGCTCAGAGAAGGAGTGCAGAGATTGCAGGGAATGAGAGACTTGGTTTCTACCTGGCCCCAAGTATCCTGCTCCCTGCTCGCTGATATCTCTGTGCCTTGTCCCTGATTCAGCATTGAAAGTCTGTCAAAACTATTGAGGATGCCTAGATCCTTTTCCATCTGCCTTGCTTGCCCTGCTCCTGTTTGCCATGACACTTACAAAAACATTTCATGAGAACTCACTCAAATACCAAAACCATGGACAAAACACAAAAAACAAACTACAGACCAATCTCTGTAATGGTTATAGATGCAAATTATCCAAAATGAAATCTTACCAAACTGAACACAACACTGCTTTAAAAGGATTATACATCATGACTGAATGAGATTTTTACCAGGAACACAAATGTGGTTCAACATCCAAAATTAAATCAACACAATTTACCACATCAACAAAAGTAAAAACCATATGATCTTATCAATAGATGCCGAGAAAACATTTGATTCAACATCCTTTTGTGATGAATACCTTCAAAAAACTGTGGATAAATGGAACATATCTTAATATAATAAAAGCCGTATATGATAAACCCACACCTAGCATCATCTCAATGATGAAAACCTGAAAGCCTTTCCACTACAAGACAAGAATGTGCACTTTAAATGTTACCATTCAACATAGTTTCAAAATACTAGTTAGATCAATTAGACAAGAGAAAGTTATAAAATTCAATTTGAAAAGTAAAACTGTTATCATATGCAGATATATTATAAAAAGAGACCCTAAAAAAAACTATGGAAAATTAATTGAAACAATAAACCAGTTCAGTAAAGTAGCAGGTCATAAAATTCATAACCAAAAATCCCTATATGCACTTAGTCTGAAGAAGAAGAAATTAAGAAAACTACACCATTTATAATTGTGGCCTATTAGATGATGATATGGTGGAAAAAACAAAGCACTAGCTTCTGAATTTCCTTGAATAAAGGTGGTTAGATATTATTTATTATGAAATAGAATTGGGTATCATGTACAGAGGCAACACTTTTAAATATATTCACTTCTCTTTTCTGCTCTCACTGCAACTCTTGCTCTACCTTCTCTCCTGCCTCACTGGTTGTGCATCCCCTATCATGTCTCTCTTCAGGCTTGTTCTTTATTAGCAAAGAAAAAAGTGATTTTTGAAAAAAAGAAATCTACTGTTGCAACCAAAAGTTAGTGCTCCCCAATATGTACCAATAGACCTTCCCAAAGTGTCTAAAATAATTATTCTAAGATATGTCACCTATCATGTGGATTAATTCAAGCTAATATAAATAGATGCCACGTGGACATCAAAAGACACTTTTCACATGTCCCTTAACTGTCTAGAAGAACGATGATTCGGGGGGGTCACCTAGACTTAGGTTTCTATCTCCTGAAATAACCTTTCTGTCATAGAAGTCTGTCTATAAGACAGGACACATATTTAGTTTCAGAGCATCTGGCTTTTGTCATATGAGGGTTCCTCTGCTGTCCTTGAAGTTCCAGGCCCCTATCCCATCCTTTAATTCAGTGTAAATACACCAGTGTTGTCCTATTTACTCTAGAATTTACATCCATATAAGTTCTCCATTTGCAGTTACATTTGTTATTTTCACTTACTAATCTATCTGATATAAATTTGATTGCTAAAACAGACAAGAAGAGATGAGAAGGGTAAGAGGAACTTTCCCCTCTCCCTATACTATGTGTCTAATACTAATAAATACTAATAAAAGATTAACAATTGCAAATAAATCAAAACCTGCTTTTAAAGTTTGTTCTAGTTATTTATTGCTACATCCCCCCCTATTTGCTTGGTTCAGTCATACTCAATCTCCTCCAGGTCCTACAACCCTTGGCAGCTTTCTCCTCAGTCATAGGAGATATCAGTCATCTGATAACTTTATTCCTCCCAAATATCATCTTCCCAGATGGACTGATGCCCCGATCTAGAGAAGGTTTCCTCCCACCAACACCCTATTTTTATTAATATTATACCCTATCCACATGTCTCATACTCCTTATCTATATTTAGTATTTATTTGTTTGCTTTGTTGTTTGTGTTTTTCACCTTCACCAGAAAGGATGGCTTGTGTACTCAGTGGGAACAGGGCATAGCTCTTTTGTAAACACTATCTCAGAGTCCAGCACTCTCCCTGCACTAAGATGGAAGTCAATAAATACTTAAGGTGAATAAGTGTGTCCATCAAACACTGCATTCTTAAATAAAGGCTACTGTGATTCACAAGATTTTGTGATGTCTCAGAAAACAGAACGTGCAGTCACTTCACTGGAATAGTGACTACCAAACTTCGGTGACCACAGAAACTCCTATTCTGGGGCCTGCCCCTGATGATCTGATACACTGGGTCTGGGGCTAGAATGTGCATTAAAACAATTTTCCTGGAGATGCTGATATTGTTGATCTTAAGATTACTCTTTTTGAGAACAACACTTCTAGGATTATCCCTCACCCCCATTCATGATGCACATTCAGTTATAATGAGCTACTTCTACAATACAAACTCTGTTACATATTACCAGATGGAGTGAATATGAATAACTCCTATAAATATATTGACTATACTACAACTTCTGTTATACTATGTTTTCCTAAAGCAGTCCTTGAATTTTAAGATCATATGACTATTGTGTAGAAAGAGTCATCTAAGAATCATGAAATTTCTTTATGATATTCTAGTGATATTCTTTTTTAATTAAGGTATGTCTGTAAAACATAAAAGTAAGCAATAATTGGTCTATTGTTAAAACTAGGAATGTTATATATATTTTGGACCTGATCTTTGATTTGTTGTAAAAAAAAAACCTATGTAATTTGAATATTTTGAAAGTTTAGTGTATACAAATTAATTTGAATATAACAAATTCAAGGTTTCCTTATCTAAAACATAAAATTTAGAGGAATCATACACTACTTTTTATGTACTTATTTACTTTTTAAAATATTTTATTTTTACATAGAAGACCTGGGGTACAGGCCAGAGGTGCAGGGGGTGAGAAGATTCACCAGAGATAGAGTGGGTAGCAGAATAGGTCGATCTATTGAAATACACTGCTGATGGAGCTGCGGACAAGACAGGAGAGGTCTGCTGCACCACCTTGGTCACCTCCCAGGCCAGGAATCAAGCTAGTGCTGCAGTAGCTGGTGATGACTTAATCGAGCTGAAACTTTAATCCCTGTGACACCAGGGAGGCCTGAACCATACACTATTTATGAAAGAAACTTCACTTTTCCTTTGAACAATTTTCAAATTATGCTTAGTTGATAAAGGACAGAAGTCCCTAAATTGTTACTTAGGACCAAAAACCAATGAAATGGTGGCTATTAACCTTCATTTGCACAAAAATATCTTACAATCATTAGCAGCCAATGTAATTACCAGCTGACATTTGTTGGAGAAATAGCTGTCTCACCTTACTGGGTTGGTGATTCAGCTGGTCATATTATTACAATCTGGGTTTACTCTTAAATGTAAGGCTACTCGTTGTTCATTGAGTCTGTTTCAATAGCATCAGAACACTGCGGGGTTTACTCCCCTCTGTGTCTGAACAGATTTCTTGCCCCATTACCAGAACTTCCAATTCAAGATCACCAGAGTCAGTGGTGCCTCTCTGGGAAACTGAGAACTCTGTTATAGGAGATTTTGGGGTAATTCGAATGGATTTAGTAGATTCGAGAACAGTTTATTTTCCTGTATATCCTTGACTCGTGAGAGAATGAAGTTAATTTGTCAGGAAGTATGACAGTATATTTTTTTTTAAAAAACAATGGAGTTATTTTTTACTGTTCTTCTGTTTAAAAAAAAAAACAACTAAAATATACTGAATGCAAATCTGATTTCTTGAAGTTACACTTACCTGTATATGTTCTTTGGCTTTCCTCTATGTTTGAGGCCAGGTTTTCTACTCCATTGATTCTCTTTTTGTTGTGGAAAAATGGCAATTGTTCTAATCCCATTCGGTTCACTGAGTACAGCATTTCAAGGTATTTTTTTTTTGTTAAAAAGTTCATGATTTTGTTTCAACATATTAGACAGTGTATACTATATACAAGAAAGTCATAGAGAGAATCTTTGGAAGATTTTTGTGGGAAGCACTTTAGATTGGTCGTTTTGATGCAGTTAGTTTGTTGGTAAATTGTTTTAGGACTAAGAAGATTGATTAACCTAAATGTATTTGGATAAGTGTAAATTTAGGACAAAAGTCAAATAGAAAAGCAATTTCAATTAAGAAGAAAAGAAGAAAATTAAGAAAATAACAACAATGAAAATTGTGAACTCTTAATTGGTGTCAAAAGCTTTCTAAGCTTCCAACCTGTCTACAGTTTTACTTTGTTGTGATGCTCAGCAACTTAAGTGCTTCTTTAATTACTTTAATTATTAGTGGCCTAGATCTCAGGTACTCCTTTTCTAAGTAAAACGTTCCCTCTGGGTATCTTAAAATTCTCTCTTGCTGGTTCTTTTCCTTGACGTTATATAGTGTAAACTACATTTAGGAAAAGTTTTAGTATAAATGGGTGTTTCCTTTCTTCCCAGGAGGTGGGATGGGTATGAAATTATCTTTCTCTAGGATCTCTTGGATAATAAGAATTGAGGAAAAATGTCCAGCAAATGATGCATAGCCCCTATTAGGGATTTACTCTTAGTCACACCATTATCTTTTAAAGTTACATTGTATTCTTATTTGCAGATAATATACTATATATGTATATATACACAAACATACAATTCCTATATGTATGTGTGTGTATAATTTCTAGATGTGCAGGTTACCTGTGTTCTTTTGTTCTTTGGATAGACAAAGAACAAATTTTCTGGACTTATGTAGTGTTTGTTGTTTGTTTTCCATTCAGCAGTTTGGAATCTTTGCAAATGCTAATATAATTGGAAATCTTCCCGAATCTATAACTTATTTTCCTGAGGTTAAAAAATATATTTAGTGAGTGAGACAAGTTTCAAGTCTAGAGAAGAAAAGTAAGAGTCTTTTAGAAATCATGTTTTAGTTTTTTTCTCCCATTAAAGCAGTAGTTTTACTGATACTCATGCACCATCTTTTGTGGTCTACATTTATGCAAGTTGTGCATAAATTTGATTTATTAATTTTACATAGGAAAATAAAATTTAAAATAGTGAAGTTATTTCTGGTTTGCATTTGGCTGAAAAACTATAGATAATTATAAGACTGTTTTATTTCTAGGTTAATGTATGCCATAAAACTCAATATAAAGTTCTTTATATTTAAATTTTATATGTGTTATTGTTAGCTTATCATTAAATAAAAAAAAATCACGAGGCAAATGGTTGTGTTATTTTGACGATTGAGAACAGAGCCTTATAGAAAGTGATCTAGTTATAAGAGAGTGGTTTCATCATTGTCTAAGGAAAACGCAAGTCTGTGTCTGTTGATTTTCAACAAGATAGATGGCAATCTGATGATTAAAAGTCACGTTGACTAGTTTTCTCTGAGCCAGAATTTCCAGAAATGTTCAGGAAGTTCACAAAAACATCCAAAGTATGCTTTATATGAACAATGTGAATCAGAGGAAAGGTATAGAGATAAGTTTCATTCCCTCTCTTTTTTGAACAAGCAAAAGTTTGGGCTTCACTATTCACCCCTATGAATTGTATGAGATTAATAGCAGACTGCCATTTGCAGATAAGAGAAAAAGATTCCCACAATTAGCTAGAGGGCCTTTTTTAAATCTAGCCCAGAGAACTTCCCTAAGAGCCCAGCTGGCTAGACTATATAGAATTTGGTTCAAAAGTAAATACTTTCCTTAAAAAAAAAAACACACAAAAAAAACCTGCTTATAGAAATTCAGCTAACAGTCTGCCCCAAAGCAGTCAGTGAGCTTATACAAGAACCTCATCATTTTTTTTTTTTAAGCTAGGGATAAGAAAGTAAATTGCAAAGATACTATAAAATTTTCAGGTAAATCATATGAACTGTACTGAAATAAAACCAACACAAGCTTACTTTAACTGTATATATAATTTTATCTTTTCAGATCATTTTGGATTATTTTCTTCAGTTATTATAATGATAGGGGTCCATAGCAATAAAACTTGTTTGCAGACTGTTTGCTAGTCTAGAGCATGGGTCTCTTTTGGATCTGTGGCAGCAAAGAGAAAAATTTCAGAGAAGACAGTTTTCTTCTGTCTCTCAGGTAATAGCAGGTACCAAGGCTCAAATTTATGCTTCAGTGGAAATTTGAATAGTTTATCTATTAAATTGTAAAATTTGTTTGTAGTTCATTTTGTGTATAATGACATCACCTTCATAGAATACCAGTGTTCTATTTTTTCCTTCTCTTAATGATTGATTGATTGCTCTGAGCTAGTGATCCCTACACCATAGAGAGAAAACTTCAGCATTAATGGTAAATTTATTTTTCTTCCAACATTCTTTTGAAGGAAGCATGGGGATGAGGCACTTTAGTATGTAAATGCTAGTCATGTAGCAAGAATGATACCTTGATCTGCCTTTTGCAACTCTGAACTTGCTCTTGTCAACAGTTATTTGCCAAGCTAATTGAGAATACCTTCATGAGGACACTTAGGTTAGTCTAGTTTCCATTACCTACTCAGTTGATTATTTTTAGAGTAACTTTTGAACAAAGTTGAGAAATTACAAACTTTGGAAGACTACACACAATTCAAGTAATGCTATTTTAACAGAACTTATTGTTATTATTTTGATCATGCTGATGCAGTTTTTCTGGAAAGCTCTGGTAAGAGCAAATTTGGACAGGAAAGTCATCATAATAGGCAAAATGTAAATATTAAGGGATTTCAGTAACAAATAGGAAGAAATGACTGAGAAGCAGAAAGAAGTGATCAAAGTGCTGACTGTGATCCCCAGGACAGAGTGAAGGCAAAAGGCAAACTCTTCAAATTCTACTGCATTAAAAATAACAGGCTGTTCAGTGATGTTCTGACTACATTAGACCATTCAGACTTAAAGTGATAGCAGGAGAGCTGGCCGACCAGAAGGAACGTGATTCATCAACTTCCAAAGAGGAAAGGAAACAACCTTTGACTCCAGACAGAGCAGAACAGAGACGGGGGCCAGAAGCCTTCTCCATCTAAAACACGATTCCACATCAGTCAAGGAAAAGATGTTGAAGACATGGTGGTCCTCGCTTGGGTTCTGGCTTCAAGTCAGTGGAACTAGAACTGCAGTACAAATAATGAAAACAAGATAAGGAGCAGGAATGGAATAAGAATGACTGAGATCTGGATAAAGATAAGCACAGACAGAACAAGGGTCACAAACCATTTAGTTTATCTCCTAGCTGAGGAAAAGATCTTAAATCTCACAAAGACAGAAATGGTAAGAAGGATGAAGAAGATAACCATGATATAAAGAAGCCTAGGGACCAGTCATTATCCCTGGCAGAACTTCTAGGCAAGAAAAGGGCTGAGGGAGAAGCTGAGGCTAAACCCAAGTTCTTCACTAAAGTAGATCTAGTGGCTGAAGCCCGAAAGCAATTGTAGCAGGAGATGGAGAGGAAGAACAGGAAACAGTTCCAAGACTTTGGCAGGAATATGTTGGAAGACCCTCAGAAATGGGAACATTGGGAATGCAGGGAGAGGATGGAGCAGGACAGCAATGGAAATAAGTGGGATGGCTCATTGGTGGGATGACAGAAGATCTGGAAATAGAAGCATAAGAGGAAGATCCTACATGCCAGTAAAACGTGTTAATCTGGATGATATCAAGAAGCAAAGCAGAGCAAGGGAGCTCAGTGACCGCAAATTGTTTTTGAGTGGAATGCATCTGTGGGTACAGTCACTGACTACAACTCCCTATACAAAATATGGCACTACGTAGTTTTTGAGGTGAGGCTTCGCTGCAGGTATTGACCTAAAGCAGAAACGAGAGCAGTCACATTTCAATGGAGACTTAATGGAGAAAAGATGAATATTAAAAGAAAAGGAGAAAAAGGAGACAATAATCTGTGAACTTCCTAAGAAGGAAACCAAACAGTGCTGGGGTGATGGACACTGGTCTTAGAAGGAGTAAATGAGGCAGCAGATAGGCACTGGCCTATCCTCTCTGAGGACTATAGCATTACTACCAAAGATGGCAAGATACCCAATCCTCCTGATTCTGCAAATACTCCTCTCTGCTACTACACATATTGGACATCATTGATAAGTGTGGTACAAGGAACCAACACCTATCAAGTTCGGCAAGTTCCCATTAGGCTACAGAATCTTGACATCACTGGTGTGGCTAAGACTGGTAGTGGTAAGACAGCAACTTTTCTCATCGCAGTGCTAGTCTATATCATTACTTGCCTCAAATTTGACAGAATTGAAGAGTCACATAGGAACTCTTATGCCATCATTCTGACCCCCATCGATGAACTGACTCAGAAGTTGAAGAAGAAACCATCAAATTTGGGAAGCCACTAGGCTTCTACTCTGACTGTCATTGTGGTATCTCCAGAGAAGTCCATGTTGCTCACAGGCTGTGAGATGGTGATTGCTACCTCAGGACATCTGATAGATATGTTGGGGAACTGCTAAGCCACTGTATCTATGTGCCTCTGTATGAGGCAGATAGGTTGACTGACATGGGTTTTAAACCTGATATCCAAAAGATCCTGAAGTACTTTCCTGTTAGCAACCATAAAGGAGACATAGATAAGGCAGAAGATCATGGCCAACTTCTAGTAAAAAAATCTGAGTACCACCAAACAGTTATGTTCATGGCTACCATTGCCTCAGTGAGAGAGCATCTGGCTCTGACCTGACTGGTAAACTGCTGTGGTGTACATTGGTTCTTCAGGGAACCCCCATGAATGTGTGGAACAGAAGGTCATCCTCATGTTAGAGTCCGAAAACAGCTGTGGGGAACCTTTGGTCCAAAGCAAGGCTTTAATTCACCTATGACTATTTTTGTCAACCAGAAGAAAAGCTGTAATGTTTCAGCCAAATTCTTGGAAAAAATGGTATATAATGCTTGTACACTGCATGGTGGAACAGGCCGAGAACAATGAGGATTTGCACTGTAAAACCTCAAGGCTGATACTAAGGATATTTTGGTGAGTATAAATGTGCTGGTATTGACATTCAAGATGTGTTTATGTTTGTCGATTATGAAATTAACATTTAAGATACAATCTTTGCATCATTGCTACACAGAACAAGCAATTAATAGCTGTGTGGCCATTGCCTTCCTCAAAAAAGAGGACTCTGCTGTGTTCTATTAACTGAAGCAAGCCATCTTAGAAAGCTCAGTGTCCTCTTGCCCCCCAGAACTAGCCAACCACCCATACTCCCAGCACAAGTAAGGTGTCATCCTCACTGAGAAACACTGGGAAGAGACCCTCTTTGCCTAACATCACTCTTTCATGAACTTACTGACATGAGCCTGTTCTTCAGGCCCCTCATATCTGTCTTTCCATGTCTTCATTCTGGATTATGGTGTTTTGTGTTTTTAAATAACCAGACTCCTTGGTCTAAAAGTCTGAGCATGAGGCTGCAAATGGAGAAGAGGAGCAGGGAGCAAAAAACACATTACCAAAAATTTTGGCTCAGCTTTTCCCTTCTGATGGACTTTGGGGTTGCACTGGGTCTTCAGTACTTGCCAGTTATGGGGAAAACCAGTTGGTAACACCTCACAGACTGAACAGAAAACTGCCTTCTGGAAAGACTTCTTCAGCACAGACACAACTGTAAGCTTCAGCAATGTCATTGCCCCACATGATCCAGGGGATCTGGCATTTTGAGGATTATGGACCTTGGGCTCTTGTCATTTTGACAGTTCTTTGCCCATTTGCATTATAAAGCAAGTCAGCAGCCATGTTTAGAGCTGGGCATAGCCCTGTGCCATACCTGCCCTCTAGGTATCCCTCAGCTAGTGGATTTTTTTAGTAGATGTAGCAGCGACAGGTTTAATAGATGACTATGTCCATCTTTAAGTAACTAAGTGAAATTTCTGTTTTATATTCTCTTGAAGATGTTTTTATAGTCTGAGAATAAATGCATAACTATTAAAAAATAATAGCATACATCATTTGGCCCAAGAAAATTATGAAAATTAGAATGATTATATATTAAATATCATCTTTATTATTTGCACAAATAACCAGTCATGTTTATTAACGTTCATAACTTGATTTTCTTTGTGGAGGACAAAATGCTCTGAGAATATGACCTCATGAATACCAATTACTTGAGTTTGCAGCACAGATTAAAGGAACAGAGGCAGATGGTTTTCCAACAATTTAAAGGTTTTTTTTTTTTTTTTTCCACTTTTGGTTATATTTAAAATGACTTTATTTACTCAACAGACTACTAAACTAGTGTATAATCTCCCTTGGGGGCAGTTACTGAGCTATTTCACCTTTATGAGCCTCAATGCCATGCAACCAGACATACTACCATGCTTTGTATGTGGTAGATGTGGAATAATTATACACTGAATTGAAGTCATTGTGCCTAATCTATTTATAGAGAACAGAAGTAAGCGATGACAATTCATCAAAACCAAGTAGCTAGTGAAAAGTTTGATCTTATTCATTTATTTACATTGATTAATAAATATTTCAAAACACATGTGGTCATCACATGTAGAGACATCTAAATTTGAAGCGACTGGCTGTTTTTTTTTTTTTTTAAACTTCAATCAGGATAAAGCATGTTACTGACAATTCGTCCACAGCTGTGCAACAGAAAGTCATGTCATTTATTTTTGTCTAGTGCTAAAATCTACCTTGTGATCGAAGATTTTCTTTATTACAGTGATGAAAATCCCTGAAGAGCATTTAGCCAAACTCTCTTGCAGGTAGAAATCTTTCTCCCCTTTTCTCTACATTATATCTCTTATTTAATCACTATTTATATTACACTTCTATATTTACATACATTTTTGATGTTGTATATTTGTGATGCTTTAGTAAAATACTGGTCTTTTAACTCTTTGAGGACTGGCACCATAACTTATGCATCATAGTATTTTTTGCAGCATCTACCAGATTGCTTTTACTTAGCAGGTCCTCATAGATTCAATGATTGAATAACTATTATCCATAGTGAGATATGTTCATTCAATGCAGCAACTCTGGAGAATAACTATACAGACTCTAGAATTATTCCACTGCCTGATTTGAATCTTGATTTCACCACCTTCTATGTGTGCAACCTTGAGTCAATTATAAAAGTTCTAAATTTTATGGACTTGTAAGGAGTATGGTAATGTAGGTAAGGTAAATCTTAAAGGAGTATGTAATCATAGTTAGTGCTCTATGCATATTAGTTTTTGTCTTATATTTTCCATGACAAATATCATCGTTTAGCTAATTAAGTCACACTGATAGAATTTATGAAAATCTGGAATTTTAATTTACTACTAGAATTACATGATAGCAATGTAAGATTTTGCTATGGATAGATTTTGTCATAAATAAATTTCAGTACAACAGGAATTGCTGTCTCTATATAATCTTTTGATTCTAGCTACTTGATGACACTTTTTTACCTAATATAGGCTGGAGCAGAATTTCAGAACAATCAAAATATTGTTCGTTGTTTAGATAATATGATAATATTCTTATAGTCACTGTTTTTAATTGAAAAAGTATCAAAATCTTATCTACAATATATACTGATAAATACCATCAGGATTGTGCTGGCACTCAGTGTTAAGGGATACAGTATTTCATCTAAGACCTCATCATTCATTTCCTTTCTATGAAGTTCTTGAAATAGCTATGTGTACAAGCAGTAATGACAAATGGGACATATAAGCTGCTGTATATGTAGCTAACCAGCTATCTCATGCTCCAAAGCTGACTTTTGATCAGCCATTTAATGTTTGTAGTCTAAATAGCATTTTCCTTATTCCTAAACCTTAAGCAATTTCTCACTCAGGTGCTAGTCTATATCGATGGAAACACATTTTTTTAAATTAAAATGTTGGGGCCTCCCTGGTGGCACAAGGGATTAAGCACTACACTGTGATGCATCTGCAGCCACTGCAGCATGAGTTTGATCCCTGGCCAGGGAGGTGACCCACATGGTGCAGCAGACTTCTCCTGCCTTTCCCTCTGCTCCCCTCAACAGTGTCCGTCAGTCGATTTACAAGTTCTGTCCCCCACTCTCTCTCTGGTGAATCCTTTCACCCCCTAGGCCTCTGGCCTGTACCCCTGTACAGTTCTTGTATGCATAAATAAATAAATCTTTAAAAAAAATTTAAGTGTTTTACATCCTTGTTAGTGTTTTGAAATGGTAGGATTTTCCCTCTCAGGTGTAATCACAGAAGCACCAGTAGTCTTCCACCATAAACCACTGTGCTTTCTACCTAACCCCTGTTCTCACCTCTTTTGCTCTCCTCTGGATGCCTACTATATATCATCAGTTTTCAAAGACTAGTTTTAAAGTTTATCTTTGTGTGAGACTTTCTTTGGGAACTATTAAGAAACCAAATCTTCATATGCCAATGAAGAAAAGACAAAATGGCATGGTCTTGAATGCCTGGACTTATGTCTGCGCTTTGTTTACCATCATACTCTTGGGATGTCTTGTATGTTTCTGCCCAATAGTAAGACAGTGAATCAATGTACAAGATGTGACCAATGAGATTAGTTTTCCCTCCTCTGAAGATAAGTGGACTGGTGGGATTGAAGTGGGGTGGGAGAGCAATGGGGATAGACGGTATTTATGGTTTAGAAATGAAGATGTAGCCAAACATCTGTACTTAATGGAGAGTAGAACGTATTATTCAAAAGTATAATCCTGTTTTTAGACATAAAGTGTTTAACATATGGATCTTTTAATCATTATCAATATATAATATCCAAAATATGTTTCTACATTTTAAGAAAGTATAAAAATGGGGCTCTTTTTCATTTCTAATATCTGAATATTAATATTGGTCTTACACATGAGTGCATGTTTTCTTTGATATTGATTTGTATAGTTCCAAGGTGTTCTGTCAACAGAAAATATACCAATTATTTGACTTATACATAATTTTGTCTATTTCTTAACTACATCTCACATGTTTAAAATGGGAATTTTTAATGTGCATTTATTTATTTTTAAAGATTTATTTATTTATGCATACAGGACCTGGGATATAGGCCAGAGATGCAGGAGGTGAGAAGATTCACCAGAGATAGAGTGGGGAGCAGAACAGGCAGATTGACTGAAATACAGTTCTGAGGGGAGAAGACCAAACAGGAGAGGTCTGCTGTACCATGTGGGTCACCTCCCTGGCCAGGCAGGGATCAAACTAGTGCTACAGAAAGCTTCATAGTGCTGAGACTCAACCCCTTGTGCATCAGGGAGGCCCCTTAGTGTGTATTTAAAGAACATTAATAAAATATCAATAAATATGTCTGGTTTTTGCTAATAAATTTTTTCATTTATTTATTTGTTTTTAAAATCTATTTTAAGGCGTCTGGGCCTCCCTGGTGGCTCAGTGTGTTAAGCAATGCACTGTGAAACAAACTGCAACTGCAGCCACTGCAGCATGAGTTCGATCCCTGCCACCAGCCAAGGAGGGGACCCACATGGTACAGCGACCTCTCCTGTTTGGTCTGCTCCCCTCAGAACTGTATTTCAGTCAATCTGCCTGTTTTGCTCCCCACTCTGGTGAATCCTCTGTGACTCTGGCCTGTACCCCAGCTCTTGTATGCATAAATAAATAAATCTTAAAAAAAATAAAATCTATTTTAAGGCATCAGAGAAAACAGACTTATTAATTATGTCTCTGAATCCTTTCATCTTAACTTGTGGAAGCCCTGGCTTTTAAGTCATGTGTAACCAGTGGCTAAAGCGAAGAGACTGTTACAGGTGGTTCCCCATGGAGGGGTTTGTTAGTGAGGATAGAAAAGTGGGCTGGGGCAAATGGTAGTAATATAAGATTGTAGGGGAGGAGTCTTTGTCATGTGGTCTTAGCATGGGGGTGGTCAGCAGATTTGAGCTCTCACCTGGCCAAACTTTGAGAAGGCTGTTGTAGCCTGGCAGAGAAGTCAAAGGAAGACCAGGCATCTTACTGAGATAAATGCACGTGGTCATCATTCCACCACTGTAGCTGTTGCTTTGAGATGCAAAATTCATAGACTTTACAAGTAGCTTAGCTACTGAAACTGTTTTTCAGTTTTGTTGCTGTTGTGGCCTGGCAGACAGCCAGGTATCTTGCTGAGATGCGTAAGTATGGCCACTTGTCAGCCGGTTCAGGTGCTGCTGTTTTGAGTGTCACTTGTCTGGTGCTGCGCTGGGGCATCCTGGCAGCCACAGAACATCTCCTGTTTGATCTTCTGCTGTCTTCGTGAGTTGGGATCAGGCCTATAGTTTGGCTGCCTTGTGTCCACAGTAGCAGGAAGTGCCATTTTAACTGCTTTTTTTCAGGACTGCAAAACAGGGTGAGGTAAAGGCCATTTTTGGCCTCAGTAACTGTTTTTTCTTAATTTGCTAAATAAATCCCTTAGTTGTTCTTTGAAACTAAGTAGTCTTGCAATTGTGTGCATAGATTAAAAAAACTCAGACACTGACTGGTAAACTATTTGGACAGTGTATTTAGTCAGTTTTTAGTGACCTTTGCTTCCCTTTATCAGTTGATAGAGTGAAATTTAATATAAACTAAGTAGAGACAGATCTTACAGATAGTATTTCTTCCTTTAAGGTATGAAATTTTTGACTTCATAGTTCTTGATATACATTCTTAATATAATAATATAATTACTGTAGCAATATTTAATTCTTAATAAGGAACTTTATTATGTTATGTTAGTGGTAGTAGAAAAAAAACTCTAATGGCAGATGATGGTAGGAGGAAGCTAACATTTAGTTTACCAATATCTAGGAGTTGAATTGATGATTATACATATATCTTATTCTGTTACTAATCCTATGTTACTGATATACATCATAGGAAATGAAGACTGATTTATATAAAACATGCAAAACCTGCCAATATTATTCAGCAGATAATTATGAACGGAGTTTTGATCCTCGATTGTCAGGATTCAAGCTTGTATTCTTTTCAAATTTTCTCTACAGATGCGACATTAATATGGCTTAAGCACTGGGACTTTTTTTCTTATGCTGATAAGAATCTTTCTACTGCTATTTGAAGACAATTACTGGGCCCTGAAAGTTGAGTTCATGAGTAGAATAAGATCCTGATCTTTGTATTCAAGATATCACAGCCATTCCAGTTAAGGTCCCAAAAATGTCAGTGAGAACATCCTATGCTAGAACAGAAGACTCGTTATGAGAACTACAGAGGAATAATTATTGATTATTCTTTTAAGTAATTTTTTTGGTGATTTGTTATATAGCAATAGCTGACTGATACATATGTAGTAGTTTGAGTAGTGAGATAGGTTACAATAAATATTTTAGAATTCTTATTTGGAGAGAACTGGAATAATTTAAGTAAGAAAGGAGTGTTGATTTCAAAATCAAGGTATCAACATAAAGAGTACTTTATATGTGTCACACACTATTTTTTTATATAAATGATAGTCCTCAGCACTATCTCATGAATTTAATATTATTTATCTTGGTTTCACAGATGGCTAATTGAGATCTAGAATAGTTATTTACCCAAAGTCATAGCACAGAATAAATGTCCTTGCTGAGGTTTGAAACCACATGGATCTAATTTGTAAGTTTTTTATTTTTTTTTTTTCAAGTAGACTTAAGGTAGAAGTCATATGAAGAGATGAAATTCACAAGAGATTTGCTTTCCTAAAGTGATGTGTGTTGGAAAATATCCTGTGGTAAAGTTCAGAGATTATAGAATTATGTTAGAAAGAGGGAAAAAATTTCAAATCAAGAAGGAAAGTACGTGAGAGAAGAATATTGGGGAAAAAAATCATAAAATAATTCTTGGGTGAACCCAGAACCCAAGAAGTAGAGAGCACAGGACATGTCTTTGTGCCAGTTGAACCTAGGAAATCAGGAGATTCATTAGTGACAGACAGTGGAGGAGGTGGAAGAGAAGAAGAGGAAGAAGGAGGAGAAGGAGAAAAAGAAAAAGGAGTGATCTCAGTGATATTTTTACAGAAGACTGTATACCTTCTTTGGCCATTTATATTCTCCTTTTGCCTGATAAACTAATTTGATTAGCTTATTATGAGCAGATGCTTATGCCATGTAGTAGCTATGATAAATTCACTTTTCCCTTCTTTCTCTTCTATTCCATGTGAACTGAAAACTGTAGACAAAGTTTAACTTCTTTATAGTGTGCACACTGTTATAATTTTACACATGGTAATTTTTGAATTATGCAGTTAAAAGATATCGTTAGTAACAGTATCTCAAATCAGACCTTCTCACAGGAGGGAATAAAACTATGGGGAACAACACTGAATCGTGAATATGTTAATGTGTGTATAATGGCTGGGACCTTCTCCACTGAACAGCATATTCCTAGATCTTCTCTTAACCAATGAATAATATGGCATAAATAAATTAAAAGTGGTGTCACATGACTTTCACAGTCAAGTAACCAGAATATAATTAGTTTGATTTAATCCGAGAAGCAAATTCATTATTGCCAAGACAGTGATTCAGTGCTCTGTGCTAAATGAAGTAGATGTGGATGTTTAACAGTCAATTTGCACCATGTGTTTCTATAAAAAAAAAAAATAATATGGTTATAAGGAGACTCTTTATGGTTTTAAAACCAAGTGAAAAATCTTGGTAGAAAGCATATAAATGGAAGTGTTCTGTAGTCAAAGCAAGAGTTAGCTGAACTCCATGGAAAGTAATCCTGTCTCTAATAGATTTATGTCTGTCATCACTGGCTCACAATCTTCCTTGCTACATTTAAGATACTAATGATTTGGATGCCATGTGGAATAACTTAATGAACTACACATGTTTAATGGAAACACTTTCATTACCAGTCTTAATCTTTTCAGAATCTTTTATAGAAACTCTCAACTATCAAACTTTCTGTGACTATATGTTCAAAAATCCAATAAACTCCCAAACATTTATATTGCCTTCTTAGAGTGTAAAAATAACGATTCCCTAAATTTGTAAAACTCTACATTTTCATTGTGCTTCCATCCACGTTGCTTCATTCACTTTTCATTATATTGACATAATCTATGTAGAGCAGATGGAATTATACCCTTTTTTTATTAACATTTTTGTATATATATTTGACATCAGTTGTAATCCTCCTGTATTCCCCTACACCATATCACCAGTGCACCATCACCTCAGTCCCCCGTGCTCCCATCTGCCCTCAACCCTCCCCCTCTTCCCTCCCCACAAGTGTCCCCAATTTGTCCTTGTCTTTTCATTTTTGTTTTTTTTTTTTGTGTCTTTATTGTTTATTATTATTATTGTTCTTATTCCTTTCCTTGATCCTTATTTGTTTCCCTTATATTCCGCCTAGGGGAGGAACCATCTGTATTTTTCTTTTGCCTTCTGACTTACTTCACTGAGCATAATCCCTTCCAATTCCATCCATGTTCCTATGAATGCATCTAGTTTTTCTTTTTTGATTGCTGAATCTTATTCCATGTGTATATGTAACATAGCTTCCCGATCCACTCTATGTATCAATCAACTGTTTACATATGGGCCAACTTAAAGTCCACTGTTTGTGGTATCTCTTCCGATAAGAATGAAAAGAGGAATAGAATAGTTTTTTTCTTAATTTGAGAGAAAATTTCTATAAATTTTTACATAGTTTGTTCTCTGTAGTACTAAATGCCTTTTACTCATCTAAAGAAAGATACCTGGGCCTCCCTGGTGGTGCAAGGGATTAAGCACTGCACCATGGGGCTTTCTCAGCCACTGCAGGACAAGTTTGAGCCCCAGCCAAGGAAGGTAACCTACATGGCATGACAGAGCTCTCCTGCTTCTCCCACTGTTCCCCTCTGCAGTGTACTTCAGAGGATCTGCCTGTTCTGTTTTCCACTCTGTCTCTGGTGAATCCTCTCACCCTCTGCACCTCTGGCCTTTATCCCAGCTCTTGTATACATAATTTAAAAAAAGAAAGTTACCTAAAGACAATGGAAGAGACCTCTAATATCTTTCTGAGGCTATTATTGGTTAAATAGTTTAAAACATAGAGGTATACATTTCCTCAAACATAGCTAAATCTTAACTATGAGTTCCAAGCATATACTATAGGATCATTCAGAATAATTCCTATGCAGTCTTGATTTCTATTTTTAACAATTATAGGTTCTAAAGTTTCAGGGTTTGTTTACCTTGGGGCAAAATCAAGTGTATAGATCAAAAAAATAGCATAGCAAATCTTGTTGTGAGTAACCTTTTCAAGAAGATTTCAAGGCTAGCCATAATCCCAACAGTTAGGTATTTTAGACAATACAAATAAAAGCAATATGCGAGTATCAATTTCAGAATTGATACTGATAGACTGGGTAAAAAATCATATTTCTTGGCAAGTAATTTGGATGATCTGAAATTAAAGAGCCAATAAAATAAAAACAACCAAATACTGGAGAACTTTAATTAGAATGCACTTTGTATTAATGTTTTCAGATTTTGCAAGGCATATTTGATATCTTACTAACCAAAAGGTTACCTGGGCTTTTCTCCATTATAGCACTTGATTTTTCATACTGGTCAATGTGAAGCATTATGGTATAATAAAAGTCAAAGAAATGATAATAATTTATTTCAGTCTAATTTCTGTGCTAAGTATATTTTACTGTGGTTTAATTTTTCATAATCAGTGATATATACATGGAATTAAGTAGGGTAATAATATATTAACGAGAATATTTGATTAACTAGAACACATTATTTCTCGGTGCCCTAGCTATGAGAGTTATATATAGACAAAAATAAATAAAGCCTCAACTCTCAACTTCTTTTTGTTACTCTTCAATTCCTTAGACAATGTTTTTACTAAATTAGAATATTGCAAAAGTATCTTGAGAGAATAGAAATATGTCTATTGTTTTCATTTCCAAGTAACATATAATTATTAAGAGTTTGCTTTTTTACTGTCACTGGATATTAGATATTGAGAATTGTTAAATATACTTTTTGTCTGAATTTATATCAGTTCATTCAAAACATACAGTATTTGTGCCACACTATTATATCAGTGATTATAAGATGCATTGCTGAATTAACTATAGCTTTAATGGTGAAAAAAAGAGTGATATCAAATATATATATTGAAAATTTTAGTCACTTCTCAATTAAAAAAGTTAAATGTGCCATAGGATCAAAGTTATGTGACACATCTTCCCAAGGGAATCTGAAATTTACTGCAGGTGATTCATTCAGAATAAAATTAGAGAACAGATCATCCTGGCTTGATACAAGGACAGAGAGCAGGTTTCAAAATGACACTCTATTCCATTGAGATATACATTTTTTCATTATTGTGTGATAAAATTAAAAAAAATAGTAGAAGGAAATAATGAATTTTGCTCAGCAATATTTTATGTTCAATTTAAAGAGTAAAATTCCCTTTTATGAACTGATGGTTGTAATTAGGTATATTTTGTAATGTGCTTTGCAAAATAAAACATTAGTAATCTTATGGTGACTACTCAAATATTTTTGATTTTTTTTTTTAATTCATAGAATAGAATCTGTATAAGTAGGAATATAGGTGGACCAGTAAGTCAAAAGGACTGATGAGGGAAGCCTCCCCTGTGGTGTAGGGGTTAAGTCTCAGCACTATCATGCTATCACAGCTGCAGCTTGAATTGGATCCTTGGCCAGGGAGGTGACACACATTGTGCAGCAGACCTCTTCTGTTTCATCCTCTGCTTCCCTAAGACCCAGGAGATGTAGCTGTCAATTAATAGTCCTGTGTTCTTGAATATGGCTGAGTCTCTATTCCTTCATTTGTAAATAGGTCCAGTACCAAATGCATAGGCAATATTGCATTAATGACAGAGCCTTTGTCTTCTTCCAGCACTTCTCCACTCTAAAACTGCCAATGTTTGCTTTAGGTGATTATGTTCCATTATATTGCTTAATTCCAGTGTTCTTTAAGTCATGTGTTTAAAAGAGAGTTAACCAGCCACCATGGGCTAACTTTTTAACTTTTAAGTCACATTTACTCTGATGAAATCCTCAGGGTATTTCCCAGCTCTTTTGCAACAGTCCTGTGCCATGATATCAATTAGGCCATCTGAATCTATCTTATCAATCCTAATTCCATAATTAGAAAATATCCTGAGCATATAGTCTTTGAAATTTTTCTCTCCTCTTAGGGTGTACACTTAAAGGCTTTTTAATTAGAGATAGTAGACATCATCAAAACTTGGTTAAGACATGCCTGTATGTACGGGTTACACAAATATACACACTCCACTGTGCTCATCCATTCATTTGTTTTCTAGCACTTAGGTTATTTCCATATCTTAGCTCTTATATGCAGTGCTACAATAAAAATAGGAGTATGGGTTTAAATTGAATTAGTGTCTTTTTGTTTTTCTTGCATAGATATCTAGAAGTGGAATTGCTGGGTATTACGACAGGTTCAATTTCAATATTTTAGAAAGTTCTCCATTGTTTTCCATAGGGACAGGGCCAGTCTATATTTCTACCAATATTAAATTTATGGGACATCTTGTGTTGTTCATTGCTTTAATGTTTTACCTTGCGTGGCAATTGATGGTATTTATCATTCAATTCCAAGTGTCATAACCTTTGAGTGTCAACCAACAGAGGTTACATAGTGTACACATAGTACAAGAACCATAAGTGCTTATGTTGAAAATCATGATTAGTTCAGCAAGAAATTATCATCCTGAAGGAAACATGAAGAGGAACAACATCTCAAAAATTGAAGAAGGGGCAATAATTACATCGCCTATATATATTGACATTTTGTATCAAAAGGTTCTTAATTAAGGAAATGTTAGGCTAAAGAATAGAATAGTCAATATTATTTCTATTGGAATCAATTTTCAAGTGAAATGTCACTTTATTTTTGAGTATGCAGTCTTGCCAAATCCAAAACTCTTATATATAGCACTTTTATATTTGATCTCTTGACTTGTCAAGCATTTTCATACTATTCTTCTAAAATAAGATAGCTACCTAATAGTGGAAGCATTTATCTCCAATTCAGTATTTAAATTACTACTTTGAATGACTGCTGAAATTAATCTAATCTCAGTTTATATACATTTATATATATTTTTTTATTTTGACAACATGGTTTCATAAGCTATGATTAGTTCGGGGATTTTGTGGGCGTAATGTACAAGATAAGCAGGTTGAAAAGTTTTTTGACTTATCAAAGCCATATTTTAAGAAGGAAATGCAGCTTTTTGACTGGCATCTCCATAATTATTTGTACAATTTTCTGAACTGTTTGACAAGTTCTCATTTGTCTTTATAACAAAAGGACTATGGGGAGTATGACCTCAGACCTTTGAGATATTTTTAAAATCTTTCATGAACAAATAATATTTAAACCAGAGGGGAAAAATTGACACCTTTTGGATTTTTAGGTCATATCATAATGCTACTACATCAAATCCACTGCAGTTTTGGCTCTAAGGGATATTTTGACATCATTCTTACTTGCTCAGAATTAACATTTAAATATTTATGCAATTTTTCATTCTAGAAGAAGAACTGTAAAGCTTCCTTGAATGAGAGGTTAAGCAAAGGTTATGATGTTACAATTAAAACTAAATAGGACACTGATACTGAGAAACTGGAATCCTGTTAGTTACACTAATAATGAATCAAGTCAATGAGACATAGAGTCCCTCAAGGTGAGGTTTGCTGGCGTCTGAATATAAATGGCCATATTATTATTAATGTATCCATTCATGAAAATGCTGCAAAGCCTAGTTTATGCCACAGAAAAGATAAAGTATGAGTCAGTGTGAACATGTAGATAAAGAATGATTTATATTGCTCAATTTAAAGAAAATTTAATAAAGGGGTAAATACATTTGTCTATTTATAATACACTTCCCACATTTTTCCTATACTAAATAAAAATTTTACATCGATTTTGTTTTCAGTGGATTAGTTTTAATTTATTACATGTATATGTATATGCTCAAGCTTTTTTAGAAATTTTTTTATTGTGATAACATCAGTTTATAACACTGAATATAATTCAAGATGCATAGGTTCACACCTGTTCAGAGGTATGTGACCAGAAACACACACCAACAAGGGAGCGCGCTTTTTTATTCCTCATTCCTCATCCTTCCCTTCTGTTAGCTTCAAATCTGCACTCAAATTTCTAGGGCTTGTTTTGGTTCAGTTTTTGACTGCTACTTTGGTTTGGTTTTTATATCCCATATATAAATGAAATTATCTGGTGTTTGTCTTTCTGGTGCTGACTGATTTTGCTTAACATAATCCTCTCAAGTTCCATCTACTCAATGAGTTTAAGAACTGTTCTTATTGAGTGTAAATGAACATGCAATGCTTTCTTATCCTGTAATTTTAAAGACATTTCATAAGTGTGCAGAACAATATTTGAACATTTTAACAAATTTAGATGTTTTAATCATTTCAAAGTTTCATTTTCCTGTTTTCCTATTTAGAAGATTATCTCTGTGTGCAATTAATTTTTGTATATGTGACATCTGCCTATCAAATGTATTGGATCTTAAAGTTCATCTACTAAGTTTGGAGCTGAAACAAAGATTTGGCAGCTAAAATGACCAAGTTCACCTTAAGTATATTGGGTGAAATGATTTTGCATTCAAATGCTCTACCACTGAGCTATACCCCCTGGGTGAAATGATTTTGTATAACGTTTAAAATAAAAACAAATCTGCTTTGCCCACAAATTTGCTTATCTTTCTCTACAGTACTATAAGAAGTCATACTGTGCTGAGAATGATATTGTTGCAGTAACATTTAATGTGGTTTATTGAAACTTGAAGTTTAAAAATTGAATTAGATTCACAATGTTCTGCTTTAGTGAACTTTATCTAGACCGTGATGCCGATAAAATTTCTACAAATACTCATTTATATTTTCTGATGTTTTAGTAGATAAACCTGGACACACATTAAGTTTAATATGGTAAATATCAAATTGGTTGTCACACTTTTCCTAAACAAAAGAATTTTGACATATTTAGACCCAGTATCAATGACAAGGTACATATGCATGAGCACTGTGGCTGATCAAACAGTATTAATATTAGCCATGCATTTATTTTGTGCCCATTTTGAATCTTGTTCTGTGTCAAGTTATGGAGATATAATAATTACAAAGAAGGTGAATTTATGCTCTCATGAGGCATACCATTCCATATTATTACTAGAAAGCTTATTAATAATAATTTGTTCTGAAATTAATAAAAAAGTTGCAGACATTTTTTATTACTAATTCTCTCCAATATCCTGCTCTTGTGTTCATACTTTGAATGACTTGGCTGATAAATCAGATACTACATATTAATAATAAAATTTCCAATTTAAAATTAGCAAATTATATATACTGGTGATAACTAAATTCCCAATTATATTAATATAACTTTTAACACCAATGAGGTGTTTCATTGAACAAGTACTTTTTTTTTAAATTGAGGTAACATTGGTTTGCATCATTATTTGTGTTTCAGAAATATAGGGTCTCTCTGTTCATGTATTGCTACCCACTGCTCCTACTACCAAAACACACATAGTCCATTATTATAGTTCATTGTGCTCCTTCCACAACTTGCTCTTGACCCATCTTCTTCCTCTCTGGTAACCTCAGTTCTACACTCAGCTTTTTAGGGTTTGTTGTTAGTTTGGCTTTATCTGACACTCTCTTTGGTTCCTCTATATTTCACATGAAAGCAACATCAGGTCTTATATCTAAGTCTTTTATAAATTTTTAGAGAATTTTTGTATTTCATGTGAGGTAGTTTCTTAATTTTGCTATTTGGGGTCATTTTTAGTTCCATAAGAACTTCAGCAATGTTTGTTCCATTCCTTTGAAGAATGTCATTGAAAATGTGAAAGGAATTGCATTTTATTTGTATATTGCTTTGGGTAGGATGGGAATTTTGACAATGCTAAGTCTTTCATTCCATGAGCATGGAATACTTTTGCATTTCTTTGTGGCTTCCATTTCTTTTAAAAACAGATTATAGTTTTCTTTACATTGCTCCTCCACCTCCTTTGTTAAGTTTATACCTAGGTATTTATTTATTTATCCATGTGATTAAAAATGAGATCATTTTCTCAATTCTTCCCCTACTAGCTCATTGTTTGCATATGGGAGATTAGCAAATTTTTGTTTACTGATCTTGTAATTTGCCATTTTGTTGAACTATTTTATTTGTTCCTTAGTTTCCAGTGGAATCTTTAGGGTTCTCTATGAATATTATCATGACATCTGTAAACAATTATAGCTTTTTTTCTAATTTCTATTTTTTTATATTTTTTGACTATTTTTAGCAAATATATCATAAATATTTTGGAGTTGTTCATAAATTCTGGAAATCACTCAGACTAGTCACCATTTAATATTTGAGTGTATCTAACTGTTTTTTGAATCTTAATTGAATTGTCCCTAGGATATACTAGTCAATGCATTTAGACCTCTCACAAATTTGTTGTATGGTTTCCCAAATTCCTTTACTCCTCAGTCATCCACATGCTGGTTTCTGACAGAAGCAATAGATATAATCCATGTGCATAATACAATAAAATATTTTCAGCTATAGTTCCTAAAAACTCAAAATCAGAGTTTGATACAATTCATGATTCCTAACATCTTAGAAATCCCTCTTTGTTTGAATCTTACAGAATTATTTTCCCTCCTCTTTCTTCTGTTCTTTCATGTATTCTTATTCATTTCCATATTCATGATTATTCCCTAGAAAGATTCACCTTTGATCTACCTATATTTACAACTTGTATGTTTTTCTTGGTGACTTTCATTTATACTTAAGTGTCAAACACAATTTATAATTCCAGAAAACTCCTACATTTCCTGTTCTCCTGATTACAGACCTATTGCTTTGTGGATATAAACCATTGTGAATGTGCTTATGTATGGATAATTCTTCTGTACTGAATCTTCCTACCTCCCACGTGTATAACCAAACATGCCCGTGGACAATCAAAATTGAGTCCTCTGGTGTTTTTTTTACACCTGTAAGAATTAGCATTAAATTATAAATGATTTGTCATTCTGCCTAACTTCCCAGGCCCAATTCATCAAAAATTCCAATCCATCCAAAACTCTATTTTATATCTACCATTCCCTCACTTTCTTCTAATTTAGTTGTTCTCATTCCTTTTTTTCACTTCACAAGCACATCTTGAGATCCATATTAGTTTGCTAGGATAAGCACCTTATCCTATAAACTAGTTGCTTAAACAACAGAAATTTATTACCTCAGAGTTCTGGAGGCTAAAAATCTAAAATCATTATGTGAGTAGTGCTGGTTCCTTTCGAGACCATTGATGATTGCCTTTTTCATCTGTCTTTTCACATTATATTTTCTCTTTGTTTTATTTTTTTTTAAGATTTATTTATTTATGCATACAAGAGCTGGGGTACAGGCCAGAGTGGTGGGAGGTGAGAGGATTCACCAGACAGAGTGGGGAGCAGAACAGGCAGACTGAAATACATTGCTGAGGGGAGCAGCAGGCAAGGCAGGAGAGGTCTGCTATGCATGTGGGTCCCCTCCCTGGCTGGCAGCAGGGATCGAACTCATGCTGCAGTGGCTGCGGTTTGCCCCATAGTGCATTGCTTAACCCACTGCACCAGCAGGGAGGCCCCAAAATTTCTACTTTTAAAAGGTTATTAAATTGAATAAAAAAAGCTGTTATTAGGCTCATCCTAGTGATCTCATTTTAAGTTTACTTAATTTTGTAAAAGCTCTCCAGTTAACTTCATATTCTGAGGTATTGCAAGTTAGAAGACTGACATATTTTTTTAGGGGGACACAAATCAATCATAATACATTCCTGCTATATGTCAGGTACTGTTCTATACACTGAGGTCGCCGAGCAGAGGTAGAAATCTCCATCATGGGCTGCAAAATCTAAGAATGGGAATAATGACAAATTATCTTTTAAAACATACTGAAATAAACTGATACTAAGGACTGTGTTAAAATAAAAACAGGCTAATATTACTTCTCTTTCTAGATTTTTCCAATAACTTACAGTCTTTTTTTGGTCACCCTCCATTCTTCTGTTGATATTCTATGACATTATCTTTATAATTTTATTAGAGCATTTAAAACTTTGTATTATAAATTATTTGGTCACGTCTGTCTCTAAAATTAGTGAACTCTGCAAGAGGACCTATCTTCATCCTCAGCACAAAGCATAAATTCTGGCAGAGAGCAATTGTTTGTTAAGAGTTTCTTGTGATACCAATTTATACCCACTACTCTGTCACTTGTAGCAAATCCTGATAATACAAATTATAAAAGTAATAATTTTAATGGATGAAAGTTTTTTGTCTTGTTCACTATATATATATTTTTAAATGGTTAATATGGAGGATCCAATATAGTATAGATCTACATCTGTAAACACAACCAAAGGGTTCATTAATTCAGTGCTTTGTGATGATCAAAGAAATAACAGTTAGCATTGCTGATCTCATACAACAGAATAAAAACAATAGAGTAATATTAGTTGCCTAGTTACCTGATTATAAAATTAAATATTCTCAAATTCTGATAGAATTTTTCATGTTTTCTTCATTAGAGATTGTTGGAAAACCTTTAGTTAAGTGGTGATTCATTAAATATTATCACTTTTATAGTCAAAGAGACTATGGCTAGCTAAGATGCTGAAGATCATTTTTAGTATGTCAGACACAGTTGACTGCACTGTAGTAATTGTAAAACATTCTCAGAATTCTCCTTGTATTTGCTTAATGTTCAGTCTTGGCACATAGTTTATATTAATGATTTTTCTTAATATTTACTCTTTATTTCTACTAAAAGAAGTTACTTTTTAAATCAAGATTGACTTTGGTAACTCTTTGGTCTATCCTTATATCACCTCCTTTTGGTAATGGATGGGAAGTAATTAGTATGAAAAATAACTAAAGGAACATCCACAAAAGAGTTGACAAGTTGACCTTAAAGGGACAACCCCATTGGACAGTAATATAAACTCTGGAAATGGCCACATCTGTTTAAATGTCATAGGATCTCTCTGTACAAGTGTTGAATGGTTTCTCACAGAGTGGCAATATTTGTTTTTCTTCCTCCACAAGATTAATAAATGATAGATGAGTAAGTACTTGAAAAGTAAAAACTGTCTTGTAAATAGAAGTAGTGATACGACTATGTGGTTTATTTAAAACCAGTTGATAGACATACAGTGAGTTTGAAAACATAGCTGGATTTGAATTCTGCTATAAGAGACTCTGTGGTTGCTTTGAGTTTTGTACATTTTAAGAGAAAATGAATGTGATTTCTTTTCCCTTTTTAAACGGTGTGTGACCCATCCTCTGCCAATCTTGTTTCTGAATATATTTTGATGTATAATCCAGCAACGTGATGGGTTGAATTGAGAACACAGAGGTGACTTGGAAACTAAGGCACTAAATTAAGCAGAGGAAGTTGATAGAGGAAGGAAGGAGAGAAAGGAATTTTGACAGATCAGGTATAACAGTTTGTATAAAAAATCCAGGAAGTATGTAGGATGATGGGATTTGAGAGGAATATGGTTTAATAAAGAAACTTGTTTTGGAAAAGAAGTTTGAAAATGCTTTTGGAAGCAACATATTGGGTCACCCTTAATATGATAAAGCCTGAAATAAATATTGATTTTTCTTTTTAATTACTTGACAGTTTGATTTTGCTTTCTTGAATTCTACTCCATGCATTGTCTTAGATAACAGAGAAATCACATCTTATAGTTTAATCACATCTTATATTAAATGCAAATGTAAGTAACAAATGAGACTTTTCCTAAGAGTTTGACTGTAGAGAGTCTGGATTTCGAATTTTTAAATTTCAATCTTGCCTACATTAACATTGGCAAATTTAAATTTGTAGATTTCAAACAATATATTACATAAGATTTGGTTTTCACAATTTTGGCCAATAATTGAAGTAAACTATGATATATGATATTAGGATTCCAGAGGAGGTGGTGTTTCCACCATTTCTTTTTAAGAAGAGATACTGGGTAAAGAATCCAAAAGTAACTACAAGGCTTTGGGAGAAACAATTCTGCTTCTAGGCCATGGGGATATTATTTAATGATTGCTACATTAGCAATCTGACTAGAGTTACTCAATCTGACTAGAGTTGCCAAATTCTGTGAATTTAGATTTGAGTCAGAAAAGGATCTAATATATTTCAATTTTTAGCCAAAATGGTGTGTCTGGCTGAGATCATAAGACTGAGCTCATTTGTGCTGAACACTATTTATGAAAATGGCTTTCTTTCCCTAGCTCAGTCTGTAGGACAAACTTAAAATGTGTTGAAGTGCCCAACATTAAGATTAATTTCTGGCTGTAATTTTTAAGAAGCAAGACCCTTCCTTATTGGAAATGTGGGTGTGTTCATGAATATGGTATGATTTACATGTGTGTCAGTACTGAGTGCACACTAAAGAGTGCTAAAGACCTTTCCACCTTTCTTAGGCATATTCTCTTCTTGAATTTTTGGAAGGCTCCATATCCCCACCAATATTCCCCATGCTTTTGATTGATAATTAGTTTTAGCCATTGGAGATTGTAACTAAATAGTTGTTTGAACATTTTGATTTTTCTTTAATCTGAAATAGTTTAACAAATGACTTCCAAAATTAGGGCACTCAGGAAGTGAGAATGGAGACATGTTTGAGAAAGAAGAGATGAGCAGAAGAATTAGAAGAATGAGAGAGAGAGACAGAGACAGAGATTCAGAGAAACAGAGACAGAAAAAGAGAGAAAGATAATCACAAAAAGAATGGCTGTAGACAGTTAGTGAGAAAGCCACAGGAAAAAAGAGTTTCTACAAAATTTAGTCTAGAATCACTCCTATTCTGAGCAAGTCAGTAGGGAAAAATTCCAGTCAACTTTTCTTCTATATTAACTACATGGGGATTCTCTTTACTGCATTACTGCAAAGGATTTTATACTAAACTTTACAGTTGATGACAGTAAGTTTATTTTAAGAAAATAATAAAGAGAAACAAATACAAATTATTAGATTTTACACTTAGTACATTTGAGGTAAATTTTAAATTAATTTCATTAATTCTTTACATTTGTAAAATATATCTGAAACTAGTTCCTGATGTTTTAGTGGAATGAGTAGTGAAACAAAACATTTGTTATCTGTTTTATTCATACAGAGTTCATTTTATTTATATAGAAATGTAATGTTAAGCTCTTCTATTCCTATTGAAAAAAGTATCTTGGAATGCATGGAAGGAAGACCCTAAGCATTTTATTTAATTTGATCTGAAATCCATATGCTGTCATTTAAAGAGATCAAGTATAAGAACCTGGTGGGTATCAAATGTGCTCCGCATGGTACTATTTAGAAAGATGCCTCGAATGTGAGTTTTCACAAGTTTCATAAAACACATTTCCACACCAAATTTGATACAGACATGTATTACAAAATCTATCCATTGCTATTTGAATACAGAATGGAAAAGTTTCCCTTGAGTTTGCAAATGTTTTTAAGTATAGATAGGGAAAGTATATGCTGTATATAACATCTACTGCTTGAAACTGAATTGTAGCATTTAAACTTTCAAAAGGATTATAGTAAAGAAGATATCTTCCTTTACTGTAGATCCACTGGAACTTTCCATATTAAAAAGAGAGTCTGTAGTGGGTTCTGTCATTAATTTCCAAATTAAAAATATCTCCCATTATATTTAGAGGGCTGTTATCCCAGCAAACGGAATTAGGAGGGAGCATAGAACCATATCATGCTGTGTCATTTCATGCAATTTGTTCAAGTTGTATACCTATCAGTGGAGCCATATCTGTAAGATCATCAGTCATGTCACTGATCACACCTCAACTTACAGGAGTTTGTGGGCATCTGTATGGATTGAAGTGTCTGATGATTCTCACTTTCTCAGGTGAATGCTGGAGTAATTCAGGAAAGCTCAGCATGATACATGTTTTCGCATACAGAAGAACATGCAAAACACATCCTCAATGACATAGAGATGAAGATACTGATGCTCCTGTCCAAACCACACCTTGGTATCATCTACATTTATACTGTTGAGAGTGTATGAGAGCATAGTAATTTAAGTGTTTGCTTTTTACCTAAAGTCCACAAAGGCACTTTCTAAGCTATTGGCAGATCTGGGTGAATGAGAAGCTATTTTATTCTTTATTTTAAGCACTTCTCTGTTGTTTGTTTTATATTTTGAAAAATCATTTCAATATTACATCTTTATATATTAAAAAACAAAAAAAATTGCATAAGTAAAAATCAAGGTTTATTTTCTAAGTCTCTGAGAGATACACCATAAAGCTACAATACTTCTAAATTTTTTGCCTGTCTTTCCAGAAATCTTGAAATGAAATTTCTTAGTGGGCAACAATAGAAATTTGTTTGGAGGTCTGAATAGAAGTCTGGAGAAATGTGTTTGAACAACGTGCAAATGAATTTTGGATTAACATGGCTTGTGTATGTTAGTAATACTCTAATGTGAGATTCTAAAATGTGGACATAGTTGCAGTGTCTTATTGATACCAGAATAACTTAAGCCATTCAGAGTTGAGAGGACATAGGGATGCAAAGCATGTGATTGTGTCATGCATGGGCAGGTGTCTGTGAAATCACAAAGCTCTCTAAGGCATACTGGAGGAGAGCTACATCTGTTGCAATGTCTAAGGTTTCTCCAATTACATCTTGGTTAAATAGTCAGTCATTCAGCAAGTATTAATTTAGCATTCACTGGATATCAGGGGAAGAAGGACTTGCTGGCCTCTATCCAGATATTTTGCCTGAGCTTACACTGTGTATTTCTCAGCATTGTTAGTAACAGCATTTCCCTGAAGATGGCTAGAGCCGTGTGCTGTCCAGCCAGCCAGCTGCTACCTTCCTATAAACAGTGATCTCCAGTTCAGCCAAGGCCCAAGTCACAGGAATATAAAATGGAGGGATCTGTATTCACCATGTCCTTAAATGGATTCTTAGGATATTTTCATGTCACCACAATTAAGCACTTTAATCTTTTGTGGTCTTGTTTGTATGTTCTTGGAACTCAATTCTCTATAAAGTTCTTGGATTTTTTAGGCTAGTCTTTATTGTCTTATGGAAAAGTTTGTAGTTTTAACTGCATTGTATAATAATGTGTGTATGCTATAATGAAAACTATATACAATAGAAAAAATGAAAACGTTAGATATGCCATTACTGTGCGATTGAGCAGTTAGTTTAATATGCATTTCCCAGACTTTTCACCATATAAATTTACATAAAATATATTTTCTAAAATCAGAAATGAATAAATAGATGCTGACCTGTATCCTGTTCTTATATTTAGCAAGATATGATAAATGTCATACCTATAAATAGAATATTGAAAGACCAGAGTGATCTCAAGGGCTTCCAAGTTTGGAGTAGTAGATGCACATGGAGCCCTAAATTATTCTTTAAGAGTTCCTAGTTGACACAAAAGTGACTTTCAAGTAACTGAATGAATGTTAACTTTGCAAGGAAGATAAGATACAGCTTTAATTCCTCTCTGTTTGCATGATACTACCCTATTCTTAATTCATTTCACATATGAACATCTGGATGAATGACTGCATGAATGGCATGTAAAGAGACTGGGAGATTTCCTTATCTTACTGTCATTCAAATATGTAATTTTTCAATAATTGTGATCATGGATTCTTTATTAATTTGTTATTCATATTGTTCAATGCTGGACATATGCAAGTGGTAAGCTCTGCAAACATTTAGACCATTAACAAAGAGAAGCAAGTATAAAGAAGTAAAGAAATAAAAGAATATGAAATAAAATTTTAAACATTCTTTTGAAATAAAATAATTTTTCAAAGGTAGCCTTAAAGCAGTTATCAAAATAGAGAATTCTACATGTATTGAGTATCGATATTTAAAGTGAAGGTGTTTATTGTGTATGTACACATGAGGTGCTATGACAATTTTAAGAGGTTATCACCTCCAAAATATCAATCTCACTTCGCCTCTCCCTTAAAGAGAGTCTCAATTAGAGAGGCTCAGAGGAGGGAAGTGGAAGACACAATCATTGTTAAAGCAGTGGCATTTGCAAGGAGTGGTTAGATTCCTGATGAAATAGCATTTGGTCAGCAAATTTATGTGTTTCAAGATACCTACAGAAAGGGAAAGTAGTATTTGATATGAAATGAAACCCAGCAAAATGGAAAGCTATTACGGTCATATGTATGACTTATATCTTTCTTTCACATTCTTCAAATATTCTACTTATGTTAACATCAAACGAAGATTAAATAATATAATAGGACTGTCTAAATTTAAATGAGTTTAAGTAGTGGTTAGAACAAATGTGCTAAGTTAAAGACATTCAGAAGGTCTTTTTGTGAGAGAAAAGCATTTATTAAATTTGTCAAGAAAATCTATTTTATACAGAGTAAAATGTGACAATAGAATTCATTTACCTTTATTAGTAATGAGCTAGACTTGGAACTATTACCAAGGGTTTGTGGTAATATAGTTCAGGAAGCTGAATAAACCAATATCCTTCTTTCAGTGGCCTATCTGAAAAATTTTCTGATAGCTTCCCATTGACCAGAAAGGTTTAGAGAACTTCCATGTTTAAAAATTTCACTAATTTTGGTTGAACATTAATACATGTTCATTTCAATACAATCATTAGAGAAAAGCATTTAGGATTTCAAAAAATTCTCTGACCTGATAAATCTTACCTGCATGCTAAAATATTTATATACATATTATTATTTAATATTTCAAAATTGGGGTCAAAGTCTGTTCTGGTATTTTTTTTATTAATTTATCTATATTTCCAAGTCACTAAATATTCTTTACATCACTTAATGCCTGAAGAGTATGCCAATGTGTTCCATATTTTTTTAAAGAAGCACATATTGTTGGACATTGAATTGTTGTCAAAGCTCTCATAAACCTACTTCAATCAACATTCCCACAGAAAGTCTTCATAGACTCCAATCTTCTTTCCTAACAATGAATTTGCTGGATCTAGGTCTTTTTTAGGGCTTTTGATCCTGATTATTAAATTGCCACCATAACACTGACATCATCTTTAATCACTAGATACAACTTTTCTTTTTCTTTGTCAACCATGAACATAATATGTGATAAAAATGATGCAAAACTTAGATGCAATGTAAGTCAGGGGGAAGAGCAAGAAATTAGACTTGTTAGTGGCATTAGCATATTGTCCAAGTTGGAAAAATAAAAGTTATTTCTCCTTATATTCACAGTGTGCCAGGCAATGCGCTAAGTACTTCAATCATTCTCCCATCTAATCCTCAGATCAAACTATGTTACATAATTATCATAATTACTCCTTTTGGACAAATAGGATACACAGAGAGATGAACTAACTGAGCACCACACACCTTGATTTAAATGTGTGTTTGGTTGGAAAGGACAGTCTCTAAACAATATACAGGCTATTGTCTTGTGTGGTGTAGAAGGACTTGGGCAGTGTAGAAACTGTAGTACTGGTGGCCAATTAGACATAGAAGAATAAGTGGGGGCCAATGGGACACAGAATATCAACAATATAGCCTTTCCCTGGACAATATACATTAGAATAAAATCTTGAAAAACTGAATGCATAATCCATCTATCATTGTGCCACTACAGAAATTGTAAGCTTTTAAATCAATAAGCTAATAAGAGACTGTGTACTCATGCTGAGTAAATGAAATATTTTAAAGGCTGAGATGAGATACTTAAGCTTGTATCCATGTTCTGTAACTCTTCTCCAAGGTTCTGATTAGAATGTCACTTAATGAAAGGAGTGTTGGTTCCAGCTGGTTTGTTAGTCGGGAATTGTTGGCAATGGAAATAAATTCTTATCATAATTGGTTCATTATTAAGGTTGTCAATAACTGACATTCCATGTGACTTGCTAATAAGTATATGAGTCTGGGAATTCCACCATGGTTTTCCTAGGTTGGATTGAAATAAATGTTCTTTTTTTTTTCTGTTTCCCCACCCGCCAACCGTATTTGCATCTCATCTCTGCTCTGGAATTATATGTTAGATTCTTTGGAAGAATGGCTTATGGTGCTTAGCCTGAATGACAACATCTTGAGTTTGAATACAGTAAAATATATATCTGGCTATAAGTGCATGCCCTTATGAAAGTCATTTAAATTGAGTGGAATCTTGGCATGAAACAAATGTTTTATCCAAAGAACACACCATGTCTCCTCACGTGCTATTCCTTAATATACTTAAAAACTACAAACAAAACTTGGAAAACGAAAAATTGCATGTGTCTTAACTTATCTTTGGACACACAAACCCTAGTAGATAATCCGTGGTCATTTAGTTTTAGATTTGTTAAATTGTAGCTTGAAGTATTAGATTTGAGCATCTGCCAGTCATTAGTGCTTTAGTGGCCAATGTTTCACAAGTCTTTGAAACCTATTTGAGTTCACTTATCATTTGATGTCACTTGATGGCAACAGCCTTAGGGAGAAAAATGTTTGTAAACATGAAAGTTTAATATGCATAGTTTATCTCAGTGACTAAAGATAAAACATGCATGTGAACAAAACACACACAGGCAAATTAATCTCTCCATGTGTTCTTCATCCCCTGATATTTATATAAATGACAAGTATGCTAATATTGGTGGACTCTTTAAAAATTAGTTATCTTGGGCCCGCCCCAGTGGCGCAGTGGGTTAAGCAATGCACTATGAAGCAAACCACAGCCACTGTGGCACAAATTCGATCCCTGCCGCCGGCCAGGGAGGGGACCCACATGGCGTAGCAGACCTCTCCTGCCTGGCCCGCTGCTCCCCTCAGCAGTGCGTTTCTGTCAATCTGCCTGTTCTGCATCCTGCTCTGTCTGGTGGATTCTCTCACCACCCCCACACATCTGGCCTGTACCCCAGTGCTTGTATGCATAAGTAAATACGTCTTTAAAAAATAATAAAAATTAGTCATCTATACACATATATGTTACATGCATATCATTTATATGTGCATATAATATGCATATATGTCACGTATTTGAAAAACGATGTGTCATGTGACACTTTAACACTCCTATCCCCATCTTTCTTTTTGCAACATCTGTGGACCTTCAGTCTCCTATGTGAACTTTCATGGTTTCAAGATTACTAGAATCCATTTATTTACCTAAGTGGAGAGTTTGTCATGTGCCTGAGGTCTCCAATGCTTTACATGGCAATAGAAGGAGATCAAGTTAGGACTCCTATAACTACTTAGCCCAGATAGCCATTGCTGCTTAGAAGCATTTCTGGGATCAGCCTTCTGAATTTGCTCTTAAGACAGCTCAGTTTATAATCTCTGTATTTAGTACTCTTCCTGTCACTCAATCTATATTTATAGATGACTCAGTTGTAATTTATATACACTCATATAATTACAATGTTATATTTTTTTCTAATTAATTATACATGTCCTAGTGACAGGATTCCTACTATCTTTATTTAATCCCTTCCCCTGAACTTCTAATTTGTTCAAGAGCTTTACAAACATTAAATTGGGAATGGGTGGGTGAAATACTGCTCTTAAAAACCAGTGTGGTCAGAACAAGCGCAAGATAGCCATTGCTTTCTGCTGACTCACAGTGTGTAAAGAACAGTCCTGTAGATGTGTAGGCATAATGCTTCCTCCTTCTGAGTACCAATATTACACCTCCTTCTATTCCATATTCCTGAATTTAGACATTTGTCCCCTAAGCAAAATAATTTTTAAAAGACTTTTTTTTAAATTTGTGCATACAAGAAATGAGGTGCAGGCCAGAAGGGTGTGTGGAGGGGTGGTCTCTGAGAGGATTTACCAGAGAGTGGGGAGCAGAACAGGCAGATTTACTGAAATTCACTGCTGAGGGGAGCAGTAAGGCAGGAAAGGTCTGCTGTGCCACATGGTTCAGCTCCCTGGTTGGGGATCAAATTCATGCTGCAGCTGGTAATAACTTGATAGTGCTGAGACTTAACCCCTGCACCATCAGGAAGGCCCCTAAGCAAAATATTATATTGGATATCTAAGTTTCTAAGAATTTCATCACCATGGGTCTCCCTGGTGGCACAGGGGTTAAAGTCTAAGTGCTGTCAAGCTATTGCCAAGCACTATGCCCTGAGTTTCATCCTCCACGAGGGAGCTGACCCACATGGCACAGCAGACTTCTCCTGTCTTACCTGCTGTTCCCCTCAGCAGTATATTTCAGTGGATCCCCTCAGCAGCCCATTTTAGTAGATCTACCTGTTTTGCTCCCTGCTCTGTCTATGATGAATTCTCACCCCCAACACCTCCGGCCTGCACCCCAGTTTTCATATGCACAAAAAATAAAAATGCATCTTTAAAAAATTTTTTTCATAATCAGTCACTTTATTGCCTGGGGATCCCAGGTCTCCAAGCCCTATTCCCAATTTCCTCTGTGTGAGTTTTACTTTTTGCATCTTTGGGGCATTTTCTTGAGAAAGAATTTGTATTGGATCTCTATAGTACTATGTTACATATCCTCCTCTCCTTTGCTTCAGTCATTGTGACTAGTCCCTCCTCTCCCTGAAGGCTTTGGGCTAATTCTGCAACTTGACTGATTGCCATCTTTGTGTCACCACACATGCTGTCTTTTCCCTCATAAAGGAAAATCTAATATGCTCCAAGGAGACTCACTTTTGGCACAGTGAAAAGTCTGATAATTTTTAAGTGCCCATTCAATAAGAAGTCTATGTAATCTCTTTTTCTGCAGCTGCCCTGTGATAAAATGAATAGGATATTTAAGCAGTATCTTGTGGGAAAGTGTATTTCTTTGTAAAATTGTACTGAAAGGTTCAGGATACAAGAGTGCACATACTTTAAAAAGAGACACATATTTGAGAAGTGCTCCATTTTTTCACCATCTCACCTTTTCTTTATGATTTTTATCCAGTCACCTCCTATGTGTCTCTTCATCTTTATTAACATCATCTTCCCAAAGTTATCATTTTCTCCTTTACACTCAAGTATTGTATGCCTCTTCAACTGGCCCTGAGCATGAGCAATCTTACTTTTATGACTGTATTTTTTTGTGCATTCCCTATATCTGTGACTGGGTCTTAAACACCTAAGGGCATGGTCTTTGCTGATTTTTACTATCTCTCACAGTGAGGAATGATTGAATATGAGTTTGTTAGTAATGACTTGTCACATTGTTCATGTACTTCAGCTGGAAGGGAAACTTCATGGGCTACAGTGTGCTGAAAAGCTCACAAGAGTCATAGAAAGCTTCTTTAGGGTTGATTGGGAATTAGGAAAACCTTCACACTGACTAGAAACCATCTCTTCATTTCAAGAGTATTGATGAGAAACTTTTAGCTTGTTTATTCTCTATTCTAAATAATGATCAGACATAGCTGACACTTAATAAGTGGTAATTAAAAATGGTCATTCTAAGATATGGTCTGTTCATAAAGGATATTAACATCAGTTGAGAGCTTGTTAAAAAAAAAAGCTGTTGGATCCCACCCCAGACCAACTGAATCAATACCTGAATTTTAGCAAGATCCCAGGTATTTCTCATGCACTGCGAAGTTGGAAGAGTAATCCAAACATCCCACACATCCTTTTCATTACTTTGGCCACTTATATATAGTTACTGACTCTCCTTTATGCTGATATTTTTAGATTGATTTGTAAGTTGTCTGTTTTCAAGAGAAGTACATTCTACATGTCTTTCATATACAGGATGTTCGTTTTTCTAAGGATTCATGAGGATGAGAGGAGAAAAATGAAAGCGGCATAACTCAAATAATATGAAAGAAAATTATTGCTGCTTGTACTGCATTTCATTCTAGAATTCAATATGTTACTCAAAAGGTCAAAGAATATATCTAATGCATTCCCTTATGCTCTAAGGAATGATAATGAAAGTGTCCAGAAACCAGTTTGAATACTATCTGCTGCCATTTAATCAAAGAACCTTAGATAAGGTAACACTTTATGTAATGGGTAGGCAAAACATTTTGTATTAAAATTTCATTATCTGCTTGATTTAACCAAATGTCTTCATGCTTTTTAGTATCAATTTACCCTTTTATTTCTATAATGACTTTCCCCAGAAAGGTGAAGTTGGGGGTTCTCATTAAGTTTAGGGGAACTGATTTTGAAGATGCTAAACAAAGCAGCTTCCACATGGCAGCTCACAAAGAACTAACATTATTCAATCATAGTCAGAAAAAATTTCCCTAAAATTTGTGTTATGAATCATGAAATAGTTTCACTATACCGACTAGTATTTGGATTTACTTCTATAATGAATGTTAAGATGATGATGCCTGCTCTTTGGAAAATTGTACTTGAAAATAAATTATTTTGTTGTTGTATAGTGTGAAGGATTATGTCTTTTAAAACACTACTACCTCCTCTCCTTGGAATGAGAACACCATTTATGGTGAATTAATTTCCTTGGCTCAAATATGCAGATCAAAAGGATGTTTTAAAAGTAGATGTCAATTTTAAAAGATTTCACTATATTTCCAGAAAACAAAACTGAAAATAAGTTACCAGAGCAAAAGAGTTTAGTTGTGAATAATGCAAATATATCATCCTGAAGTTTGAATAAATTTTCACAGTGGTGCTCTTGGGGGCCACTTTTTCCAGTGAAGTGGTAGATTGTGAATATAATTGTTCTGTGATTGCTTAATCAAGTGTTTTGGGTAATTTTGCTGTGGTAAGTTCTAACACTGAATTAATTGAGTCTATACGAATTTATGTCTTTACTCATTAATATTTTCATGTTATATTACAGGTATTGCTATCATTAGACTCTTGGATCAAATTTTGATATCCAACATTTTTTAAAGAACTTTGTGAAAGAAACTTCAAGTTACTTACAAAAATATTTTTAAAAACACCCCTGTATCTGCAGATTACCAGGGATCCTTACTCTTAGGATTGTCATTAGTGACACCAATAACACCCTACTTTGTTATTGCTTATATTATAGTTAAACATTTCAAAATCATTTTCACTGTATATATATATTGTGCAGTATTTTTCTTTTGTCAATTTTGAAATTGTATCATATTTTATATATATATATTATATTTGAAATTGTAATTCTTTTTCATCTGTTATATTGGCTTATAATTGGGGAAAATAAGGTTCCTCCCCAACTTTCTATAGCATTTTTATGATTTATTTTCATTATCATTTGCTAATTATAGTTTTAGTAGCTAGAATTTTAAGCATTTGTTATTACATGTGAATACATATTTGACAAAACATATCATTAAGTTTTTCTACCAATCATTTTGTTTCATGTTTTCTCACTCTGTATGCTGAGTATTTGCCACCAGTCAGAAACTAAGTGCTATTTATATGACCATCTTCGTTTCCTATCATTAATTGAAAGGCAGGTATATATATCCAGTTCCAATTCCCAATTACTCAACTGCATATTTTTTTTTCATTGTGACTCTGCTGAGTTGAGGGACACCGTCTCCTCTCAAACCCTGACCCTCCGAACCCTTGGATTTTGTGAAAACAGCTGTGTTTAAGACACTGCCTGGACACATAGTGTTGTTTTGGTGTCCCCCTGGGTGGAGTGAATTGTCTCTTTATTACCTATATGTCCTTAATGTTTTGTTTTTTAATTATTTATGTTTGCTATTTAAGCTAGGTAACATTAAAATAGAGTTTTATCATCTCTTTTCATTTTTATTACATATATAAAATTATTTTTCTATTTCTCTTTATTAATGTGTTTTAGTTATCAGATATTTTTGATTAGTTGCTTTTCTCATTTTATACATTTAAATACTACTATTCCTTGTCCCCTGCACATGATCAATTTTGAGTCTATCTGATGGTCACCATTTTGACCTATTACTTGAAATGAGTATAAAAGTTACAATACTATCCATTTTGACCTATTACTTGAAGTGAGTATAAAAGTTACAATACTATCTATGCTGCCATAATATATTATTTTACTAGTTCCTAATTCTGTGCTTTAAAAGTAAATGTTGTGAGTGACCAAAACAACTTTTCATATCTTCTTTTTTCAATTTAAATTATATTCTAATAAATACGGAAGTAAATGTTATAGATATTTGTTTCCAATATAAGAAAAAAAATAATGCCATACTTTAAGTGTTCTTTGCTGAAATGATTCAAACTTAGAGTAGATGTGAAAATAGTCATATGGATTCAAAACTGGCTACAAGACCATAAATAAACCATAAGAATACAGGTGGCAAAGAAACAAAACTGTAGGAGGTGTTTAAGGAAGTGCAATCTAAGATGGTGTTAGGGTTGATCATTTTTAACATTTTTCATTTATTAATGATTCAAATGAATCCGTGAATAGCACATCTGAGAACTTTGCAGCCTGTGCTAAACTAGAAGGTGTTGCAAGTAACAGAAATTGATAAATATAATTGACCTAACAAAATACCATACATATGAGATGTATTATTATCTCTATAAAGATTTATATGTTAAAATAATTTTAATAATACAATATGTATATAGAGAAAAGGATGAAAAGTTAGCAATAAATTTTTTTGAAGAAAAGTAGTTTTTAATGTTTCCAAGATGAGGCTTAGTGTTCTCCATGGTAAATTATTGCAGCACTGCTGTTTGAATTCCTACGTCCTCTATGTAGCATGGATAGTTGTTTTAAACTACCCCATATTATCTTATCTGACTATATATTTTTAAATAACTAATCACAAAGGAAAGAAGATTACCATGTTAGAAATATTTGCATTTAGGTATCTATAACGTAGTGATTAAGGTACAAATCTGTACCAGATTTGATTTAGATTGCACGGCTAGCTGTGTAATTTGGGCTGGGTTACTTAATAACCTCATATTTACAAAAAATACTCATAGTGTCTATTGTATATATCAAATATATGACACATAGAAATACTATATGTATTATCTTCAAATTCTGGTACAGTTAAATTTCATCATTGTATGGTTTGTGTTTTTAGCAGAGATTGAGCAAACAATATTTGTTAAGAGTTCATGTTTAAGGATATTGATATGAGAGATACTCATTTTTCAAATTTGAAAAGCCCACCTAAGGAGAGGTTCTTCTGGGTGTCAAGCCTGCTTATAGGTACCTTCTATTTGTAATAAAACAATCTTTTTAGAATTGTGATATTTTAAATATCTAATTCACTTTATCAGTTAGATTAAAAACTATTATTTGAAGGATCATGCTATCAAGATAAGTGTCCAGAGTTTATATCAAACCTAGACCTAGAGGAATATGATTTAATATATCATCAGCTAGGCAGGCAGATGCACTGACCCATGGGTGTTTGATTGGGCAGAAAAGCAGTGTTCTTTCTTGAGCATTAGAAGGAAAATAATAAATGACTTTCTCTATTGGTTATCATTATCCATAATGTTGCTAAATGAAATTATCCATAATGTAGCTAAGTAAAATAAAGGCTAAATAGTAAAGAGTATTTATGCACATATATCTAGTATAGATATAGCCTGTAAGATAACAGCAAAAAAATTAATAAGTATGAATAAAATATAGTATCACTTATTTAAATATCAATGCTCATTTTCTTATCTTCAATCTAAAAGATTCCATGACATGACTAAAAGAAATATCAATGGAGGAAATTGTAACACTTTTTGTCCTTGTGACACTGAGACAAACGCCACACATTTGGCTATCTGGGGTCTAAAAGATATAGATAGACTAGTCTAAGGATGTGCAACAAAAGCAGATTAAAGAAATAAATACTGGATTTCCACAGAGAACTTACTAAGGGATGAAGAATGAGGAATCAAAAAAAAAAAAAAGTTGGGCTGTCAGTTACTTAACACTGATGTGTAGCAGAGTCATTTAGTCGAGAATCACAGGTAATAGAAGAAATAAAACAAACGTGATCTGATTATCAAGAAGAGCTTCTAGAATATAAGAACTATTTGATGCTAGAAATCCTCATAAGGAAATTGGGACTGCTTTAGCATATTGGTCAATGAAAAATAGTGAAATTCTCTCTGTCTATCCAAACGGATCACAAATAATTAAAAAAGGAAATAACTAAAATAATTACAAGTGAATACCCAATCCCCTTCTCTTATCTTCATCCCTCCCCTTTCTCCCTTCTTCTCCCTTGAATTGAAAAATAGCATACACATTGAGGGTGAAAAATCAAGTGGTCTACATTTTTTGGTCTTTTTACATTTTTGGTTTATATTGACTGATTTGGCAAACAAGATAAAAAGACGAATAGGAGATTAAGTGTCTGGTCCAATCTGATGTGGCAGAAATTTATGTTTATATATTGTTTTTTTTTTTTATTTCATTCTGAAGATTCTACTTCAGTCACAAATAATGTGTGGGAAGTTGAGACATATGTAAGTTCTACAAAATCACCAGCATCAACATAGTAAAGAAAAATGTTCCTTATTTCCTTCCAGCTTACTTTTCTTCAAAAAGTTTTCCAAATAGTCCTCTCCTATGCATATTTTTACTTTCTTCATTTGGCAATATAAATCATCAATTTTAGCTGGGCTGCCCAAGTCAAGATTATATATTCCAGCCACCTTTGCTGTTAGATATAACTATATAATTATATTTTGGATTTCCTTCTATCATCTTCCTTTTAATTGAAATGAGGCCAAGATGATGAGAGCAAGAGCAATTATCTTGGTACATGTTGGAAGCCATATTTTGATTATTTTATATTATTTTTATAAAGATGTTTTGAGAATGATAGAGTAATAATACAGAAGGAAGCTGACCCCATGACAAATTTGTAGAGAAAACTGCCATACCACATTGAATCAGAGAAAAATAAAATTTCATCATTTTAGCTTGGCATCTCATTTACATTAAATAAAATGACATCACAGGAGACATACCTCTCTAAATTCCAGTGAACTCAGTTCTCTCCACTGTGAAAAAGAGACAATATTATTGCGTACCTAGGGCTGTTGCTATTTAATGAGTTAATGCCTTGAAAATACTCAGCATTATACCTAATATTTATTTTTCACCAAAGAAGTGCTATTATATGCTTGATATATTTTTATTTTATTGTTTTATTTAGTTTACATTGATTTGCAACACCATATATGATTCAGAGGTATAGGTTCACAGTTTTACATATATATTACCATTCAACACTCATCACCAAGGCACCCACAGTCTTCTACCATAATCTATTGTGCCTCCTCCCCACTTTATTCTCCACCACATCCTACTCCACTGATAGCCTCAATTCTACAGTCAGATCCCTAACATTTTAGTTCAGTTTTGTCGTGTTCTTTGTTTTTTTTCCCCCTCTATATTCCATTCATGAATGAAATCATTCAGTATATCTCTTTCTCCTTCTGAATTATTTCACTTAGCATAATCTCAAGTCCCATCCATGCTCTTGCAAGTGGCAAGCAATACACCATCAATTTTATAGCTAAAAAATATTCCATTGTGTGTGTATAAATATGTAGCAGATACACTTTTTAACATTTTGATATATATCAGTTGTTCTTAATCTGTTCATCTGTTGTTGGACCCTTAAGTAATTCCCAAAACCTGACTATTGCAAGTAGTACTGAAATGAATGCAGGAGTGCATATATCCCTTTAAATAAATATTTTAGCATTCATTTTATAGATCTTATGCATAGGCTTGCTGGATCATATATTAGATCTACTCTTAACATTTTGATAAATTTCCATACTGTTTTCCATAGGTGCTAAACAATTCTATGTTCCTACCAACAGTGTATGAGGGTTCATTTTTGTCCACATTCTTACCAACACTTGCTGTTTCTGGTCTTGTTGATGTGGGTCATTCTCATAGGTGTAAGATGGTACTTCTTTGTTATGTCTTTTAAATATTTTATTTATTATTTTTGTGTAGAAGAACTGTGGTATAGGCCAAAGGTATGGGGGTTAAGTGTGGGGAGAAGATTCAACAGAGACAGAGTGGGAAGCAGAGCAGGAGGCTTTAGAGACAGGAGAGATCTGCTGTAACATATGTGGATTAGCTCCCTGGTTGATTGAACTCATCACTGTTGTGATGGACCATAGTGGTGATAGTTCTAAGACTTAATGCCGAGGCCACCAAGAAGGTCATTTTGTTATTGTTATTGTCATTGCTATTTTGATTTTATAAATAATGGTCTCCATTTTAATCACCTGCCTATTGGTAGTCTACATGTCTTCTTTGGAGAAGGGTCTTATTTAGTTCTATTTTTTTTATATATTTTTAAAAATTCAGTGTAAGTCTTGAATCCCTTTATCAGTGGTATGATATACAACTATTTTCTCCCATTCAATAGGATGTCTTTCCATTTTAATAATAGTTTCTTTCAATGTGTGAAAGCTTTTTAGTTTGATGTAGTATGATTTATTAAATTTTTGTTTCTTTATTATATGTGAGACCCCAAAGACATCCTTGAAGCAATGTTATGGAGTTTTTTGCTATGTTTTCTCCTATGTATTTTATGGTTTCAGGTCTTTCACCCAAGTCTTCAATCCATTTTGGCCTACTTTTTGTATGATGTGAGCAAGTGGTCTAATTTCTTTCTTTCTTCTTTGGATATGGTTGTCCAGTATTCCCAATACCATTTGTTGAAAAGATTTTCCTTTCTCCATTGTATACTCTGGTTCCTATATGATAGACTAACTATTCTTGTAAGTGTGGGTTTATTCTCGGTTCTCAATTCTGTTTCATTGGTGTTTGTGTCTATTTTTAGTCCAATGTCCTACTATTTTGATCACTATAGCTTTTTTCTATATTTTGAAAATTTTAAAAGATTTATTTATTTATGCATACAGGAACTGGGGTACAGGCCAGAGGTGGGGGGTGTGTGTGAGTGGATTCACCAGAGACAGTGGGGAACAGAATAGGCAGATCAACAGAAATACACTGCCGAGGGCAGCAGCAGGCAAAGCAGGAGAGGCCTGCCGTGCCATGTGGATCACTTCCTTAGCTGGCAGCAGGGATCGAACTTGTGCTGCAGTGACTGCGATCTGCTTCATAGTGATTTGCTTAACCCACTGCGCCACCAGGGAGGCCCTATATTTTGAATTTCTCAGGGTGTGATACTTTCTTGTCAGGATTTCTTTGCATAGTCAAGGGTATTTTGTGGTTCCATATGAATTTTAATGTTCTATTTCTTTGAAAAATGTTAGTGATTAGTTGACAAGGATTATATTTGATCTGTACATTTCTTTTTGTAAGGTGGTAATTTTAACAATTTAAAATTTTCCATTCCACAAGCAGGATTTTTTTAAACTAAAAATAGAAAATATTGTGTTAGTGTCTTTAATTACTTAATTTTTTATATATACAGATACTCTACTAACTTAACTTTGAATTAGTCTAATTATCTGCATTCATAAGATCCAAATGTGAAAAATCATATGGAGAATGGACAACCAGAACTTCATTTTTGTCAAATTTAATTGAGTATTCTGGGCACTATATGAACTACATGTAAATATTTTTATGTTTTCCTGGATCTCCTTTCTAGGAGTTGAATTTAATCTGACAATCCTGTTCAAGCTACTCACATCAATGCCATGTTCCCAAAGTGAGCACTTGATATGTCATGCTAAATCCCTAATTCTACCTCTTCTATCTGCCACACCCAAATATGTGTTCCTGCATCTAGTCAAACTTTTTCCTTCTAATTTCAGATGAGAAGTAACTCCCTTTCTGAACTCTTTTTTTTTTTTTTAAGATTTATTTATTTGTGCATATAAGAACTGGGGTATAGGCCAAAGGTGCAGGGTGAGAGGATTAACCAGAGACAGACTGTGGAGCAGAATAGGCAGATTGATTGAAATATACTGCTGAGGGGAGCAGCAGGCAAGACAGGAGTGGTTTGCTGCACCATATGGGTCAACTCCTTGGCCTAGGATCATATTGCTGCTGCCGTGACTGTGGATAGCTTCTTAGTGCTGATACTTAAAACCTTCTGCCACCAGGGAGGTCCCCCTTCTGAATTCTTGATCATTCCTTGTTTCATTCCACACTTGACATCATTGGTTCTTTCATCTTAGATTTTTAAATTTTTCTCTACTATATATTTTTCACTTATGTGAAACAGTATATGCTCAAAACTACTCCACTTGTGAAAGTCCTTGTCTCTTTTTTTATTTCTTCCACTTTATTTTCACCTTATTTCTCTTCTTTCTATAATCAAGTTATCGCTACATCATCATCTCAAATTCACATATTAATCTCCTGCTATATAGCTTCTATTCTTAAGTTTGTAATGAATCTTAGCAAAGGTTATGAAAGGTACAATAATTGAGAAGTATAATGTTTATTTTAAGACTTGTATGCAGCATACAGCTTGGAAGTTTCATTCTTAAAAATATCTCCTTTTTTTTTTTTTCCTATACAAAGCACTAATTGCTTCTGTGTTTTCTTCCAACTTCTTTACATTCATCTGAGTCCTTAACTTCTTCCTCCTCTTTGTACCCCTTAAAGACTGTTATATCTCATTTTCTTCCCTATGCTGTCTCTCTTCACTTCTTTCTCTTCTAATGTCATATGTTTTCTTTTATTGATATGTGTGACAATTTCTTTAAATATCATGTTTTCTTCATGCCTACTTTAGAAAAGTGGCAGCTTGACTCACTAAACACCATTCTGAAACCCTAGTTAACGGCTCTATTTAGAGGCCTGAAAACTAAAAAATGTACTTCCTAAACATTCTCAAACTTTTGGTTTTTTCTCTAGTATCTCTGAATCAATCATGAGAGTTGTAAGGTAGATGTGAGTTACAGTTTGCATGGATGTTCTTCCATGTAACTTTGAAGTGTCTTTGATTTTCCCATGTCCTGATATTTTTGTTTTTAACTTCATGCATTTCCAGGGTCAAGGAAAAGTGTCACTATTAGAAAAGATAAATTTCATGAGATTTTGCATGGTTCAATTTCTTTCAGATAAAATAGCAACTTTCTGACTACTACTTCTTGATTCTAGCAGGTATAACAATTCCATTGGTATGTCAGTTTATGTGTGTCGTTGTAGGCATTGTTTTTTGAAAGACTGCACTAAACTTTGCACATCCATACCAACTCTGGGTGCACTCCATAATACTGAATGTATCTTTATAATATCTTAGCTCATATGGACTTTCTGGTCCACAACTGAGAAGCTTGACTGGTTTAACTATCAAAGTCATGTATGAAGCTCATTTTTCTTCTTAAAGTTCTCTATACCTACAGTATTAGAGAAGACTAGGTAGAAATATAAGATAGCAAACTCAACAAACTGAAAGGTAAGCACATTGTGTTTCTTCCATAAGCCGATGTCTATTTTTGAACTCTCAAATTTGTAAAAAAAAAAAAAGCAACTGTCTACTGTCTACATAGTAACCCAAGGTATAAATCTAAGGGATATCTCTATCTTATGGCCTACCTCTAATTGAGTACAATAGTAGAGTCTATAAATAGCTTTCATATTTCGGTTCCTTTCTGTCCAATATTTAATTTAAGCTTTTATCTATTTTGACCTGGATTATTGCCACAATTTTCAAAGTTCCATTTCTTCTATTCTTGATCTACTTCAATCTGGTCAACTCAAATGGATAATTCATAAGACACAAATTCAAACATGCTTTCCTATTAAAAGCTTTTTCATTGTCAGGAAAATAGAGTACAAAACTTAACCCAAAATACAATGCCTTTGTTGAGCTGGCCTGTGGTGTCCTCTCCATTTTAGTCCTTGCTTACATTTCATATATCAAACCCTGAACAAACCATAAATCTCTGAACGTATCACACTAATTATATCTCTGTATTGTATCTTTCCTTACTTTGCATTTTCTCTATCCATTACCCTGCCTGAGATGGGATGTTAGACTTTAAGTTTATTGTCCATATTGTCAAATTAGCCCTCTAAAAATTTAGACATGAGGTCAGCTTTCTTTTTCTTTTATTCAGATAAAAAAAATTCTTGTCACAGATGGATTCAAGAATTATATTTATTTTAGAGATTTGGACAGTTTCCTTTCACAAGGCAGCTCAGCATGAAAATGCAGTCTTGGGTTTTAAATACTAGTTTTTGTATGTAAACTTAGTGCTCCTCTTTTCACCAAAACTAAAGGTAAGTGGTCTCTTCTCAAGACAAGAGAAGGGGGCAGAGAATTGGGACATAGATGAGAAGAAAACAATGGTCTTGAATGGCCATTAGTGCAAATATTTCATATTTCTCAAATAATATTTCTTTAGGTGCTTCTCCAAGTAAAAGTTGAATAACTTCTACTAGCAAACCTTAAAGGTACTATAGAAATTTGAAAAATATTAATGACTTCTGTGAAAATATTCAAATAGTCTTCTGCTTAGTAAAAATTAGAAAACTAGTTACTTCCCAATTGAAAATAAAGGAAGTATTTTTTAAAGCATATTTTATCATTAAAACTTTTTATGATACAAAATAATATAATACTAGGGTGGAGAGATGACTATTACAATATTTTCATTCTTGCAGAGAAAATGAGGGAGAAGTGAAATGATTTGTTCAAGGTTACAGAGGTGGAGTGGACAATAAAATTACCTTTTTTTCGTGAACACTTGCTATTTGCCTTGATTTTTTTTTTTTTAAGTGAAATCAACAGCTTCACATCAGCTACTGATCAGGTACCAGATGGCAAAAACTTTCAGTAGCTACCACCTAGGGCTATATTCAAACCAATGAAAGGCCTGTATCTCATTATTAGTCCCCTGAGCTCTCCATTCTCCCATATGGTTCTGTTCTTTTCAAGAAGAAAGTTGACATTATTTTAAAAAATGCCCTTGTTTCAGATAACCAAAAATTTCTGATAATTTAAGCATTTTTGTCCTCTTTGGTTTTTGATTTTGAACATTATTAAGAATGCAGAAGAAATTTATGACATCATGTCAAATTATACAAAACTGTAACACCCAAGTTCTTGCTTCGTGTCAAGAGTTATAAGTGATTGAATAAGATTGCTAGGTTTAGCAAATAAAAGCACAGAACACCCAGTTAAATTTGAATTTCAAATAAATTTTTTAGTGTACAGATGGTCCAAATATTGAATGAAACATACTTATACTAAAATGTTATTTTTTTTATGAAATTCACATAACTAGAAGTTCTGAATTTTATGTAACCACCCTATGAATAAAGAATGGATAGTTCAAAGTATTTCGTATAATAACAGAAAATGCGAAACGTATCAGTTGCTCATAAAAGTGTCTTATGATGTCCACTAGTGCCACTTTATGCTCTGTGGGAGACAATTATACCTCAGAATCATTACAGTAATACTGAAAATCTGAAAGTATAAAAGGGGAAAAAGTGACTACTATTTTGGCTTGAAAATAAAATTACATTTTGCAGCATAAAAATATATTATTTTAGTGCCTTTTATAGAAATTGAACTCTTTAAATTGTTCAGCAATTGTTTTTCAATTTTTTCAAATAAGGAAAACATGTTCATAGTCGGAAAACTACTGGCAAGTATTAGATTCAGAAACATTGTACACTGAAAAATGGACACACACCTCTTACTTGTATTGCTCTATTATTCTTTTTCTTACATAATTATGGGAAGATGGAAAAGTATGTCTTGTAATGAAGATAATATGTTGTTTATAATTAAAAGCCAGCAAAAAGATAACAAAGAAAATACAGAAAAAAAAATTTGCGTAAGATCTCATGTTTAACTCTTTTCTTTTACCTTAATTCAAGAGTAACAAAAGAAATGTCACACTTCATATCTTACCTTTCTAATTTGTATGTGTAAAATTAAAATCACATATCCATGCTAACAACTTCATCAAGTAAACATAAAGAGACATGATAAGAGTGTATTTTCTTATCATCTCCATAGAGATTTTTACATCTAACATCCTTTATCATGGATGAATATAAATCTCAGGCACTAGGAAAGATAATAAATCCTTGTTATTCAAAAATATAAGTATCCCTACCTCTAAGAGTTAGCCTTGTGAAAACTGGAAAAAGCAATGAAATGGAAAGTTCAGGGAGCTAATATCATTCTCTTAACCCAAGATAATGTAGTCTAGATAGTAAAAGGTTTTTGGATTGTAAGCTATGCATTTTGATAATAATTGTAATGTAAGTACTGACTTCACATATTATGCTATAGTTATAGCTGGCATTTTAGCACAACTTTTATTTGATAAATGAAACTATTGTACTCTCTACACTTTTTGAAAGTTAAGGGGAATAAATCTTTTTTTAAGATTTATTTTTATTTATGTATATAAGAACTGGGGTGTAGGTCAGAGGTGTGGGGGCTTGGAGAGTGGGTGGGGGTGAGAGGACTCACCAGAGACAAAGTGGAAAGCAGAAAAGTGGATCTGCTAAAATACACTGCTGAGGGGAGCAGCAAGCAAGACTGAAGACATCTGCTGTGCTGTGTAAGTCAGCTCCCTGGTGGAAGATACAACAGATCCCAGGAGGAATAAATCTATCTCAAATGTGATAGCAGCAATTTGTTTTCTGAAAACTCAGGACATTTGAATATCCTCAGTGAATATATTTTCCTAAATAATATGAATAGTTGTTGACATGAAATGTCCTCACAAAACAAAAATATAATTGAAAGGAGAAAAATATTTTTTAATGTTTATATGGTAAAGTTTTATTTTGTGGACATTTATCTCTTAATTTCTGAATTCATGTTTTAAGTAAACCAGTTAATGTCTAATTTAAAAATATAATTATGTCTTTAAATTCATGCTAATCTTGGGTATTCATGTTGAAAAGAGGTTATTTTATTGCCAGAAATCTGCATTCTTTTTTAGCACAGTGATCCTTTTGATGGCGAGAATGGCAGATGCCAAGGAGCCATTGTTTTGTGTCAGAGGCTGAACACAACAAAACTGAATCCTTGCTGACATATGGAGAGACCAGGAAGACTCAGAGTGGCAGGAGTTTCATGCACACTTCAAAATAATGAAAAATAATTATTGGGAATATGTCATGTACTCACAGCTCACTCTACATGTTGCTTCTAATCTTATTTGTACAAGTACAGGCAAAAATCTACTAACTACAGAGAACCTCTCTTTCCCTTTGTTACAATTTAGTATTGATCTCAGTCAGGGAAGGTTGACATGAATCCCAGAATGGGTTTAATTACAATTATATACAAAAAAGTAATTGGCAGAATAAGTAAGGGATATGATAGCAGATTTTTAAAATATAATCACAGTACTAAACTTGAACAACAGTGGTAATCAGCACAGAATATTTGAAATATATACTATATATATTATAGAGTCCCTAGGCTAATTTAAAATTCATCTGTATCTTTCTCCATTAGCCAATTTCCAAAAACGGATTTCAATGCCATCTCTATTATCTTGGTACACAACTCACCATTGACTCCATAAATTCCAAACTGCAAAGTTAAGGTATGATGAAACATGGAAGAGCAAGTTGGAAGAAAGAGTGGGTAGTATGAGGCTGCCTCCCAAAAGTTATTTAAGTGCGATATGATATGAAACATATTATAACTCTGATGTCAGCATTTCTGCATTTTTGGCAGCCTTCAAATAGTTCTAAAAATTTACCTTAGTGATTCCTCCTCCATTGACAGTTTTTATATTGTAAATGAACTAAATTCGGAACAAGAATTTGAAACTTGATCATATGTTTCTTTCCTTTCTAGCCAGCTATGTTTGTACTATTTCACTTTGTTGAAGGGAAGCAAAATTGTTTTCTCAGGCTAGAATGTATAATTTTTTAACAATAATAGAATTTAATTATTGTTAATTACATTGAATTGGTTGAGAAAGCAAGCAAAATAAAAATGGAAATTCTTGGTGTGAAAACCTGAAATAGTGAAATAGAATACGATGGTGTGCTTTGCTTAGTTAAAAATATCTAAGTTATGCTGGAGTCATTGATGGATTCAGCATAACAGAAGTAGAGTTTGCTAGCACATTGCTGTTCACAGGATGTGAATGAGTAGAGAAATACTTCATTGGGATTATGATTTGAGTTTCTTCCAAACTCAGCGTTTTCATCCCATTATCAGAATTATTTTCTCTAATAAATCATGTGAAGATTATTTGTTAGAAATAATAATAAAACATATCTACATGTTGACTTCCTCATCCTTCCATATTTATTCTTGTTTTTTATGTGAAAACCTTTTTGAAATAGTAGTTTGATATATCAAAGAATATGGTGAAGCCAGGGCACACATGTGCTCAATTGCAAGATGACTTAGACTCTGGGAACAAAAACAATGGATTTTATTTAACAAACTGTTTATTGGGGAAAGGAAAGAGTTTCTAAGGTAACAAGTGGCTGGCTGTCTCACCTCAAATAGTATCTGCAGTGTCCAAAATTCCCAAAACAAAGACTGCTAATGCAATAGGTATTGTCCTATCGATGAGAGCTTGGAGCTGTTGGCACAACTGTAAGCAGTTGGCCTGGATCCAGGTCATGATGACAGCTGGAGGTGCTCATAAGCAGGGCACTGAAGTACACCACAGCAGCCCATAGCAACAAATGAAGTCCTTCCCAGCCTGGGAAGGAATGGAAGCTAGACTGGGGTAACAAGAGTCAACAGCATTGGGAGATAGTGTTGAACAATCAATAGTAATGGAAAGCTCTCAAGTGAAATGGACATTGTGAGTCAGTTGCCAGTCAACAGTGCTGGGCAGCATTGACCAGTAGTGCTGATCACCATCAGTCACCAGGATATGTTGTCAGACATACCTATGTTAACAGCTCTTTGTGAGTTATTTGAGGTATCTACTTGAGACATCTATTTGATTATACCTGGCAAAGGCTAACAGTGCTCCTTGCACACAATGTCAGAGGCAGGGCTGGAGTACCTGGGTCTCTGTGGAGGTCTTTGACTTCTCTTCTTTTTTCAGAGCTTGGATTCTAGATGTTTCTCTTTTTGGGGGGTTGGTTGCTGATCTTTCTTCTTTCTTTGGAGGCAAAAGCTGGCTCTTCTTCTGCCTATCTCCTCTCAGAGTCACCCATCCTAGGAGCCTGATTGGACCATTTTCAATCCTAAACCTAAACACTGAATGGAACAGTTAGTTCCTTCTTAATTTTTCACCCAAATAACTAATGAGATGTTGCTGTACCAGATTGGTCCATTTAGCTCTTGCTTATTGGTCCATTTTATGATACAAGCACTAAATATAATAAGGGGAAACTTGGTGCCTGCACAACACCAGAGGCATGAACTTAGGGCAGGCTCTGGGCTGGAACTAGCCATTTCACCTTGTGCCCCTTCAATGAGGCCAAGTGCGATAACACAGCAAAGTGGGGGAGGCAGCAGCAGCACTGGGACACAGTTGGTGCCTGGTGGGCTCTGCTGGGAGACTGCCATTTTGACTGGGGACTCCATAGGCCTCTTCTGCCTGTGTCTCTAGATATTCTCTACAGCCCTGAAGGGGTTGCTGTTACGTCCTCCACTGGATAGTCCTTGACATTGGGTGACCTTGGTCCTGCAGTCCCAGTGGTGCTGCATGCTCTGAGGTGGTGTGCTAAGGAGGGGAACCACTGCTAGCCTCCACAGCTGCTGGTTGCACAGGCAGCTTCAGCTGGCGCAGACTGCTGATATTTGCTGTGGCCAATGTAAAATGCCCACCTGCTGCTGCCTGCTGTTGTTACTGGTTGCATCAGCTGCTAGCTGTCTGGGTGGCCTGGGCACTTCTTACAAACAACCTGCTTCTGGCACCAGCTCTTGGAGGAAGGGATCTGGGGGGTTCAAACCTGGGTAGTGGTGGGGATAGCTATCAAACCCAGCCTACTGAGGTGGGCCCCCATGAAGCCTATCCCACAGACTCCTGCTTCAGGGTAGCCTGAGTGTTGCCCAGAGGCAGCAAGTGTGTGTTGTCAGAGGTAACTTATGATGCAGCTGGAAGAGAATTATGAGCTTAGGTACTCAAACCCAGCTTGCACTGGGTAAGGGTCTGCCCACAGGCAGCATGCTTCAGCAGGGGTGGGCACTCCCATGTCTGTTGCTGCTGCTTTAAACACTGGCCTGCACCTGCTGATCCTTCTTACTCAGTGGGGGGCTGTGGCAACAACAAAGCCTATGTGGTTCAATTCATAGGCAGCCCAGAAAAGCAGGTTTTGCCTGTGGTTTGTACCTTGGAAGGTGGTTTCATTTTTATATGAGTTTAAGCTAATTTGGAGTAAATATAAGTGATTATAATCTCCAGTTTGTAGTACTAATATAATTTCTGTAACTATGAATATGAAGATCAGTATTTTAACCATTAATAATAATAAATCAGTAATTAAACTGAATTATTTTACTGGAAACATAGTAGGTACATATTAAACACTGCTAGTTGGAAACTGATAAAATGTCATTGTTTTGTATTGTATTGTTTATAATTTTACCTGTGTTGGCATAATTACATAGAAAAGAGTAAATAATAGAAATTCCTCCACATTTTGCTTCTGAATATATATTAAATATTTTATTTTTTTGAACTTTTTAAAAATAAATGTAAATAATATAATGATGTTTTGTGAAAATAAAAATCATTTTAATCTCCAAATATTAGCATTTTCATTGATATATATATGATTAGCAAGCATTGATTAATAGAACTATAATAGAAAAGGTATTTCATTTTAACATTTAGGTGTGCTGACAGAAAAGGAACTGTATTACATTTACCTTTGTGACTCATATCAGTGAGACGGGAGTCTTGTTCTGAGCATTAAATGCCACACTGCAACATGAAGCATAGATAAAAAACACAAAGCATCTGATAAAAAATTCAAAGTACTTTCAACAATCAGTTTCTCCTGAAACAGACTAGACCAAAAAAGTTGGTTTCTTTACATTTTATATTTTATTGCATGTTTCTTTAGTATAGTTATGAATAGAAAGTACATTCTGCTTAACATGAAAAAGTATATTAATCGTGTAATTTCACTTTTTATATGAAAATTTAAATAAATCTTCCAAAGTCTAATCTGTAAGAGTAAGAATGGGCAAATTATTCTTAGCTAGTGGTGCAACAGTTAAATATTTTTTTAAGTGGAATTGAAAAGAAATTGGTTTATATCAAATGGCAACAACTTCCTGAATTGACTGATACATTGAAATTTTGAAACATAAGTAAAGAACAAATGATTTATTCTGATTCTCACAGCAATAGTATATTTACAACTCAACAGGACACAAATTGATCAAAGACAACCTGCAATATTAGCCATCAGGAATATTTTTTATAACTGCCTCAAGCAATTATTTTGACGCAAAAAAATAAAAATAAAAAGCCTGAAGTAATACTGTTTCTTGTTTTTTATAAGACAGGTGGAAATGTCAAGATCATTTTATTTAATCTAAATAATACAGAAATGTGACCTGTATAAATTGTACATAAAATGTCCATTTCAATAGCAACAAAAAATAAGCAAACAAAAAAAAAGCTCATAACCAAACTGAATCTGATTAAATAATATGGACAAAAAATCTGATTAAATAATATGGACAAAAACCTCTTAGAACCTGAAAAGATTCTAAGATATTTGAAAAAATTATCTTCTTGGAAATGAGAAATTTAGGTAGTATCATAATCCTAATGAAGTAGGGTCTAAACTGTGAGCAATCGAAAATATTTTAAAAATAGTCAAGACGTTTTTAGAAATAAACTTTGTTTCATTGCAATCTTATTTATTACTATTTTTGCAATAGTTTAGTATTTTCATTCTCCCTAAGGTGTAAAGATTAAAATTTAAGAATTTTTTTCCTGAAGGTCTGTGGATATTTTATTAGAGAAAATTATCTCCATGAGTTATGGCCATAGCATCAAAATTTTTTATCAACATTAAAAAAGAATTTTATTGCTCTGAAAATTATTTCATAGCTAATGATGAGAATATTTATTGTCTTTATATATAAATATTTTCATTGGAAGTCCCCACAGTATATTTTTACATTTTGATTGAGATACTTTAAATTTTAGATTTTATCCTTAGTAAATGGTGTCTTTGAAAACTTTAGCTAAACATCAACATAAATCAAACTAGAGTGGATATGAATGTTATGTAACAGACTCAATATGCATTCAAGGAATCTGACTCCAAGACATACTAAAGGTCAAACTCAAGTTATTTACTGGGGAAAAAAAAAAAGACAGGGTTAAAACTTGACTTTTCCAAATCCCAAACTATCACCCTAGATCACACTGCAAAATTCATACTGTATTTTTGAGATTAATATATATAAAACACAGTTTTAAAATTGTAAAGAAAAAAATCTTTTTGCTTAAAGTAATCCAACAAAAACACTTCAAAGGTAAATAACATATGTGTAATATGTAAAATATTTTTTCAATATGGTGGAAAACTGAACAGAGCAATCTCTTGAAGACATGATTTTTGTCCTACTCTGATAATCACCAAGAGAAGACTTAGGATATTGTTTGTCACCTCTAGTTCATCATTCCCTCCTGAACAAATAATTTGAGTCACATAATTTGGAGATTCTCTCTCATTCTATCAATTCAGTTAAAGATCATACCAGGAATTACAGTGAACCTCTCACAATTGTTTGGTCACTGACTCAGTGGGCATTATTTGATCTACAAGCGGTCCTTATTTCTATCTATCTATCTATCTATCTATCTATCTATCTATCTATCTATCTATCTATCTATCTATCTATCTATCTATCTAAAGATTGGTCACTGACTCAGTGGGCATCATCTGATCTACAAGTGGTCCTTATTTCTATCTATCTATCTATCTATCTATCTATCTATCTATCTATCTATCTATCTATCTATCTATCTATCTATCTATCTGTCTGTCTAGATTTTATTTGTGCATACAAGAGCTGGGTATAGGCCAAAGACAGAAGGTGAGAGGATTCACCAGAGACAGAGCAGCAAAGCAAGGAGGAGAACAGGCAGATTGACTGAAATACACTGCTGAGGGGAGCAGCGGGGGAAGCAGGAGGGGTCTGCTGGGCCATGTGGGTCCCCTCCCTGGCTGGAAATCCAACTCGCATTGCAGTGGCCTCAGAAACACCACAGTGTGGCGCTCACCTGTTGCACCACCAGGAAGGCCCCTTCACTTTTTACATGAAGGAAAAGAGAGAATGTTTACAGAAGCCTTAAGGGACCATTACAATGGTTCTATACTGAGTCAAATGTGTGTCAGGCCCACATTTCTGAGATGTGACTTTTGAACTCTCATATATTGCAAACATGTCATGTAATTTACTGGTGTAGTTAAATATTAATATTTATGGATGGAAAAGTAATTATGACACATACATAGATGTACATACACACATGCATACTTTTGTTCAGTTGCAGCAATAGATGAAATGGTTACAAAGGAGTAATTAAAGGAAATTGTACACAAGAATCTTCTAGTATAAACTCTATTTGATCTGAATAATGTGCTGAGTTCTTAATGCTGTTATGGGGGAGTGAGTTCAGTTCTTAGTTCTTTCTTATCAGTCTTAGTAAAGGACAACCCCTTTATGAGAAGGAAAATGAATGAGCAGTCTTGGATTTACTCTATGCAATGCAGTAAAAGATCTATTTGCTTTCTGTTAGTATGTATAGTAAATTTGGGGAATATTTAAAATTTGGCAAATGTTACACTCTCTCGTTGATACATTTCTACCTCTTTACCTCCATTCTTTAGAGTTAAGAATGTACTTACACAAAGTATTGTACAAATTGTTTATCTTATGTTCTCTTGATAAGCTTTAAACTAGGAGTTTAGAATAAATAGTAAGAAATTAGAATGAAACATTGGATGAATAATATGTGCAAAGTGAGGTTGTTCCTTGAGCTATAATAATCACCACTGACTTGAATCCTCAAACACAACCTTGCTAAATAAATCTTTATTTTTTGCTTTGTCTGTGTAATATCTAACATTTTAATTTTTCTGTATCTTTAAAATAATGGACAGATTACTTCACTCAGTCAACAAAGTTTTGGGGAAATTAGGGTTAGTATATATTGTTCAGGAAACAATAGAAAAGCTAACTACATATTTGAACATAATGTTACAATTAAGAAAATAAATTTATTTGATACAGTTACAATGTTACTTCAGATAAAGAAAATCCTAGCTAGATGGATTTGCTATGAACACTTTGTGGACATTCTAGTGTAAGAAAATGTATATGAAAAATAAGAAGGGACGTATGATGATCTTCATAGACAATTTCATCCATTTATTTATTTATTTATTTGATTTATTTTAAAGATTTTATTTATTTATTTATGCATATAAAAGCAGGTGTACAGGCCAGAGGCACGTGTGTGTGTGTGTGTGTGTGTGTGTGTGTGTGTGTGAGAGAGAGAGAGAGAGAGAGAGAGAGAGAGGGAGGATACACCAGAGACAGAGTGGGGAGCAGGCAGATCCACTGAAGTACACTGCTGAGGGGAGCAGTGGGAGAGGCAGGAGAGGTCTGCTGTACTATGTGGGTCCGCTCCCTTGCCAGGGATGGAACTCACGCTACAGTGCCTGCAGAGGCCCCACAGTGAGGTGCTCAAGCCTGCTTCCTTTCCATGGCATTGTTTTCATCTCCATCTTTAATATACTGTGCAATTACATTTAGGCTTTAAAATTCATTTTTCTTTGTTCCTTTCCCTTCTGTGTTTTTCATGTGGTTCAGACCCAGTTTATATCTTTCAATTCTTGGACACAACTCTGGGATGGCTGATCTGGCAAATTTGTTTCAGTTCTCTTTTCAGTATTTAGTAATTTGATAAAATTTCCAACCCTAACAGTATATTTGAAGTGCAAGTTTAGGGTTCAGAGAAGAAACTTTCCTCCTTCAGTGATCAGATCATATGAGACAGCTAGCTCATGCATCTGCAAAAAAATGTGTAGGAAGCCCTAAAAGTGAGAAGACATACTAAACATTACTACTAGGGAAAATCAAGAGCATTTCATTTGTAAATAAGTTTAAATAGAGTTATCTGAGAGACTAAAATAAGACAAGGTAATAAACCATGCTTTAAACATGTCAAGCATTATATAAACTTTAAACATGCTTCCTAATACTAAGAAATGCAGATGCCATTAAAGATTTGTTAAATAGCCACAGCACGATTTAAGAGAAGCCCAGCTAGGGATTCTCATCTTACAAAAGTCAGTGGGGATTTTGTCAAGTACTTTTAAGGGAAAAAGCATTTTATCCTGAACTTGAATTTGCCTGCTGGCTAATTCAAACTCAATGGACACATTTTATGTTTGATTTTGGTGTGTGTGAAACTGCAAAGTAACTGGATAAAATTCCACATTGTCTGGTAGGCAATGAGTCTGGGCTGCATCAAATCTTGTCAGGTTCAGATTAGAGTTGACCCTATCTTTAAGGTCACATTTTCCAATCCTCACACCACTTTACAAGCTTCATTGTGCATGAAATTATAAAACATGGAGCATGAGAAAATATCTCCCAGGTTGTTTTTGCGGCAAGAGAGCCCAAAGAAATAAAGTGATTTTCAGCCTTTTGAGTTTTATTACTTTCTGAAGAAAGAAAATTTGGTTGGGTCAGTTTTCAAGTTTAACAGTTCATCAGTCCATAATTGCACTCATTATTACTGTAGCCAGCTTTATATTGGAGTTTGATTAATAACGATATGCACTTCAGTAATGCTTTCCATTAAGTGGCACTAATTACACTGTAACTGCTGTTCAACAACCAAGAAAGTGTAACTACAATGTCACTTTTATGGAGTCAGATTTGCTCATAAGGGTACCTTGATAATGCAGATGTGGGAGTGAAGTAACTAAAAGTGTGGTGTCAAAGTTACTGTTACTTTAAATCTTGTAAACTTTAAGCCATGGTGTTCTAAAGTTTTGGTTGGGAAGAGAAGTTTTATTTATTTACTTAATTATACATACTAGAACTGGGGTACAGATCAGAAGTGTGGGGGAGAGGGTGAGAGGACTCACCAGAGACAGAATGGGGAACAGAACAAGCAGATCAAGTGAAACATACTGCTGAGGGGAGTAGCGGGTGAGACAGGAGATCTGCCATGCTGTGAGGGTCACCTCACTGATCAGGGACTGAACTTGTGCTTCAGTGGCTGTGGTTTGCTTCATCGTGTTGTGCTTAACCCATTGCACCAACAGGGAAACCCAAGGGAAGAGAAGATATAGATTCAGTGAAAGTCTTTGGAATATAATGTATATTCTTCATCTGCTGGGAACTAATTTAGAGAGTAAGATACCCAGTTATTGAACATAAAATATAATACTTAATAGGATGAGTGAGTTCAACTCCTCATTCTCATTTATTACTGTGATCTGAGGCAAAGTATTTAACCTCTTTGAAATGACCACATGTGTATAATGATGCTTACTCCTATATTTGTGATGTTAGGTTTAAGTGAGATAGTGTCAGTGAAATGCCTAACTTTGTGCTTGTTTCATAGCTAAGACTATCCGGTGGTTCATAAAGCATGCCCTCCCCATGCTTTCCACCATTCTGTAGAAAAGAATGGACTGTCATCTTTTTCAGTAAACTTTCTACTACGATTAGGATTAAAAAAAATTCAATGCCTTAAAAATATGTACATAAGTAGGTAGAAAAGTATTAAACTCTGATAACGAAGAAAACAAATGAATCACCATTGTGTTTAGAAAATGAAGAAACTAAGAAATGGGATGTCTAAGTTTGATTCACAAGATGGAGTATTATGTAGAAGGAGTGTTAGCCATTTTTAGTAGGACTGGGAGTAAATTCTTCAGTTAGTTCTTAAGGAGGAATGCACGTACTATACTAAAAATAGGGAAGCAACTGGAGTAGAAAAGTGATCAAGAGAGTGGATATCTGTTACTTAAAATGGTTTCATTTATAGGAGGAATATAGCTGAATCAAATAAGGGATCAGAAAAAAAAAAGACAAAACTAGTAGTCACCTAGAAATTGGAGACATTCAGCAAGGGGGGTGGGGGAATTAAAACAGCACAAGAGGCTATGGTGATGGTTCATGGATGATTTGGTGGTGGGAATTTCATGGGGACTACACCTGAGAGGAGAAAATAAAATATTTTATAGAAATTAACATTGATGTAAATTAAATATATATATATAAATTTTTTTAAAGAATGATTGGGTTTTTCTTTTCTATTTCTCATTCTTCTGCTAATCATCATATCGTTTTCTATGTTCCAAAAATGTTTCTGAAGAAAAAGAATTTTAACCTGTATAGGATAAATTATTACACAGAATGGAGAAAAGACTTTTTGAAGAGTAACCACAGGAAATGGGCAATGTTCCAGTGTCTGTAACAGTATGGTTTGCAGATAAAGTATTTAATAGTGAGCAATGACAGGCCAACTGAATTAGAATTCTTTCAAGGGTTTGGAAATATTTGGTGGAGAGGTCAGATCATCAAAGTAAGATCAAAATGTCTTTATACTCTGATGTCTTCCCATTATTTCCTTAATTTGAAACATCTACTTTTTGTTTCTCATCTGTTCAAAAACCACCTTAAAAAATTAGTTCAGACATAGATCAGTGGTAGGATGAATGTTGTTAAGGGAAATGTAGAAAGAAATCAATTAGATATAAATGTTTCTCTTTTTTTCTGGGTATTGGAATGATTCACAAATGAAAAGAGAAAGAAAAGAGAGGGAATCTTACATGATACTCCTTTCCTAAACTATGTGCTATTTTATTTCAGTTTCTAATGCCTGAAAGATTGCTGATGCCCAGTTATATCATGCAATTATATAGCAACAAAACCTATGAGCAACAAAACCTATGGCACTTACAATAGAAAGAATAAGATATACTGACAAATGACAAGAGTCAAGGAAACTTGGGTTTAATGAAAATCTAAAAGGTTGGCGATTACTCTCTTAATGCTAACATCTCTGATTAATATCTAGTGAGCATCAGTGATTGGATATTTAATTCTGGTTTTCTGAGTTCTCAAATTTTGTTTAAGCTTGTTGAAGGGGTTTTTCACATTCCCTACAAAAAAGAATTTCTTCACTTTTTCAAAAACAAATCACCACCACCACCACCCCACAGATATTGGAGGATTATCTGTTCACATAACTTTGCTATTTAATGGGAAAGAGTCACATCAACATTTAGCAGAACAACCATATGAACCAGGTATAAATACACTTCTATACCCAGGAAAAAGATGATTTAACACCATCTCCAGCCAAAGGCTGATTTGAATTTTTTATCTTTTGTGTGTATATTTAATAAACATTCATTTTTAGCTATCTACAATAACTATTTTAAAATATAGTATTCTCCAGAATTGTAGCTTTAAAAACAGTAAGTATAGTGTTACAAACTTATATACTTATTAAGTTATACTTATAAGATATATATTAATTCAGAGTTAGGTATGCTGGGGTTATTAAAATTGTTACCATTTGAAATTTGATATTTCTTTTCAAATAATTCATTAACAAAAATAGTTTAAAGATAGTCAAATTCTTTATCAGTTACTTATTTAAAATTATAGGTTTATGTAATCTATTTAAAATATTTAATTCACCAGAAAATATGAATTGTACTTGCTTCAATTGAGAGTGAGTTGTCAACAAATCTAATATGAGATATTGAATGAGACAGAACACAAAGAATAGAAGGCTGATCAATTGTGAGTAAGGCATAAATTAATTATATGATGGTTACTTTGTCCCCTGTTACAATCAACTTGACATAGTCTTTACATTTTTAAAATAATAAATATTTAATTAAAATTTCCAAGGATTCTATGAACGGTATACTTTTTGGATTTAGAAAACTATAGAAGTTCATTTAACATTGAAAACAATCTTTTTCATGTTTGGTAATAAATGCATTCTTTTTTCTTTTTTAAGCATATTTTACTTTTTAAAACACAGTGTATGACTTAGTTTCATATTTTGGCACATCTGAGAGTGTCACACAAAGAAATATCTTGGGCCCTGTAAACACAAGTTATTATACATTTCTAAAAGTTGCTTATTCTCAAACTCTCTGGAAAAAAATCAAGAATGTGGAACCTTGTTTCATGTCCATAAGTAACCACAGAGAAGGTAAATGGCAAGTTTCCCAAGTTATAAGACTCTAATATTAAATATAGTCAGTGCACTGCTTCAACTAAGAACCAAGAAGCTTGTGAAAAGAAGCCTTGATTTATATCAACTGGAGAATGTCAGTATTTAATAACTTTCCCCAGTCATTAATGTATTACTTTAGATTGACAATGAAATTATTTTCCTTTTCTGATTATATAATCTTATTGAATAATAGTATTTGCAATCTGGTATATTATGTGCTTTAAATTTTGCCAAAGCTCGTTAATGAGAATCCTTAAAACTAACCATTTAAAATTTTATTGTAAAACCTGCGTGCATCCTCATTATCTTGTAGCTTGATAGTGAAAACTGCATTCTTCATATTGAAGTTAGACGCCAACAAAATTTTGCTCATCTTGGCACTTACTTTCACTTCTCCATCTCTATCATGTCATCTTTATAAATCTTGAACATGATCAGAAGTTTGTAATAAAACATTTCTATATTTCATTATATACCTCATGGGTCTAGCATGTTTGATTTCAAGAGTGAAAAAAATATAAATATTTAATAATATTATCAAAAAGTAGAGTTGAAAATCTTTTAGAGCCTCACTGGTCTGTGACTAGTAGTCTATTTTTTCAACTGTTTATCCCATATGCACATCATCTATTCATTTCTTGATAATAATTTTTTATAAAAAAGTAGATTTAACATTTTACTATCCAGTTCAATACAAAAATAGCATATCCATGCTATGCTTTCTAACATACAGTTTAGAAAGTGTTTATGCTATAGTCATATACAGAAATTTTGCTATTTTTATTTATGTAGGAATAATTACTTATAGTTACTATAGCAATTTTCAGATTATCAGAATCAATTTGAATGTACAACTGAGTTGATAGTTTTTTAAAAATGGCAGTAGATGAAAAATTAAATTCTATAAAAAATAGATATCCATGCGCACCTATGTATGGGTGCACACTAATTTGAGCATACACAATTTTGAGCATATCTACTGGAATAAATTTATATATTTGGGGATATTTCTTCAACTGAAATAAAAATAAAATAAAAGTTCATTAAATAAAGTACTATATTTTCCTCTAGTCTATGTATTCAAGAGATCCAGGATTATCTTAAAAAAATATAGATGAACCATGCATTATTTATTTTTAAAATAAAATTTTCAATTTATTAGTGATGATGCCAGTTATTTTCATGTGTGTGTGTGTGTGTGCGTGCGTGTGTCTGTGTATGGAAAAATAAACGATATAAAATTAATGACAGGTCAAATCATGTGTATTTTAAAATAGAAAAATTGTCCCATCATGAAGATATTCATACATATGGAGGGAAAATTGTTTTCATCTTAATATGCAAATTGGGTAACCCTGATCTTATCCTCTAATATGTTTTCCAGCCCATAATTCTGGTCTATTAGACATTTTATATATAATCATGTATACATGTACTTTAGATTGACACAGAAATGTACATATATATCTACATATGTACACACACATATAGATTCTTATTCTGTCCATTCTCTTGTTTTAGTTGCGACTAATCAGATAGCTCTATATGAATTTCAGCCAAACTCAATGGTAAAACCTAAGATTGCTCATTGTGTGCCTCTGCTTCATGATTTTAGAGAAATATGTTTTAGAGAAGCCTGTTGCTTCTTGGTTCCTACGAAAGCAGGAACACCTCAGGGCTCTTCTATGTCCATAGGTGCATGACCTAGATGTGTGTGTTAAAATCTGTGAGTTGATCCATAAGAGCAGAAGACCTGTGGAGTGACTTGTGACAAACAGTAGCTGATGTATGTGTTTTCTCTGTGCTTCTGAGTGAAATCAAATAATTGATTTTGATACAAATATAGTGGCCAGCTTAAAAATACACCCTTCTTTTTCTGGTAATTTCTTTAGCCTCACTTCTCATTTCCCTCACTCCCTCTCTCTGGGATTGAACTCTAGTAAAAGTTCAAGGCTTCAGACTGTGCTTTGTGGAGAACCCTGGTTAAAACTGGTGACAGGAACAGCCCTCAAAGACAAATTTTATGGGTTTATTGGCTATAAATATTCATTTCTTGATGGCATGTCAGATGATAATATGATATGACATAGAGTAGCTACACACTTATGAAGGATTTAGTCTATACATAGATAAAGTAAATTTCCAATAGAAAGTGAGTTGCTGTGTTTTATAATAGCGGTTGCTCTTTAAAGTATGGGTCAAAATTAATTATAAGAACTATGGAATGAATAAGCTTTTGCTAATAGCATTGGACTCTGTGATGGAAGAAAATAATAGACTAAACTGAATGTCAACCAAAGCCCAACGTCCTCTATTGCAGCTCTTAAGAATTCTCTTCTCCTATAACCAGGATACAAACACACTGAGTACATGGTCAAAACAGGTCTCCTATTTCAAACTCATGTCACTACAGAAAAAGACTGGTAATCTAGAACTTACCATGAGGTATTTGATTGGGCAAGGCTGAGATCCTTGAGTTGCTAGATTCCCTGAAATATCTGGATAGTCAGAAATCTCTTTTCTCTTCTTTATAGAAGCTGGTTCATTTCCCTTATAAATAAAATAACCTCACCTGAGGCAAAAACATTACAAGAGAATGTGTGTTCGACTCAGGATTTGCCCTACCACTCCTCATTGTCTTTAGATGATATACAGGGTAGGATTTTGTATTACACTGAAGAGTATAGCCATTGCTGCATTAAGTGCTTATGGAAGTGTAGTATCTATCTAGTACATATCAGCAGTGAGTGTGGAAACGTAAGAATGGAAATGAGTGTTCATCAGGAGAATTTATTTTTTAATTTTTTAAAACATTTATTTATTTACACATCCAAGAATTGGAATACAGACCAGAGGTGCTGGGGGTGAAAGAATTCATCAGAGACAGACTGGGGAACAGAACTGGCAGACAGACTGAAATACACTGCTGAAGGGAGCAGCAGGTGAGACAGGAGAACTCTGCTGTGCCACCTGGGTCACCTTCTTGGCTTGGGATCAGACTCATGCTGTTGTGGCTGCATATAGCTTCATAGTGTTGTGCCTTAACCCCTTGAGTCACCAGGGAGGCCCCAGGAGAATTTATGGACATGAAAACCTTACTCCATAACTGAAATTCAACATTATGTAAAGGACTCTGGGATCTAGGCATAAATATCTGTTGATTTGACTACTTAAAAAACAAGCAAACAAACAAAAAACTAGGTAATAACCAGGCCTTACAATATAGTATGATTTGCTTTCAAAATCCAAAGTGGCCCATCAAACACTGTGTCCCTTTCTTAGTAACAAGAGATGAAGAGTGGAATAATTGTCTTCCATATCACCAATGTCCTGACACACCACTAGATGCTGTGAAAGGTTCCTGAACCTCTGTGGGTTTATCTTCCACTCACTGACACAGAAGTGTTTTATTAGGCTACCCAAACTATTATCTATACTATTCTTATCAGACCTAGTTTGTTTGATGTCATAAATATAGTGGAAAAGCTGACATTCTGTAGACTGTCAAGATGATCTTGACTATATTTTTATAAAAAAACAAGAGATAAAATAGTACTGGAGCAATTTATTGAATCTAAACTGCTATGACTATGATGTGAATGCAAATTGCTTTTAGCTTCCCTCTTGTTTTCGGTATAGGAGAAAGCTATAGCCATAACCAAAAGATAGATTGTTGTTTGTACCATAAAGACAAATTTAGCATAGCAGCTGTGATTAAGAGTAATATCTGGTGAGATTTAGATTAGTTCACTATCATTTGCCACATTCCATCTGTTGTCTAAGAAACAGTGAGGTGAACTGAATAGGATGATGGAAAGTAAGACCTTCAATCCAATAAGGGGTTGATAGTTGTATTAATCAACACAGCACTATTCTTTTTGGGATGTTCCATTGCTTCTAATTTACTGTTTTGGGCAAGGCAAAGTGGGTGGAGTAGGTAGTTTCAGAACCTCTCACTTGGACTTTATTCCTTGCTGCACCAATATACAGCTACAATATATATTTATCTTGATTGTCGCTCAAGGTAGCAGGGTAAATAGCCAGAGGGAGAGCCACCATAAATTACTATAGATTCAAGCCACCATAAATACTTACAATAAAACCATTATAAATAGATTTGTATCAAAAATGAATTTATGACCTTATATCCATAAACCACCCATCTATAATAATAATTAGAATAACTTGATGAAATTTAGGTCCTCTATGATATCAGTGTCATCTCAGGCCATGCATCCATTGTCTACAAAGTTCTAGTTATTCTTATCTCTATACATATAAGTGTTGGGAAAACAACCAAAATGGGAGAAAAACTGGTGGAATCTTTAATGTTTATTTATAGAGGGACTGCCCTTTAGTAGGTAATTCAGAGGATACCCAGGTCATTTGTGCAAGCTGAATCCTTAGAAGAAGCATCTGCATTGAATCCATAGTAACAAGATGAAAGGTATGAGCTACATAACAGTTGTGATGGTTAATTGTGTGTGTGTTGGGGGAATCCATCTAATCAGTTGAAGTCAGTATAGAACAAGGTTCTATACAAAAGGTTGACTCTCTTAACTAAGGGAATTTCATGCTACCTAACTAACTGCCTTTACCTCACACATTGGTTTTCCCTGCCTTTTGGACTCACTAAAACATCCACTGACATGTCATTATTCTTTTAGTTGTTCAAGCTATATACTGCATATTCCCATTCTTGGTCCTCCCCTCCCCTCCTCTTTCTCTCTCCTCATCCTTTTCCTTCCCTTTAATTTTTTTCCTTTTCTCCCATATCTAGTCCACCAATAAATCTTACTGACTAAACCTCCTTTATGTATCCTGAATCTATCTACTTTTATTTTCTTATATTTTGAGCCCAAGCTACTTTGACCTCTGATGTGAATTTCCACAGTATTCTGCTCTCTATTCAATAGTCACCCCTTCTATTTGTACATATTCCTTTCTCCATTCAACAACCAAATATTCCTTTAAAAATATAAATTATTTCATGGCATTTCCATGTGTAAAATTCACAATGTTTTCCATTTCATGTGAAGTGAATTTCAAATGCCTTGCCCTGTTTTTTCAAGCTCTTCATGGCTGAATGTCACAATTTTCCTGTACTCTGAAACTTTTCAGCCATATTGGTTTTCTCTGTCCCTTGGCCTCACTGAATTTACTCTCGCCTTAAGGCATCTACTTGCTCTTTCTTTATGCTTGAATATCTTGCAGTCATGAAAATACAGCTTTACTGTCTCCATATTAATGCACGTTTCTTGCCCAATCAACATAAAATAGCTATCCAGGCATCTGTTATCAATCTTACTGAATCTTACAGAGAGAGCATTAAAACATTAATTAAGGCTTGACTAGAGAAGGATGTGATCAAGGGTATGACAGATATATGTTATGGCTGGACTGTTAACTGGAACACAGAATTTAAAAAATTAACAGGAACTAGTATATTGGAAATAAATGTTTGTTTCCAGAGACCTTCGGACAATTAGTAGGTTAAAAAAGGGCATACATGCAGTGAATAAACATAAGCCTCAGTCAGGGGGCCATATATTATGTGTGGATTTTACAAGTATTACTAACAGAATAAACATTTTGACATGAATTGCAAAGATCAGAGGCAATTTTAGAGATCAAGAATGACTTGTAGTTTTGTACAATTAATAAAATATGACTTGAAGGGCGTTGGTAACTAATACTTCATTGACTAGTAAAATAAATTGACATTAAAAGGATGATATAGATATTATTAATGCATGGTTTTAAAGATTTTAAGTTTTTATTCATATTGCTTGAACTATTTTATACTATTCAAACTAATATTAGCCACATGGTCTAACTTCATTACAATGCAGTGCAACTGTAACAGTAGTCAATTATTTATGAATCAGTGGAAACATCTGGAAGCTTGACTTCCTTTTGATATTAAAAGGACTTGGAGCATTTGTTATATTTCACTATTAGTGCCACTTCAGTTATTACATGCTCTGCCAGTGTTTTATGTAACTGGACTGATTTCCTTCCGACTCATAAGGTCAGCTGGCTGTGAAGGGATTGAGTTTTCTAGGCACCACTGCCTGCATCTGTCTTCTTTTTGATGCAGTACCTTATGCTCATACACAGTGGAAAATATGTTATTTCAACATTATATTGTATATTGTGTAATCACCAAAGATAATTAACTTATTTTCCTGGACCAGTCTTATAGTCCCAGTTTTTAATATTTCTAATCTTTTGCATATATGCATATATCACCAGTCTTACTGAACCTTATAGAGAAAGCATACATACACAGACACACACACACAAACATATGTTTATATGAAAAAGACATAATTAATGTTTCTAACTTGTACCTGAATATACAACCACCTTGTCAACAATTGGGATTTATTTCAGATAGTTGAAAAAGAAAATTTCTTTTATATCAGTTATAATTTTGATGTACTTTACCTAAGAAGTAGAGATTAAGAAAATATAAGTTCCAGTACTTTTGACATAAACACCATCATACATGGAAACATACTTATGTGTGCACAGGAGATTTTGCAATTCAACATCTGGTAAAATAGAATAGTCAATTGAGGATGTATCCTACTTAGATGGGTAATACCAAATTGCAGACAATCAAGTTATTTCTTTTTGACATGTATTTTTTCTGCTCACAGATTTCCATCCTAATTCATTCTGATTAGTGTTATTTTCATTTAGGGTATATTTATTGTGTTTCCTTTATCAGATATTATACCAGACATTAGAGATAAAAAATGATGAATAAGACACAATTATATAATTTTAAAGGTCTAAGAACAGCAGCAGGTAAAAAGTTTAAGAAATTATTTGGGAGCTATGAGATCAAAACCAAAAATAAACAAGTGAACAATAAAAATGCATCATCATTTTAATATACTTAATCTGATTAATTTCCATAACTCCAGTATTTTCTTATTAGGATGTTTTGTTATAGACAAAAGGAGGGATACTCCAGGACCCCTAAACCTAACCACTCTAAATGGGTGCTGCCATCCATCACATAAATACAAAAATAATGTGTAAGACTTTCAAAAGAAAGAACTTTAATACAATGTGCAATTTAAAAAAAGAGAGAGAGAGAAGAGAAATAATATTGTTAAAGTAATTGCCAATTAAAAACCCAGAATTGCCCATTTGCTCATGGATCGGCCCAAAGCAGGACTGTTGAGGGCCAAAATTTGCCACAAGTCTAAGGCACCTTCTGATGGGGAGCCATAAGAAAGAGACAGAGGGTCCAGACAGCTCTAGAAGGAAAATAGCAAAATCAAGTCAAGATAAAGCCTGCCATTTTCAGCTTCCTCATGGGTATCTCCCTCACATCTCTGTCTCCTATTAAGTGTCTCCTTCCATGTTCCCCAGCTCCTTGGAAAAAGCCCAAGACTGAGAATTAAACACAGCTTCTTCACATGTCTCTGTGCTCCATGTGTTTCCTGCAGGTCTTCTTGACCTCCATCCTTCCTTCTCCCAGCATTCTGTGGCTTCTCCTCCCTGCTTAATTCTGCTTTCCTTCAGAAGGAAAGGTATGGAACCCAGAATCTCTCTTTTCCTGGGGCTTACTCTGTTACAATTTTAATATCAATATTGAAAGAACTGAGGTGAAAATAACAGAACAAGTGATTTAGAAGGGAACAGATATAGTAAACACTTGGAAAATGGGACTTTCTAATTTCAATAGAAAGTAAATGCTAGGGAAGACATAAACTGAATTGTAGGCATGGAAAATTGCAAATATTGGAATGCTCTGGTTGCAGTGCTTTGTGCCTCATTACTTCATCAACAACTGATGATTGAATGAACAATTTAACTGCAACGTCATCTTAAACAGAAGATTGTGAAGAAGGTTGGTCCTAGCACGCTAACAAGCAAGTCTCCCTAAAATGATTGTGATTAATCTAACACATGAGTTTCCTCATAGGACTTGAATGGGAGAGATGAAGTTAGATGCTGTGGTCAGCAATAGTGATATAAAACTGAAAGTCACATTGGAAGGAAGAAGTATATAGAAGCCACTTGTCTGTGGAAGTGTTGTGATTAGAAGACAGAAAGTAGTAAAATCTCAGAGTTAGTATAGTAAAAAGAAAGCAAAAGGAATGAAGTGGAGAAGCAGAGGTTAGACTAATTGTAAAGGGGAGAAGCAGGAGTAGTAACAGCAGAGAGAGACTAGCTGAGTATTCTTCAGTGAAACTCCCTGGTGTTGAAAGCAATGAACACCTGCTTTGGAAGCCTAAACCTCAAGTATCTATAGTTTAACAAGGTGCTACCAACTTTAATTCATGAGTATGTATGAACAGTGATAACCATACTTAGTGATTCTATAGAAGTAAAGACAGAAAAATCCAAACATTTAAGAGAAACAGATCTTTAAATAAAAGTTGAATCACATGGGTCTCTTGAATTTAGCTTAAGCATCTCTCTATGACTAATTACCTCTGTAACATTTCAACTTGTAAAAGTAATCCATGGCCAGCAATTTAACAAATTACTAGGCTTTCCTAAGTGTCCCTTTCTTTAGAATTGAAGAATTTTGGTAACCCTGGTGGGGCCAGGTAGCCTTTGTTATGTTACTCTGAATCATTTCATTCGGTTTATTTTCCAGACAGGTGAAAGAAAGGTCCAATATCCCTAGAAAGGTCCAATATCCCTAGGCATTTGCTTACTAAATGCATATGCCTCACCAAAAACAAAACAAAACAAAAAACAAAAATAAACCTATAAAACAAATCCAGTCTCTTTCATGATAAAATCAATATTCTGTTGAAAAAATGAACTTGCTTGTGGAATGATGCCTCAAAGATAATATTTGTCAGGAAAAGCTATATTTAAGGACACCGTGTGTCCATGGTGACATACTCTCAGAGAAGGAGGGTACTGGAACTACCTTTGTTGGATTCCACTCTACATAATCCAAATGCTTTTCTCCTTTACATCTTTTATGGTGTTGACTAGAGTTGGACTATGCCACATTTCTCACCTTCTGTCTTTAAATAAATGAATGTCAGTTTCATACCCAGGTCCAACCTTCATTATTTTTAACAGGAGAAAGTGATGCCCTGTTTAGTCAGGACTCAGGCGCTTCAAGCAAAACATAGAACTCTAGTTATATTTTATCCTTAATAGTCTTTTTTATTTATGAGGGTAAGCTACAAGGCAGCCAGAATGGCTTCTTCTATTCTTTATATTCCTTGGTTTCCCACATTAAGTACTAATTAACTGGCAGGCATAAGTTTTCTGTAATCTGAAGAAAAAGGGTGAAAATAAACATTCAAAACATATCAGGGTATAAAGGAAAGAAAATAATGACAATTTTCTTTTCTAAGCAATATTGGAGGCAAAGTTAACTACACGGAGAAAAGATTGGGATAGAAAAGGGTAATGAAGTTGAGAATTGCTACCATAAAAATATGGCAGAGAATCAGCTAGAGATGAATAAGAAAATTGCAGTAAGGGTCCAAGAGCTGACAGAGAGTAGGGCTTAGTACAGTGAATTGCATGTTTGTTTTGTTTTCCTTGTCATGACTAAATGTCCTTTGGCAGAGCCCATGTTTGAGGATGGGAAAATTTACATCTTTATTTTCAGTAACCTTGAAATGAAATTTACATTTCCTCCAATTGTGAATATAGGTCACAAACCTCCTTAATATCAGTAGCTTTTGTAGTATTTTATCCAATAAAAATATTACATATTTTCATATCATATTAAAGTTATAGTATCTCAAAATACTACTTGTTATACTTCCCCATATTGTTCTTTCTTTATTTAATGTTATAACAGAAAATCATGTATTATAATCACAATATTATAATTTCAATTGTTTTGATAATTGTGTTTTAAAATAATAGATTTACCCTGTGTTCTATTTTTTTTAAAGATTTATTTATTTATGCATACAAGCACTGGGGTACAGGCCAGAGGTGTGGGGGAGTGAGAAGATTCACCACATAGAGCGGGGAGCAGAACAGGCAGATTAACAGAAACACACTGCTGAGGGGAGCAGCGGGCACAGCAGGAGAGGTCTGCTGTGCCATGTGGGTCACCTTCCTGGCCAGCAGCAGGGATCGAACTCGTGCTGCAGTGGCTGTGGTCTGTTTCATAGTGCATTGCTTAACCCACTGCACCACCAGGGAGGCCCTGTTGTATAATTTTTTAATTTAAAATATTTTAAAAAGGATTATTTGGTGTCTGTGAACTTCATCAAATTATTTAATGAATTCATGACATAAAATGTTAAGAATGCCTGTTCTTTTGTCTCAATATTTCTCATATTATAAGACACTTAAAACTGAGTAGAATAGGATGCAATGGAATAAAATATTGTTCTGAAATGGGCAGAAAATATAAGCAATTACCAAAGTTCATTAGCTACTATGAGAAGTTGATCTTTATGTCAAAAATTTAGTATTATGACTTAAGTGCTATTTTTCTTTTATACATACCCAGAACTTAATGTTACAGTCAATTAAACCTGTCTCATTAATCCTCTCAAACCTTCAGTGAGAATGTGCACAGAACACAGCATTTATACAATTATAACTTTGTATGTCCAAGAGCAAGATTTAAGACTGATGGAAGTCTTTTTTACATAGGTACTCTATTTGCTGAATATCCATGACTTCCATTTGCAAGTCTTGTGGTTGCTTGCATCAGGGATTTTGCAAGTGAATATTGATTGTGCGCTTTTGATATTTTACTGATTGATAAATAAGTGCCTAAATGAGGTGACTGGAGAAGGCTCACGATTTAGTTTCAAAGCAAGGATTAGAGTATTGTCATTGATAGCTGTTCCTTTTGTATTCACCAAGAAAATCCTCCCCCACCATCATTTTCCTGAATAAGCAATCAACCTTTAATTTTGTCAAAATATTTACCCTACTCTAAATTCCTATGATTCAGTTGAGATGGGCCCTTTCCCCAGCTTCAGGTATGAGCATGTACTCAGGTCAATGAGACTATTTTGTTCTTTTTCCATACTGATGGTTACAGGCAGGGACATAAATCATCTAGGTAAATAAGTCTCATTTTGAGGGACATTCACAGGGACTATTAGGGAAAAACTGAAAAGTGTTGAGAGCTGTTATTAAGCCTGTAGCTGCTAACAGCCACCTTTCCACTATGACAGCAAGGCCTGCCAGAGAATGGAAGCTACACCATCCCCCAGACACGGTAAGAGTTAGAGTCACTCTGTGACCTAATTAGAGCCTTGGATCCAGCAGGGCTTGAAATCAACATTCATTTCTTTCACCTAAATATATGAATCTCTGTGTATTAAGTTACTCTGAGGTTTGGTTACTTGAAACAAAAAGTGTCTGGAAACTGAAACAAAATACAGATATTTTTTGCTAAATGGTAAATTCTAATTCATCTGGAAAACTATCAATTATGAAATATTTATCAGTGATGCACAGATTACTCAAAATAAGACTAACAATAAACAAACATTATTCCGTTATTTTAGAAAATGTTGGTTTAAATTAAACTATGACTAAGTATGAAAAGAGAAAAAATGCTGGATATTTCAGATGAACAATAAATTGCATGAATTAACTGTTAAGGGGATTCTGAATATTATCCAAGATGCCATAATTTCTAAACTGGTATACTTTGATCATTTGCATACTTTGAAATCATAGAATCTAATCAGTTTCCCTCCTGGATTTGTATTCCTATAGAATGTTGATGGCCTGTTCAGGACAGTGAGTTGTTGCCTGGCCTATCGTACTGAAAAAATAAATGAGTAAGAGTCTTGATTACCTTACAAATAAATCTGGTTAACAGTTATATTAATTAAAATGCCTGGTTCTGCAGCTATTCTGAACTATTTATACGTGATTTAATTCATATCAGCAGCTAATTTGTATTTAATGCAAACTAATGGGTTTTATGTAAATGGAGCATGTGGCAGTCTATTTAAAAAACAAATTATCTCTAGTTTCATTTCAGTTATTTTAATTAAATTTAGAGTATGTGTGTGGTGGGGGGGATAAAAGAGAAAGGGATGTGTTATATATGAAGTGATGATTAAATCCAATTGAAGTTTACAGAATAAGAAACAAAATAATTCTCTCAAAAGACACTGGCTCTTTCATGAAGTTTAGAGAAGTCAAGAGAGTTACTATAGAGAAAAGCCTGTAATATTCCATATGGTGTGGCTTTCTCAAGATCATGCTTTTACGTTGTAAACCACAAGCACTTGTAACTATTTGTGCAAATAAGTTTCATTTTTTAAAAAAAATTGGCTAGAAATAGTTTACACTTTACCTACAAGTAACATGTATGTCTTTACCTTAATTTGAATTGTAGATTTTGAAACCATTGTATAAATTGTTGACTAATAATTCTTTATTTGACTTTCTTTTTATCAAATCATATTTTAATTATAATAAAATTTTATTCAATCTATCATGTCCTCTAGATCATCTTTGTGTGCATTTTTCCATATTTGGTAGTTTGTTTTTCTTTCAGTGAGTGTGTTTTTTTCTCTAATGGCTCTAATTTGGATTTTTTTTCTGGAGCTAAGACTAATGGCACATTGTTCTTAGTTCTTACATTTTATTCCTAATCTAGAAATAGCTCTTAGCTTGCATGATTTACTTAAAATGAAAATTGTTCTTTTTCCCATTCTTTTCCTTGCATTATTGTGTTTTTTTGTTTGTTTTTGTTTCTAGTCCAATTTAGATTATAAGTTTTTTTAAGGAACAGAATTTTTGAACAATCAATATGATTTTGTTGCATGTAGTAGACATTTAACAACTGTTTCTTGGGTAAAATCTCTTAAAGAATTATTCAAAACACTGAATAATGTTCTCTACAATCTCCACTTTCAAGAAAAATCAAGGTCTTTTTCGTGTGATGTTATTGATTATAGGAGAAAAACTATAATGAATTATATGGGTCCACATTATTTTCCACACCTAATTTACAATATTATTTCAAAAATTCACAAATCTCTTGACCTCTTTATGTTGGGAAGGCATTGAAGGCGGAGGGAATGTTTATCTCAGATTTAAAGGAATTTTCTTGGAAAACGTGAAGAATGAATTTCCATGATGTAAAATAGCACCTGTGTTCTTCAGAGGATATGGTGTAACAGCATTAATTCCAAAGGGAAAAAAAAACAAAACAAAACATTAAATCATTATCTACCATAAAACTTTTCACAATAATGCATTTTAAAATTGCAGCTCTTAAGTTATCCTAAACTTCCCTTTTTGTCTAGTATAGGATTACGTAAAACTATAATGTCAGACATTAAAATATGTTTTAGAAATGGTCATTGGTTTATATCCATAACAGTTAGAATATTGTTAACAGACTTGTAGAGGAAAAAACAATCAATTTTTAAACTTCATGTTTCCTTGTCACCAGAGACAGAAACAGCAAGTCTAAACAATTGTTTTCAGATATTTATTCTTGTCAAATTGATCATCTGATAGTCTCTCCAGTTTTACTGGTTGTTTAGGGAGTGCTGAATTTCCTAATAGATACAATGACTTCTGTTTTAATTCAAATGCCACCAATTTGGAGTCACACGACTGGACTTCTCCAGAGAAATATTAACATATATAATTAGCCACATTTGAAATGGAAGAATGTTCACTCAGTCAAAATGATTGGAAATCCATTTTTTTTTACAATAGAGTCAGATTCTAACAAGCTATTTAATTAATTTCATCATAACTCACTTCAGGAACATCATAACTATTCAAATGGTATAGGAAATGCTTTGTTTAGTATTTTGAGGCAGCAGATGAACCAAAATAGGGTGGCTTCATTCATTCTTTAAAAGCAGAGGGACAAGGGAGAGTTGGTACAATGAATAGGAGCTACCTCATTTCAACTAAATCCATTAAGTATGCAAAATAATTTATACAAAAGATATTTTAATGCATGTAGTCAAGGAAGAGGTAGTTGAAAGAGAAAACACTTCAGAGAGCTCTCTGCTGCATCCTTTTTCTAAAGCAAAAAACAAGTAACTAGCATTATTTGTTCAGTTGCCAAATCCTTCTTTTCCTATTATCCTTCACCCTGCCCCCATCAGGTCCTTCTCCCCTCAATTTAGCTACATTAGCCATCTACATTGATTCAATTGGCAGGTGATTTATCAGTCCAGCATTTCATCTTCCCTACAAAGGCAAAACGTGCTCTACTCCTAGGTGCTAGAAAGGAGAACAGATGAATATTCCTTTGATGCTAAAAGGACACCAGACTGATAAAATTTGCTCCTGCATTGAACTTGACTTCGAGGTGGAGAGTTTTAACTTTTAAAAGTCTGTTCTGTAACTCTCAGAATAACTGATGACCCTTGTTCATATTCACATTTCAAATGCAGATAAATTTTCCTTTTTTTTCCCCTTTGATTGTAGGTACAAGAATCCACTTTCTATACACAAACACCCTTTTATCTGAAACTGACAAAATGTTCTACCTGCTGAGTCACTCAGTCCATCAGGCTATTTATCTGTCTGTCCATATGCAGGGGGATGGAAAACTATTGCTATTTAAACCAAAATCACCTGTATTGTTTTCACATACTAGAGAGTAGATGATTTATAACCAACAGAAGATTCTTTGTTTAGAAAACAACAACAAAAAAACACCCAAGTTTCTTTTCCCCTTACTTGAGTGGGACAAATAAGAAGAAAATGTGTAAGAAAATTAAAAAGAATCTACAGTTTTCAATGGCACTTTAGGAACTAAGGAAGATGGTACAGCGAGACAACTTCATAGCTGAGTGAATTTGTGCAGCAGCTCAAGACCCTGCATTCAGTAGGGCTCCACGCTTGGTTTAATGTTCTGCTGTCACTATCTTGAAATCCTTAATAAATTTTGAACAAAAGCCCTGCATTTTTATATTGCACTGGACCAGCAAATTATGTAGCCAGTCCTATAGAGCAACACTTCATTTTCTCTAATTTAATCCAAATTGTGAGTTAAATATAGTGAAGTATTGCCAACCAAATGGCACAGGTTAATCTTTAGGTATGAACGGACCAATGTATTAAATATTGTATAAAATCACTTAATAGCAGTAATGACTCTCTTCTCTTAATGCCCTCTTACTGTGTTTTCATGCACTGGGTTTATATTATACCTTAGGATTCAGTTTAATTTATAAAATGCTCATTTATTTAATTAAATTGAAAATTACTTTCCACTTTACGAGTTTGTCTCATGTTTTTTAGGAAACACACACCATCATCATTGTTCATTTTTGTACACGTACACTTGTATGCTTTCTCCTTTTAGGTGTGTTCCCTGTAAAATTCCCACCACCAATTCACCCATGAACCATCACCATAGCCCCTTGTGCTCTTCTCTCCCTATTTTGATCCCTCTTCCTCTCCCTCCACTGCAGAATGTCTTTTTTTAAAATTTATTATTGTTGTTATTTTTTTTCCAGATCCCTTATTTGGTTCCCCTTTTTGTGGCACAGGGATTAAAGACAGCACTATCAAGCTATTACCAGCCACTGCAGCTGGAATTCAATGCCGGGCCAAGGAGCTAACCCACATGGCCAGCAGACCTCTCCTATCTTGCCCACAGCTTCCCTTAGTAGTATATTTCAGTCAGTCTGCCTGTTCTGCTCCCCACTCTGTCTCTCCTAAATCCTCTCAAACCCCTCACTTCTGGCCTGTACCCCAGTTCTTACATGCGTAAATAAGTAAAAATAAATCTTTTTAAAAATGTTGGGGTTTTGTTTTGTTTTGTTAATGATAAAGAGAAAGTAAATTTACTCATATTGCTTGCCTTTGGATGTGGTTGTATGAACAGGATAAATGGAGCTAACAGCAGATAATCTAGACATCTCATGACAATGAAGAAAAACCCATGAAAATGAAACTGAAGAAGGGTGGAAAACACATGGATCATTGATGAAGCCATTTTGTCATTAAGAATCACTGAAACAGCCTACCTCCAGAATTCTTGTTTAAATTAACCAATAATACTCGATATTATTTAGGCCAATGATATTTAACTTAATGATACTGATTTGATACTATTATTTGTCTCATTTTTTAATGGTATTCAGATTGTGGTTCTTGGGCCAGCAATCTCAGCATTATTGAAAATTGTATTAGAAAATAATTTGAAAAGTCCCACCTCAGTAACTACTGAAACCAAGTATTTTGTGTTTGAACAAACCCTTTTGGTAATTTAAACTCATACTAAGGTGCTTTTTTTTTAAAAAAAAGATTTATTTATTTATGCATACAAGCACTAGGTTAAAGGCCAGAGGCGTGGGGAGGGGGGTGAGAGGATTCACCACAGAGAGCGGGGAGCAGAACAGGCAGATCAACTAAAGTACACTGCTGAGGGGAGCAGCGGGCACAGCAGGAGAGGTCTGCCGCACTAAGGTGCTTTTTAAAAAATGTATATATATTTATGCATACAAGAGTTGGGTAGAGGCCAGAGAAACGGGCATGACAGGATTCACCAGAGACAGAGCAGGAAGCAGAACAGGAAGATTGACTGAAATGTACTGCTGAGGGGAGCAGTGGGGAGGCAGGAGAGGTCTGCTGTGCCATGTGGGTCACATCCCAGGTGGGGGATCTAACGCAGGTTGCAGTGGCCACAAGCCCACAGCACAGTGCTCAACCCTTGAGCCACCAAGGAAGCCCTACATACTAAGGTTTAAGAATTACTTCTTCTGGGCCTCCCTGGTGGCACAGTGGATTGAGCACCGCATTGTGAAGCACCTGCTGCACAGCAGCAGCGCAGTTTAATCCCCAGCCAGGGAGGGGACCCACATGGCACAACAGACCTTTCCTGCTGCTCCCCTCAGCAGTGTATTTCACTTGATCTGCCTGTTCTTCTCCCACTCTGTCTCTGGTGAATCCTCTCACCTCAACAGGCACTATTACATTTTGTCAGGTATTCTGATCATTGTAATGAAAATGACCTGAACTTTATTAGAAAAGATCAGGCTTACGATTATTGTTTTAAAAATTTTAACATAATATATTTTAAGAACACAAACATATTCCTGTAATATAGATGTAGTTAGTATTTAATTAATAAAAATAATTTAAGAATTTATCACTTTGCTCATAATACCAATCGGAGAATAATGTCATCAGATATGAAGTTGATTTGTTGTTATTTTTTGCCTCATTTTCAAAATTTTCAGTTAAATCTTTGTGGCTAGATGATTATTTTTTATCAGTGTGTGAAAAACTGTTATAAAATTTAATATGAACAGTCTCTTTGTATACCAATGAAAGTGTCATAGGATTTGGATGCACCATTTCTAAATTAAACCCTATGGTAGTTAGGTCCTAATATGACTTCATGTTCTTGTAGAGGACCTGTGCATACTCTGTTGTCAGTTTACTCTGTTTTAACCATAGCTTGACCTGTACCTCTTTGTAAGAATCTTCATGGATTCTCCTCCACTTATAAAAGTTTTCTTCAAATTGATAACATGTGCACTCCAGATATTTTCAACATGATAAATTGAGGTGCAGGAAGAAATATTACAACTTCATTTCATATATATTTTTAATCTAGTTAGCGGAAGCAAATATTTATTAGTATTGAACATATGGTTCGACTTTCTTGTACAAATGTGGCCTAGTTAATGATAGGGCATAAATCATAAAATCTGTAACTATCTTGAAGAAAAATTGAAAGTGACAAATTAGACAGAGGGGGTCAATAGAGACTCCTCATTTTAGTCAGTATATTGCTATTAGTGCAGTTCACTTGAGCCAAAACTCAGTGGAGTTCCAATATTTTTCTTATTTATTTATTTGTTTGTTTGTTTATTTTTTGCGGCAACGTTGGTTACAACACAATACATTATCACAGTTATGGGATCGTACCTTTCAAGTGCATGTAACTATATCATACACAACAACAAGGCATCAAAAGTCCTCCACCACCATCCATCCTACCCCTTTCCTCCTGTTTTCCCCCCTCCCACACCTCATCTTATAGCCTTAATTCTACAGATACCTGGCATTTGTAATTGGTTTGGTTTTATCTGACCCTTTGTTTTGTTTCTCTATACTTCTCATGTAAGAAACACCATTGCTTTCTTTCTGATTTTTTCACCTAGCATAATCCCCTCTATTTCCATTTATGCTGTGTAAAATGGCAAGAGTTTATCTTTTTTTCTTTTTTAATAGCTGGTAAGTATTCTGTGTATAGGACATACTCTAAACCATTCATCCATCCTTGCACATATGGGTTGTTTCCATAATTTTGATTTTGTGAATAGTGTTACAAAGAGCACAGCAAATGCATATACCCATTCAAAATCATGCTTTTGTATCCCTAGGGTAGGAGTGGAATTGCTGGATTATATTTATGCTATATTTAAGTTTAATATTTTGAGAAACCTACCTATTGTCTTCCATAGGGAATCAATGACGGTTCATTTTTCTCCACATCCTCACCAATGCTTGCTGATTATGGTCTTTTTGATATTGGCCATTATCACAGGTGTGAGGTGGTATCTTATTATGATTTTGACTTGTATTTTCCTGGTAAAAGGTGACGAGCATTTTTTCATATACCTGTTGAGCTTTGCCTGTTTAGCTGCTCTCCCCACTTTTTGATTAGGTTCTTTCTTTGTTTGAGTTGTATGAATTATTTGTAGATTTTCTATATCAGCCTCTGGTCAGATGTCCAGTGTGCAGATACTTTATCTCATTCAGTATGTTTTTTGTTTTAGTGAGTTTCTTTTGTTATGCAGAAGCTTTTTATTTTTGACATAGAGCCAATTGTTTATATTGTTTTTGTTTCTCTTGCTGTTGGAGATTAATCCATAGACATCAAAGAAACCTCTGTCATACAGTGTTTTGCCATGTTTTCTTCAATGTATTCTATGGTATCAGGCTTTAATTCAAATATTTAATCCATGTTGAGTTAATTTCTGTATATATTGTGAGATGATAGTCTAGGTTCATTATTTTTCATATGACTGTCCAGTTTTCTAACACAACTTATTGAAGAAAATCTCCAGTGTACACTCTCGGCTTCTTTGTCACAGATTAACTTTGCATAATGTGAGTTTTTTTTCTAGGCTGTCAATTTTATTCCATTGGTCTGAGTAACTGGTTTTGTGCCAGTACCAGTACTTTTTTTCTTCTTTTTGTTTAAAGATTTATTTATTTATGCATAGAAGAACTTGGGTATAGGCCAGATGTGTGGGGTGTGAGAGGATTCTTCAGACACAGAGTGGGGAGCAGAACAGGCAGATTCACTGAAAAAGGCAAATTGACTGAAATACATGTAGCAGGCCACATGCTGGGCCATGTGGGTCTCCTCCCTGACCAGGGATTGGACTACAGATAGCTCTGGTGTTGCAACTTAACCCCTTGCACCACCAAGGAGGCCCCTACTTTTTTGGATTGTTATAACTTTGTAGCATAGATTGAAGTCTGGAAATGTGATGCTGTCATTCTTCCTCTTTTTTGTCAGGATTACTTTGGCTATTTGCGATATTTTTGTGGTTCATATAAATTTTGGTAATGATTATTCTATAATTTGAAGAATGCCTTGGAAACTTTAGAGGGATTGCATTAAGTCTGTACATTGCTTTATATAAAATTGCCATTTTAACAAGTTGAATTTTCTAATCATTGACCAGGGACTAACTTTTCATGTCATCTTTTTACTTTTAGTAAGCTTTTATAGTTTTCATTGTATGCATCCTTCATCTGCTTTTTAAATCTTACTCCTAGTTATTTCATTCTTTTTGCTGTGATTCTAAGTGATATGTTTTATTATTCTTTGCACATCTATCTTGCTGTTTTCATATAGTAATGCAACTGATATTTCTAAATTGGTTTGCAACCTGCCATTTAGCTCAATTTTTTCAATTAGTGGAGTCTTTGAAACTGCTGGTCCTGGACATTTGTTTATCAGGAAACGTTTTATTACTTTTGTAACTTCTTTGCTTTCAACTCATCTGTTCAGGTTTTCTGCTTATTCCTGATTTAGCTCTTGATTGTTACATAATTCTAATTTTTTATTTCATCCATCTCCTCCAGGTTATTCAGCAATGTAACATAAAAAATTATAGAATCTCTTATGATCCACTGAATCTGAGATTTTTCAACTTTTTTTAAAAATTTCTGATTCAATGTATTTGTATTTTATCCTTCCACCTCCATGATCATAACTAGAAATTTGTCTATCTTGTTTATTTTTTCAAAGGACCAGCTTTTGGTTTCATTACTATTTTTGACTGCCTTTTTAATTCTTTTCCGTTTATTTTTGCTCTAATTTTTGTTTCTTTACTTTTCTATGTGCAGTATTCTATAAATGTCTATTAAGCTTATATAGTCTATTTCTTTATTTAAGTTTGTTGTTTCCCTGTTTAATTTTTGCCTGGTTGATCTGTCATTGATGAAGGTGGTCTATTAAATTCTTCAACCACTGTTGTGTTACTTCTAGTGTCCATAGCAGATATGATAAAAATTGTCTTCTATATTTTGAGGCTTCTTCATTATTTAGTGACTATGTATTGATGAGTGTTGTCTTCCTGATGTGCTAAACTCTGCTCTTTGTTATTATTTTTTAATTTGAAATCTATTTTACTGATGTAAGTATAGCTTTCTCTATCTTTCTTTGTGTCACATTTACTTGTAGGATTGTTTGCTAGCTCTGAATTTTGAATATATGTTTACCTTTGGATTTCAGATGCATTTCCTGGTATCAGCAGAAAGTTAGTTTTAGCTTTCTAATCCATTAAACCACTCTGTGGTTTCGATTGAGAAGTTTAGTCTCTTTACATTTTTTAAAATGTTTATTGATACAAAAAAGTCTACTACTGCCATTTTATATTTGTTTTTTGATTCTATTTGTCCATCCTTTTTAAATTCTGTCTTCCTGGCTGACAGTTTTTATCCTTAATTATTTTGAAAACATCTTTCCACTCTCAACTTGTTCATAGTATTTCCTCAGAGAAGTCAGATGTAAGTCAATTGTGGTTCCTTTATAGGTTATTTACTTCTTCCCCTACAAAAAGTCAATAATCTTTTTTTTTTTTTAACTCTTGCAAGTTTCACAACTGTGTATCTTGTTAGAGATGACTATTCTTTTAGCTTCTTGAACATATATATTTAGTTTCTTCTCAGGGTTTGGGGAGTTTTCCTATATTATTTTTATGAATTATTTTCTGTTCCATTGTTTCTCTCTCCTCCTCCAGGAATATGCATTTTACATTGCTTTTCCACATGGAATCTGATAGTTCTTGAAGTGTTTCCTCATATTATTATTTTTTAAAGATTTATTTATTCATATATAAAGGAACTGGGGTACAAACCAGAGGTGTGGAGAGTGAGAGGAGTCACCAGAGAAAGAATGGGGAGCAGAACAGGTGGATCTACTGAAATACACTGCTGAGGGGAGCAGTGGGAGACAGGAGAGGGCTGCTGCACCATGTGGGTCACCTCCCTGGCTGGGGATCAAAGTCATGCTGCAGTGGCTCGTGCTGCTCTCGTGGTTGCCTATAGCTTCATGGTGCTGTGCCTTAACCCCTTGCAACACCAGGGAGAGACCCCTCATATTGTTTCTTTATATTTCTCTTTCACTTTCTACCTGAATTCTTTGTCATTAGCATCTTCTTTTAAAGATTTTTTTTAAAATTTATGCATACAAGAACTGGGGTACAGGCCAGAGGTGTAGGGTGTGAGAGGATTCACCAGAGACCGAGTAGGGTGCAGAACAAGCAGATGGACTGAAAAACACTGCTGAGGGGAGAAACTGGAGGGACAGGAGAGGTCTGCCACACCCATGTGGGTCACATCTATGACCCGGGATTGAACTCATGCTGCAGTGGCTACAGATAGCTTCATGGTGTTGCAACTTAACCCCTAGCATCACCAGGGAGGCCCCTTATTAACATCTTTGAGGAAACTGATTCATTATTCTATTTGGGCTATTTTACTTCCATAGCTTTCTCTGGAATTTTTTTTTTTATTTTCTTTATTGATCATTTAACATGCATCTCCTCTGTTTTCTTATTAAAATTTCAACTTCTATCCTTTGTTCATTAATTCTACCTTTCAGGACATTTATTTTATTTTTAAAATAAGCAAGATTATTTGGAATATGGATATATCTCTACAATTTTTACAATTATTCTCACTTTAAGTGCATACTTGCTGATAAATATCAGTTAATGATAGATATATTTATATCTATAGCTATCATGGACACTGCTCACACTATTATTTTTTTATGGATTTATAAAATTTTAGTTTACTACCTATTATTTATTTATTTAACTGATAAACAGCATTGAGTCAAAGTATTCATAATCTCTTCACTTAAAAAATAAGGTCCATGTTCCTTTCTTTTGTATTAGGATTTCTGGCACCCAGACCCAATCTGCCTTTTCATCATAATTTTCCTTTCTTTCCTTCATGCTCTGTGTTCCTTGACTACACTGCTCTTTTCCATGCCCAGCTCTACGTACTTTCTCTTACTAATTTAGCCAGGAGTCATTTCACCTTCTCTGAACCCTCATAATGAGAATTGATACTTTATAGCCTTTTAAGTTCTTTGAGGGCAGAATTCATTATCCAATTCATTTTATATCCCAGTAATGCATAAGACACACATTCCAAGAAAATGTATTAGAAGAAAGGAAGAAAGGAATGAAGAAATATCAACTGTGTGAGCAAAAAATAATTCTTCACCTTCCCTGTCTGAAGGTTCGGCTGATGGGGCGTCACCAAGCTATTCAAATTAATTTCTTTAATCATCTCATTTTGAAAGTGTACTTCTTTTTACACTTTATTTCATCACTAGAACAGTTTAAAATATCAGCAGGCTGCTGACTTTCTGTTATGTAGTGACATATGAAATATTAGTTTATTCATAAGGCTATCCCCAGATGACAAAACCTACCAAAACAGAAAACACAGGCGTCTGAGAGGCAAGAGTGATTAGGACATGGAACTTTTATGCCTTTAAACCTGGGTGACGTCTCAGCTTCCTTGTTTGCTCAGGGTGTGCGTGCAACTTTTTTTCACACCCTTTCTTCTCTAATGTTTGCTACATGAATTCAACTAAGTGATACGTATGAGTTACTGAGCATAATACCTGGACAATATGCATGTCTTAATATGATACTATTGAGAAATGTTTGTTTCCTCTAATTACAATATTTATGATAAAAAATATGTGGGATTTTTCCACAAAAATCAATTTTCCAACTTTCTTGACACTACTTTTGTGTCTTGCAATTTAATTATGACATTAGTTACCTATATTTAGTGCAGACTCTACAGGTTAAGGGCTCGAGAACTTAATCTGACATCACTACTCCCTATTTCAGATGCCAGTTGTAACTACAGGGTTGATACCTGCATTTATGATCAAGTAGATATAAATTGAGGATTCCCATAACTTACTTATCAGGTTTGATAACCTGTTATAATATCACACAGAAAAAAGGGACACATCTACTTGGTACAGATAAATAGTCAGATGGTACACAGAGTCAGATGGTACAAAAGTACTGAGAGCAGGAACTTCGATACCTGTGGATTTGATGTGCATCACTCTCCAAGCATATGAATGTAATCGCCAACCTAGAAGCTCACTATCCTGTACTTTAGGAACTTTCGATGTTTATTTCATTATACAGACATGATTGTTTTACAACATTCAATTTCTCTTTCCTCCTGGTAGAATTGAGGATGGGGCTGGATCATCTTGATCATTCTGCTTAATGACATCCATAGAGGATCCCACTAAGAGTTACCTCAGAACAAAAGATGGTCTTATCTCCCAGAAAATTTCCAGGGATTGAGAGCTCTGGATAAGACACTTGACTCTCCTATCACTGTCATCACTCAGGAGATTACAAGGGTTTAAGAGTTCTGTGTTAATAACTGGGGTCAATGATCAAATATTAGAAAAAGAGTTACTCTAAGCACCCCTATCACTGCAGGAAATTATAAGAATTTTACTAACTATTTTTTTCCAGGAATTGGAGGCAAGAATCTAATATATTGTTCCTATTCTATTAAAATTAGATATTACATTACATGATCTTAAAAATATAAGGACTCCATTTAGCTCTATGCAATCTGCCTCAGGAAGGTTCTAAAGAACATACTTAGAAAAATAAATGACAAGCCTACATATGCACACCAAATCATACTTCCCATGTCATGTGTCCTTAAGGACTAATCATGATATCATGTATAAATAATATATTTATTTTTATGGTAGTAAAGCTCTTAATATTAACTAATTAATTAAGATCATTATAGTTGGTGCATTCCTGGTGGTGTAAGGGGTTAAGGAGCAGTACTATGAAGCAATCCACAGCCACTGGTCGATACCTAGCCAGGGAGGTGATCCACATGGCACAGCAGACCTCTCCTCAGCAGTGTATTTCAGTCAGTCTGCCTGTTCTGTACCCCATTCTGTCTCTGGTGAATCCTCTCTCTCTCTCTCTCTCTCTCTCTCTCTCTCACACACACACACATACACACACCCATGCCTCTGGCCTGTACACCTACTCTTGTATGCATAAATAATTTTTTTTAAAAATAAGGTTGTTACAGTTATCGTACATTTAATCAATAACTTAATAGTTTTATGGTTTGATCATTTTCTCAGACTTTGTAACATGAATCATTTCTCATAATCACTGTAATTCAATCTATAGCTTAAGTATGTATCATTTGCCAAATATTTAACATTTTAGGAAGTGGAAAAGAAAGTTTATATATTTGCAAACCATAGCAGTTATAGTGAAAAAATGACAATAAAAAAAGAGGGAATGTTATCAAATAAATAACACAATAAATTACCCAAATTTGAAAGATACTTGTTTTCACATCAAGTTTCTACTAAAATTCCCATTAAAATGAAGGAAAATGAACTTGCACCATGACATATTATTGTGTAATTTTAGTTACAGAAGCCTTTCTAAAAGATTCAAATAGTTGTGTGAGGAGGGGAACTGGTCTGCTATAAACAATAGGACATTCATCAATGCTAACTAATATCCTAGAAATTCTTACAAAGATGTTTTTCATCCTGTAACACTACAGTTAAGTTGCCAATCAGTTGCGAGAAGAGAATAAACATAATTTTAAATATATAAGGTCTCAGTTTAGTTCTCATGCAATCTGCCTCAAGAAGGTCCTAAAGAATATACCTAAGAAAAATAAATGATGAACCCATACAGGCACACAAAATCATGTTATCCAAGAAAAAAGACTACCTAGTACAGAAGAATTAGGGATCAAACTTAACAGAGTGGCAGCTATGTTTTAGGCCTAGAAATAAGTAACCCTTTTGGTAGAACTGGTGGTTAAAGGGTTGTATGGATGTACTTCAAATATGTTAAGTCCAGGGGTATTCTGGAAAATTATTACTAGACATTTGGCAGCTTCAATGGAACATTTAAATACATTAAAATGAATATATAGAGCAAAATTTAAAAGGCCTGAAAAATACTCTTGGGGAGAAAAACGGATTGAGAGTGAAACATAAGTTACTTGGCACAGCAGTAAATAAACAACCTTTATAAGAATGTAATTATATACAAATTGATGAATTGAGTTAACCAAGCATTATAATATTATAATGTTAGAATGTTGTCGGAGAGGAATTAAGGAGCATTGGTGGAATAAGAGAATTTAAGCCTCAACTACTAAAATGGGAAGGCTGTTTTCAGGGCAATGCCATGGCAAATGAGGGCAAGTGAAGGCTGAAGCAGAGCAGCATGGGTGTTTTCTGAGTTAGAAAAAAGTGACGCTTGGTGCTAGGATGTCGTGCGTTTTCAAAGCACTAGGAGGCATTGTGGAAGCTAGTGAGAAATACAGAAACATGAAGTGCATTTTCTTCAAGGGCTCTGAGGCTTAAAGACATATATTTAAAAAAATTCAACATCACCTATTACAAGAAAATTACAAATTAATCCACACTGAGATACAAACTCAACTTGTTAAGAATAGCCTATATTAACAAAAAATGGAATTAACAAATGTTGGTAAGATTTCAGTGAAAAAGGAATTCCTATGCACTGTTGGTGGGAATACAAATTGGTGCAGCCAATTAGAGCAGAGAACTCTAATTATGTAGATATAAACCTTTAAGTATTTAGATGTATGTATTTTTTAAAATTACAATCATATATTTCATAAACCTAAACACTAATTTGAGTCCATCTTTTGTGAAATAGTCATTTCTCAGAATGAAGGGAGAAAATTTGGAGACTATTTGCTGTATATTCTTTGGAGAGTCTTAAAAAATGGTAGATTAACTTTGTTAACTTTGTCTACATTCATGCTTAATTGAAAATATGTTTATATATATTTGTATGTATATATACATATATATAAGAAAACTCATATAAGTTTGACTTGTCTATTTCAAGTAAGAGATAAGGTAAAATTCCTATTTAATTCATGACAAACCATTAAGAAGTGTCCTTAAAAAGAATCTCCTTTCAAGAGAACAAAATATTTCCTTTCGATCGTACTGAAATGTACAAATTTCTTTTACTTTAAAACTGTCTTTTATGTTTGGTTTATTTTTCATTTCTGTGGGCAGGTTCTTAAACTCTCTGTAGGCATTAATTAAATTCTGAAACCGTTTCTCCCCACTGCTTGCTATTTTGTTAATGCTTTTTAAGCAAATAACATTTCCAGAAGTTAACAAAGTTGCTATAAGATGGATGAATTAAGATAAGGCCTAGAACATTTTTTGGTCTTCTTGCCAGACCCATTTTAATTACAAACTTTAACGACTTTTTTAGGAGATGTGGCTGTATCATGGAAATCTAATTTTATTCTTATTTCCCTTTATGAGTTTCTTTTTCAAAATTCTCCTTTTACATACATATTTTTAAGATGTTTTTTCAAATTCTGATTTAATCAGTATTTTAATTAGAATTATGTTAAAATGGAGGAAATTACCATATTCATAACACTCATTATTCTTTAGAACTTTATAGAGTCAGACCTGACTTTATGTTCCTTAGCAAAATTTGACAATTTTTTTCTATACATACACTTTTTTTCTATACATTTCTATAATTATTTACATATTTGTTTATCTAATTTCTGTTTTAAATTGTCTTCTTAATTATATTGGGAATTGTTATTGCTAGTTTATTTGATATGTTTTAGATGTGAAATATTAATTTTCCTTACCTTTAGTTTAACTTGCTTTTTAAAAGTCTAATTGTAGTTTAGTAAATTTTCTTAAGTTTTCTAGATAGGCAATTAATCTTGAAAAAAATAATTTTTTACTTTACATTTCCTATTTCTGTTTCTTGTCTTATTGCATTGGATAAAAAGAGGTTAAATAGTAATAAGCACAGCAGACCTTCTTAATAAGAAACTTTAATAAAACAATCCTGGAAATACTTGCAATGGTTGTCTGTTAATCTGTAATTGTTCATCTAAGGCAAATATCTGTAACATTTAAAGGGAATGATCTTTTATTTGTTAAGAGTATTTCCTAGGAAAGTGATCAGATTTCCTCAAATATATTTTGGGCATCTTTTGATATATACTTTTTCATTTAGGTTTTAACAGAACAATAATTTACAAAAAATATATTTGAATTTCTAGGAAATTTCTTACCTGACTAGTGGATTAGTTTTTAGTAAATTATTGAATTCATTTTGTGGTGCTTTATTTGGTGTGTTTACATTTATCTTATCATTTTTCTTTGTGTTATATTCATGTAGTTTTGTCATAACAAGGGACAAATGAAACATTTAATCCAGCTATATATTGTAAAAAGATTATAAATAGTGGGAATTATTTAACATTTAACATTAACAGATATTTAACAAAATTTAATATTTGTATGAACCCACCAGTAATATTGTATGGACAATAATGTATCTTACAGATAATTCTCAGATTTTTCTACTTTTTGTATTGTTATCAATCTAACTTGATTTTCTAATTCTTGAAATAATTATGATAATTCTAATTCTTTTCTTGAAAGTCCACTAGATTTGAATATAAAATATAATAGTATGAGTTCATGGATAATCATATTTTATAATTTATTTTTTAATACCTGTGACATAAGAAATTCATTTTGTTTATTTTTGAAAATAACACGAGTTCATTCTTTCACAGTCAGGGAAGCGGAAGTACCAAATCAAGGTATTAACAGGTTTGCACTCTCTCCAAAGGTTCAAGGATATGTTCTGCCCTTGTCTCTGCCAGATCTGGGAAGCTCTGGGCAATTCTTGGCTTGCAGCACCTCTCAGACATCTGCCTCTCACATGATCTTGTCTCCTGTGTCCCACTCTGTCCTTTTCTGTCTTACTGGATTTAGGGCCCCACTCCCAACACATTAAAATGAACCAACTTTAATCTTCCTGCCAATTACTCTGCAAAGTACCTTATTTCCAAAATAAGTTAATATTTTGAGGTTCTGGGTAGATTTGAATGTTGCAGACACTGTTTAAGGAGTTAATGTGGTGAATGACAACAGACTTGTAAACCCCCTGAAAATAATTTAACTTTCTCCAAAGCTTTAATCAGTGAGCAGGGAGCACAGACCCAGCTGGAAGCAGCAGGGTTTCCACAGAGCACTCAAGGGGTGGGCATGGCAGAGGTCAGAATTTGAATTTGTGGTCAGAAGTCAGTCACCATCAGCATGATTAGGAATGAGTCTTTACTTTTTGGCATCATTTGCATCCTTTGCACAACAGGGTCTGGAAGCCTGCATGATACTGTGCTGGAGACTATGAATGTATTATCTCATGTAATCCCTAGTTTATAGGTGGTGAATCTGAGACTTAGAGAAAGAAAGGCACTTGTCTAACAGCAAACAATTAGAAAGCTACAGACACAGATATTAAACCCAGTGCTTCTGCTCCTCTCTCTCCCCTCTCCCATCATAAATCCTTAGCCATATGATATAGCCTCTGGGTGTTGGTTAAATGTGTTTGTGGATTTGAAAGTGCATAGTTGACACCCCTTACATATAATATCCTCATTTCTCAAATCGTGATTTAGATGAGCAACCTGATTTCCATGGGAGAGATATTGAAAATGGCAACACACCCTGAGGTGAAGCTTGGGAAGAAGGGAATTTATCACACCCATGAACTGACATTTACCTCCATCATCTGGGAGGATAGCGATGGTGATAATGCCATGCTACAGGTGCAAAGATAAATGTTGAGCTTTGACTTGGGACAGAGAATAGGGCTCAATTTCTTTTGAAAAATCATGTCTTAGATGTTTTTCTTCCCCTGGAGAAATGAGGTGGTGTAAATATCATATCAGATGCAAACTATTTAGAATTGTTTTTAGTAGTAAGTACTCAGGTAATCAATATATTTTTCCCATGAGTTTAAGGATCACTCTTGGTATGCTTTCTCAGCTCATTTTCTTTGATTATTTAATTTCACAAATGAGTGGAATCATCCAGTAACTGTCTTTCACTTTTATGATTTATTTCACTGAAAACTCATCCAGTTTGTTCCAAAAACCAGTATTTGGCCATTTTTAAAGCAGGGTAGTATTCCATTAAGTAAATATTACACCATTTCTCTATCCATTTGCCTGTCATTTGGGCATTTAGGTTGGTCCCATTATAACAGAAGCCCTGTGACTCTAGATCCCATGGGGTGACCTGCTTTGTTAAGGTCTGCCTCAGGAGCTGGGGTTGATGGGTGGCCCTCGTATGAGCTTGGGGAGAGAGAGCCATGGCACACTGGGACCCTGGGAGCCTGCAGAGAGCTGGCAATCCAGCCTTGGGGACATGATGGCAGGAATAGCACTTGTACCATGTTTTGCTCCAGCTGCTCAGGGAAGCAGCCCCTGAAACCGAGCAGCTGGGTTCTATTGCAAGCCTGGCTCTGCTGCAAAGTCCACTATTGATGCAAAACTATCCAACATCAGCATAGGTTGGGTTTAAACACATCAACTAGAGATTCACTTTTGAATGCTATGTCAGAATTGAAAATGGACCAATCAGATTCAAGCTCCCAACAGATGTAGCAGGAGACAGAGTAGGTATGAGGTCCTACCATTGCCATTCAAGAGTTTGAGTCTATTCAGGAATTGTAAACAGAGAAATCAGGCTTGATAGGAAGGTATCCTTACGTGTATATAAGCTGTAGTTTCAGAGAACTTGAGACAGCTCATTCAGACTGAGACCTTCACAGACCTCCATGGACCTGTCTAGCTCTCCATGGACATCCAAAATCATAGATTTCCATAGACTGCAGAGACTTTAACATTTGATCCCCACTCAAAACTGTAGCCTGACTGCTGCCCCTTGCCTCCAGCCTTGCCTCTAAAAGTATCTGCTTACTGGTACCATCAGCCTGTGCCCAATGTCTCCAAAAGAGTTGCACACTGGTGCCAGATCCCCTGATACCTCTTTTAAGAGAAATGAGTGCCATTGGCTTATGCCTGGCATCTCTAAGAGCTGTAAAACTGGTGCCTCTGCCACTACCACCTGTTGATTATTGCTAAGTGGCATTGATGACATGTGACTGGCATTGCATCTCTTAAGAGCTGTCCACTACTTCTTATCTTTCCTCACAATCTCCTAGTGTTGCTTTTGGTGCTGCCCAGCTGGCTTCTGGATCAGTGTTGCTGGATGCTACAGTGCCACCTCAGCAACAACACCTGTCATTATCTCAGGCTGCCACCATGATTTGGGTCCTGGCCCACCCCATACTGGTGTGCCAGTAGTTCCAGACTCTTATTCAACAACAATTCCATCTTGAAAGCAGCCTTTTCTTTGGACTACTTTACACTGAAGACACTATCTTGAGTAAGGCAGTCAGCAATTTGTGGTCTTAGAAACTCTTTCATTTTCCCCAATTTCCCCTTTGTTAATAAACCCTGTTGTTGTACCCTGAACTTGAATTGGGTGTTGCTTGTGAACCCAGCCTTTGCACTCTTTCTGTTTCAACTTGATTTGCCTATTGCAACTAATGCTGCTATGAATATAGGAATGCATAATATTTTTATATCAGTGATTTCATATTCTTCAGGTATAACTTTAATACTGGTATTGATGAGTCATAGTATTTCCATTTTTGTTTTTCTAAAGAAGTCTATACCATTTTCCATAGAGGCTGCAGTGGATGAGTGATCTTTTTTCTCACCAAGATTGGTTCCATTTCTTTGATAAAGGTTATTTTCACAGGGTAAGGTTATCTCTCACTATACTTTTAATTTGCAGTTTCTTTATAATATGTGGTTTTGAGTATTTTTTTCATGTGCTTATATGACATCTGAAAATCCTCTTTGGAGAAGAGTATTTAAAGTAGTTTGCCCATTTTTAATTTTGTTTTTAGGCTTTTACTATCATTGAGCTCATGAGATTTTTATATTTTTTGGAAAATAACCCGTTGTTAGAAGTGTGGTGTCAAAATATCTTCTTCCAATCTATAAGTTGCCTTTGTGTTTTATGTGATGATTTTTTTTGAGGTATAAAGTTTTTTTTAATGTAATGCTATTTAATTTTGCTATTGTTTCATTGCTGTTATAATTGTGTTCCTGAATACATCTTTGTGGCTGATGCCCAGGAATTTATCAACTACATTTAAATATATATTTTTTTTATGGTTTCCAGTCTTATTTTCAAGTTTTTAATCCATTTTGAGCTAGTTTTGTCTTTGGTGTTAACAAAGATCAAGTTTCTTCATTTATTTTTCTAAGTGTGTCTTTACCGTTTGTTTTGTGGATACCTTAAGGGTTATAACTAATGTTTTACATCTATAATAGTCCTTTATCTGTTGGGATGGATATATTATCATTTGACTTTCTTCCTTTCTTCCTGCTCTCTGGCATTTTGTTGTCATCACCTACTATTGTTCAAACTGCTGTGTTACTATTTTCACATCACTCAAGATTTTGTGTTCTGTTGTATTTTCTTGAAGAACATGCAATATTTTATTGTAGGACAGTTCCTTGTGGTAAACTCCCATTAACTTTTGCTTTTCTGAGAAAGCCTTTATTTTTCAGTCATAACTGAATGATAATTTTCAGGATAGATGATTATTGGCTCACAGGCATTTTCCTTTAGAACTGTAAATATTTCATCCTACTCTCTTCTAGCATTGAGGGCATCTGCTAAAAATCTCATGGATGTCTGATTGAATTATATTTGTAGTTTACATTTTTTCTTTTGCTACCTTTAACATCTTTATCTTTGATTTTTGATAATTTAACAATGATGTGACATGGTGAGTTTTGTTTAATACTTAGGCATTTGGGTGTTATTTCTGCTTCTTGGAAATACATTCTTACTTCATTCTTTAGGTTTGAGAAGTTTTCAACTATTATTTCTTTAGGAAGTTTCTCTATTCCCTTCTCTTTTCTTAACTGTCTGTTATATACATTATTCTTATGTTTGCTTTTCCCATGGAATCTGATATTTATTTTATAGTTTGTTTATTTTTCCTGGATCTTATTTCTGTGTCTTCTTCAGCATGGGTTACTTGTACATGTGTTTCTTCAGTTTCTGAAATTCTCACTTCTGCCTGAACAAATTTACTCAATAAGCTTTCCATATTTGTCTTTCATTCCAGTCAGCATCTTTTTTTAAATATCTTTTAGTTTTTTCAATGTAGAATTTTTTTTATTCCTAAATCTCCATTCTAAGATACTGTGCCTAATTTTCTGTATTTGGTCATCTTTCTTTTAGATATTTTATTGTTATTGCAAATGCTTCATTAGTTAGTTTCTCTAATTCTGTATAATTTATTATATAATTATCTGGTCTTCTATTCTTTCAGCTTTTCCATCTTGTGTTCAGATGTTCCTTGTTTCCTACTTAGATGTGTAGACATGTTTGCTTTTTTCTTGTTGGATGTTGTGGGGTTTTTTTTTGTTTGTTTCTCTTCTTTGTCTAACTTGACAGAAGGTGAATGTTGAGGATAAACTGTAAAGCAGACTTGCTCTCAGACCAGTTGCATAGTGAGTGTTGCTCTAGCCATAAAAATTAACTCTGACTTTTGTTCTCTATCTTCAGAGAAAATCTGTTGGCTACTGCAAAGACCCTAGCCTTGTTGGCTCACCTCTTTGCTGATGCCCTCTGTGACATGGAGGTTGTGTGTCAAGAAGGAGCTGCAAGAAAAAAATATGCTGGATATTGGATGCAGGCCCAGGCAGTAGGGCATGATTTAGTCTTGTCTTTACCAGCTGGGAGGGGGCAGTGCCTGCTACTCATGTTATTGCTGGCTATTACCATGAAAACAGATTAGAGTTTCCTTCATTCCTGTTAACACAGGCTGCCACTCCACAGAAGGTCCTTCTCTGCTTGAGACTGAAATTGTTGCTTTGTTGCAACACTGATCAGGTCACTCTGGCAACTTTTATGAATGGGAGGTGTGTGGGGATCCACTGTTCCATTTTTATATGTTGAACTGTGCAGTTTGTACCTTAGTGGGTGGGCATAGGGCTATGACACTGCTGCCTGACCTTCTGTTGGTTGAATACATGGACATGCATATCATTCTTGTGATATTTCTAACTAGGGTTCCATTCTTTCTATATTTATATGTTAACCTTGTGTAGTATGTGCCTCACCAGCTAGGACGAAGGCTGGTGTGCCACCACAAGAGACACTAATGTCTGGTGCAGCATCTGAGGGTAACAGTCATGGATTTTCTGATTAGGAGTGGCACAGTGACTCCACTATGTGTGTAATAGATAGCCGGTTCTTTGTGAACAAACTGAGAATTCCTGATATGTACACACCTGTCTGTACTATACTCTCACTGAGAAATCTCAGTAAAAAGATTTATAGTCTGCATACCACCAATAGATAGTGTCCCAGCCTGATCTAATTGGACTGGCCATGATTCCTGTAGCAACATTCCTTGCCTCTCCACACTGACACCACAGAAAATTAACAACATACCCACACAATCTTTATAGGGAAGTCTTTGTCTCTGGTGATGGACTTTTGAAAATTCTTATATGCAGGTTTCAATTTAATTTTTCTTTTAGTAGTGATTAGGGAATCATAATTATTAAACCTTATTCTATCCTATTGTCACTGGAGTTAGACATTTTTTTCTATTGAAGTTTAATTTCAATATAACATTATTTAATTTTATTTGTGCATCATTGAAAATGTTTCCTTAATTGTTCTTTTCCCATTTCTTATGTTAATATGTTCTTTAAAAATGACAAACATTACTATATTGTAAATATTATATGAAAATATTGCCTTTATCATATTACTAACTAGTTTCTTAAACCAATTATGTGTGATTTTAAGTTTTATTTCATTATTGTAAGTCTTTATTGCATTATGTTATTAAAAATACAAAGATCCCATCCTTTGTATTCCTTGTAGTTATTGATTTGTTTCTTTATTATCAGTAAGTCATAAATTTAGAAAATTTCACATATGTGAAAACTTTTTTATTCTATACTTATGAAATGTACTATACATGAATTTAACTTCATTGTATATATAATTTTGTTTTTAATGTGTTGTTATTTATTTTGTTTTATTTACTTTAATGCTTCTTTCAGCATCTCAACTTATTCTTATTTGTCTACTCTAAGTGTTGTTTAAAGCAAAAGTCAGACAATAAATATTAAAAAAGTGAGGAAAGTCATAATAAAATATAATTAATACCATAAACCTTAAAACATGAATGAGAGAAATTCAGTTGTTATAAGCATTCAGAAAATACAGTATTTGAAGGAATTATAAAGATCAAAAGGCATTTTAAATGGAAAATTCCAAAATTAATAACATTTTACTTTGCTCTAAAAGTGATTAGCTATTAAGCAGAAATAACTATAATCTTATATATGTTATATACATATTGGAATTCATTGAAATTAAAAGTGAAAATTAAAATATAAAAGTCTAATACATTTTTTAATCATTTGTAGATATATCTATAATCTTAGGTATCTGAACAAAAGTTACATTAAATATACACTGAGGATATGTTTTCTGATAAAGTTTGACAAGTTATTACCAACTTTCAAAAATTTTTGAGTACATTTGAAGAGTGAATAATATTTTAAATAGAGAAATAATGTTGATAATAGAGATAAGTCTAATTTTTAGTATTATATTAGTAAGATGACAATTTCAATTCCCTTTCTGAGGGAATTGACCTTTTTCTCAATCATCTTTCTACATCTTACTGGTAATTTCCTCTTGGTCTCAGTGAGTGACATTAAATTCTTCTGTTGGAAGATTGATTTAGACATGCCACAAAGTAAGAACCTGCTTATTTGGGTACAATTTGATGGTAACCAAATGTTCTTTAGGAAAGTAATTCCCACATCTGCCAACTATATTCTATCATACATCAAATTAGTATTAGGACTATTTCTTGCCATCTGTATTCTTTAAACTCTTGAATGACAATTTACCATGATTATATGGAATATATATATTTATATGTGGAATCTATTTTGTTTATATTATATTAGATTGTAATATGTTAGCATATTAATTAAAAGAGATTTTAAAACATCAAGTGTGGTTATAACTTCTTCCTGGGCACACAAAAACTATACTTTCCGATCCATTGTAGTTAGGGAGTAACATGTAATTACTTATGATCAATATAATGTATGTTAAAATGATATATGTGTTAGCAGGGCAATGAATTTAAAAGCTTCTAGCTCATGGTGGCTGCAGATAGCATGGATTGAGATAATAGATTCATCATATTAATGCATTCTGGATACTTAAGTCACTTCATAGTATACACCATAGTATACATATGTCATAGGAAATGGCATAAACTTATATCAGTTTTACAAGGATGAAGAAGAAGATTTTATTGTGTTACGTTTACTGATATTTGGGGTCTTGTTTTTGCAACATAGTTCCTTTTGATAAATATATCAATAAATAAGTCAACTGGCTGTTTTAATTTAACAGTAGAGAATTTATAGGGAGTTTACCAATGAATGTTTACACTTACAATTTTTCTGATACTTTTTTAATCAGTACCACTTTTTAAAAACATCATTTCTATATACAAAATATGGTCATTTAAAAATTTTATATTAATATGCATGTATCACTTTATTAAAATACCTCTATCTATGACTAATGTTTGCATTCTTTCACTGTTATCAAATATGTAACTTCATGGTGGCAATTATATTTGACCCAGAAATGTTGAACTCATCCATTTTATTTGTAACACTTGTCTTCGGACATGATTGATTATGTGAAATGTGCTCCACCCGTTGAATTTTGTTGTTATATTTTGTACTTGTCACATAGAATGCTTAACATGAAATATTTATGTCTCTTGAGGTGACTTAAATATGCTTCTCAGCATTTGAAGTAGACAATGGTGGTAGTAAATATTTATTAATTGTAAAGCATGACACCAAAATTTATGAGATGGTCTACACGCATATGGAATTTCCATACTGAATGCCAATGTACACATTGATGTGTAATGGATAATAAGGCCTACCTCTCTGAAAAAGACTGTGGGTTTTATTGAGGAAAGAATATATGAATATACTGAATGACATTACTTTACCTTTTCTTCTCCCTTTTTCCCAAAATTTAGGGACATAGAGAAATAAAGACTTCCTCTGCTTATAGAATTTTTCACTCATATATTTAGCAACCAATATTGAGCACCTAATCTGTGCCAGGTATTGCTCTAGGTAAGGCAGACTATTTAGCTAACATGTGTTTTGCCTACTCTCATGGACCTTATACTTACTGGAGACAATCAAGAAGATAATGTATGTGATGATTTCATAGAATAATAACAGCTATAAAGTTGATGTAATATCACAGCAAATCTCTTAGAAGGGATGATATTGAATTGAAACCTGAATGATGAGAGTCAATTCCTGTAAAAATTAATAATACTAAAAGATTTTAAGTCCATGGGGATCGAAAGAAAACATTGTAATTACTCTCAGCTGATGCTTTCTAGTTTAAATCCTCTATTTGGAGGCATAACCCTAAACAATTATCTTTTTCTGTGGGATTAAGGACTGAAAGTGTGCTCCAGTAGCTTTTCTAAGAGTTCACAATTTCAGATGCAGGGATCATCAAGTCTATGAATCCTACCTATTTGCTTCATGTAGTCCTTTCCATCATCTGGTGAATATATTAGTCTAAATACTGAGCTTGCCATCTATATCTTATTCACTATTTTTCTGTTTAACTTGTCATATTTCTTACTATTTTTCTTAGTTATGTGGTGTACAGCAGTGTATTCCAAATACCCATCAATTCCCACTGGCTCTTCTCCAATTAATTTCTCACACTGCAAGTAAGTTAAATCCTTTTTAAATGTCAATGCTATTATCACCCTTAAGCCTCCCACCCACCCACATATCTGATTGTTTATTAGCTTCTCTTTGTTCTTGGAATAATCCACCAAATAAATAGTAAGAGTCCTTAAGTTTCCTGCAGGATCCCATTATATCTTGTCTCCCTTGTCACTTGACTCAAGAACACAAGAATTTGTTAACTTTCTTGTATGTATCACATTTTTTTGCATGTTATTTCAGCTGGATATACTAAAGATGTATCTATAACTTTCAAAATCTGAAATATTTTAAACACTAAAAATATATAGAGTGATATAACAAACATTATTTAGTTATTATTTGTCAAATTCAATATTTTGTCAAGTTTGTTTCAAAATTTTTAGAATATTAGACGCATTGAAGAAACACTGAGAAACTCTTATGTAACTGTTATTTCATTGTCTTCCTTCTTAACCTAAAATCAACCACTAATCTCAATCTGGTACCTCCCCATGAGGAATTTTATACCAAAAATTCAGTTCTCCATTTTATATAATTACAATCTTACCTGAATTTGGATACTTAGAGTTTTGATAGCATGTTAGGAAGCAAAGAATTGTAAACTAGAATCTATTTGGTTATAGAACTTCAAATGTCAAGTGGAGATAAACAAAGTGTTTTTTAAAAAGATTTATTTATTCATGCATACAGAAACTGGGGCACAAGCCAGAGATGTGAGCGTGAGAGGATTCACCAGGACAGAGTGGGGAGCAGAGCAGGCAGATTGACTGAAATACACTGCTGAGAGGAGAAATGGGAGAGACAGGAGAGGTCTACTGCACCATGTGGGTTACCTCCCTGGCTAGGGATCAAACTGGTGCTCCAGTGGCTATGGATGCTTCATAGTAAAGTGCTTAACCCCTTGTACCACAAGGAAGACCCACTAAACAGAGTGGTTTATACAAAAATTTACCTAAACCCATCATTTCCTAATTTTGAATAGTAACTGTTAGGATAATGACTGATATTCAAATATGTGTATATATGTAAATTTTTGAAATTCATATAAAGAAATTCATATGACTTACATAATTTCTGCTACATTAACAACATTATGCTTTTTTGTACTTGCCCAAACTGATCAAATTTATTCATTTTATTTGCTACATATTTGTGCATGGTAATTCTATACTTATATATATACTCTTATCACTTCCTTTTTTAATTATATGTAATTCTCCTAATGAAGCATTTTCTAGAATCTATATCTATGAATTTAATTGATGAATTGATGGCTTGGACATTGTTAGATTTACCAATTTACTCTCCAACATAGTATGTAGAATTTTCATTTCTCTATTTGTTTCTTAAAACTTGGTCATGTAATTGGTAAGACCTGGAAATAACCCAAATGCCCAAAAGTAAATGACTGGATCAAGAAGATGTGGTACATATACACAATGGAATACTATTCAGCAATCAAAAAGTTAAACTCGGGACATTTATAGAAACATGGATGGAGCTAAAAAGAATTATGCTCAGTGAATCAAGTCATAAGGCAAGAGAAAAATATCAGATGGCTTCACTTTTAGGAGGAATGTGAAAGAACAACAACTACAATAAATAATAAAAAAATAAGAAAACAAACAAATAAAAAAACAAGCAAGAGAAAGCTCAAGGAAATGGGCAATTACAACCAAAAACAAACAAACAAACTCAACAAGATCAAAAAGTTAAAGAAAGACCTAAGGGAACATGGGGGTGGGGGCAGAGGGAGGGGACGGCAAAGATGGGGAGGAGGGCATAAATAGCACAAGGGACTGAGGTGGATGGTGCACAGGTGAAATGGTGGTGGGAACTCTCTGGGGATTACAAATGTTGTCAAATACAATTAATCTAATTTAAAAAAACCGTGGTCATGTAAATATATGCTTTTCCTCTAGATATTAAAATATTGTCATTACTTATGCTTCAAATACATGCTCTCTATATGTCACTTCTCTGTAATTTAGATTGTGATATCCTTACTGTACATAAGTTTAATTTTTAATGTAATTTATCAGAAATTTATTGACATTGCTTTTTCTGCTTTTTTCCCCCCAGAAATCTCTCTTTAGTCAAAGGACATAAAAATATTATCTATTATACTCAAGTTTTAGGTGCTTTAATTTTATATTTAGAGCTAACATTTATGTTTGTGTATTATGTAAAGTTTTTTGTTTTTATACTCATAACCAATTTCTTAACATAATCTGTCAAGTATTCTGTATGTTAAAGATCTATCTCATGAAGGGAAAGAACATTGAATAGACTCTATTGAACAGTATTTCTCCACTTACATGCAGCCTCTTTGGATTATAAGTTCCAGTATGCCATGAACTATACCTTCTAAGTGGGAGAAATTCGGGAAGGGGTAAGGTAGGCAAATAAAATTAGTTGGAATAAGGGATGAGGAACTTAGAGGAGATGTGTAAAAAAGAGATGCGTAGAGATATTTGGAAAAAATCCACGGTGAGAGATACATGGGGAGACTGATCCTGGCAGAAACATTGGCAGCAATATCCTGATTTCATGTTACATTATTATGTAGTATATTTTGAATTTTGAATATTTCCTCTGTCCCACCTCACTGGGACCTGCCTAACCCCATTCTTGTAGTTGTTTGCCAGAATTCCTTTAGACTTGTGACAAGCTTTCAGATCTAGTGGCCCCCACTGGGACCAAGCCTATTTTCATGAGGGGATGAATAATTTCAGGAATTTTTTCTCAATATTTTCTTCACTGTCCATATGCTTATCAATTTTACAAAAAAAATTTCATATGAAGAGTTTGCTTCCTTTGCCTTTGTGCACATATATGGTTGGATATCAATCACAGCATGCTGTACCCTCAACCATATATTTCCTCCCCTAATTTACAAGGTCAACTTTGTTCTATATCATGCTCAGTCTCATGTTTTAGTTTGCCCATGTTTCAATATTTATTGTATTAGAACTTAATGAATAAAATAAATTTTGATATTTTATAAAACAAAATTGCTTCTTATTCAATCATATTTTGCTATTCTTGAACCTTTATTCTTGTGCATGTGTTTTTATTTAGGCCATCAAATTCAATGTAAACTTCTATTTGGATTTTTATAAAAATTACATTAAGTTAAAGATTAATTCATAGAAAATTAATGTAATCTTCATATTAAATTTTTAGTGCATACACATTTTAGAATTTTTGTTTCGTGTCTTCAAATCCATTATTTGATTTTTTCATAAATTTATTCCACATGTACTTTGAAGAAAAGGTTGTACCTACTTCATAACTTAGGAAATTAGAGATAATATCTACATTTAAAATATATTTTCTAAGTGTTTGTTTCTGATATAAATAAATATAATTGCTCTTTATAGGCTACTTGTTTTTCAAATCTTTATTCATGTATGTTACTTTAGAAACCATCTAAATTCCTTGATATTTTCCTAGTTCTAGGTATCTTTCTTCCAAATACTAGTCAAAGATGATGCCTGCCTTTGTTTCTATAACTGTTTTATTAAATATTACCTTCCTCTGGGCTTTATGTTTTCATCCCTATGCTTATCTTTTCATCACTATGCTTAAGGACAATAGTCCCACATAGCAAACTAGCACTTTTTGAGAAGTGATAATATGAATAAGGAAATGAGTTAGTATGATTTTTTAAAAAGAAAGTTATTAATTATGCATAGGTCCTCAAAGTATAGGGGAGATTAAAGGAAACATTTTTTCAGATATAACTGTTTAGTTCACACTAAAGACAAATCAATTAAAACTAGCAGTCTTTAAAAGACTGAAAATGATCACCATTCAAGACTTAAAATTATGTTTTCACTAGCTTCTATCTGCTGATCATAACAACTCTCTTCAAATAAAACATGAAATAAGGAACTGCGCAGAAAAAAAAGAAGTAATGTTGCCCTCCATTTTAAGTCTCCTTTAATAGTAAAACACTGTGGAGAATTTATGTAAATCAACATGAATTACAAATGAAATTGTTCTGATCAAGACTACTAAAGGAAGGCTCAATGAATTAATTGTAAACATAGAGCATCTCTTCAAAATGTACTGATTCTTAACTGGGTTACAGTTTGATGAACTATAATGAAAATACTTCAAATTTAATTTTATACTGTTAATAATAACTAAGTTTTAATAACACTTCTTCCAGTTTGGATTACAAAAGAAGTGGAACATATTAACCATTGTTAAAACAATTGTTTACATTTTCATCTGTAGGTTTTCCAAGCAGGAGGAAGTTGAGCTTAGAAATGACCTTTTCTTTCTAACAAATTATCATTTTAATGGCACGGAAGCTAAATATTTAGCATAAATTATATTGATAAGCACAGCTATGATTCCTGGGACATGAACTTTTTTTTTTTTTGTCTAGCTTTTATATCCCTAAATGATTTTGAAATAATTGACTCTCACTTTCCACATATAGCCCCAAATTTATATGCTATAGATTATTTGTGACTATTGAGTAGCATTTTTGTTGGGGGAAGCTAGAGGCTGCAATAGCAACAATCAAGGACAAAAGGGTTGTTATGCCGAGAACCTTTTGTGACTTGAAAAGGAATCACTCAAGGACAAGAGCTGCACAGGGCTCTTGGAATTAGGGCAGAACACTAAAGAGGAAGATGATAAGGGAATACAAAATGTTGCTAATATTAGTAGTGGCTAGTTACATGTAGGCAAGCTTGGCACAAATTATGCATCTTTGAATTCTGGGCTGTCTTCTTGTAACACGTCACATATGCTTGTTAATTGTTCTCATAGTCAATAAAAGGCCATGGAGAAGTTAGGAGGATCCCTACTTGCCTAGGAGAGCAGTAGCCCTCTGTCTCCATGCTTTTACATCCTGCTGGTTTCATCCCTGCCTCACTGACCATATAGAACAACATCATCACTTTTACCTCTGGAGATTACAGCAACACACTTTATTTTATCTATCTATCTATCAATCTATCAATCTATCTATCTATCTATCTATCTATCTATCTATCTATCTATCTATCTATCTATACAATGGTACTTTAATGAAAGATTTCATGTGCAAGTAATAAAGCTATTTGTCCCATGACCGGTTATGTAATTTGTGGGGTCCAATGCACAATGGAAATGTGGGTTCCTTCCTCAAAATTATTAAACATTTTGGGAGGTCAGGAGTAGAACATCAACTTAGTATGGGAAACTTTAGTTGGTCATTCATGAAGTTGGTGCTTTTATTTACATCTGCTCTTGAAATCCTGGCATCAGTCCTTTGAAGTCAATTTGTGCTAACTTTTTCATGAATCATGCTTAAGAGATGCAGCAGATAAAGAAGGAATTAGTTCAGGGAAGGGTCTCAGGATAGCCATAGAACAGTACTTCAACTGACCATCAACAATATTCAGTGATACTTGAGAACATGCCAGATATTTCCAAGTAGAAACAATGGTGAATGACTGTTATCAGTATAAATTCTATAAAATGACAAGAATAGTTATAAATTTATTTTAATTAAAAAGCATAGTAATTATAAAATTCTCTTTTTTTCTTTGTAAAAGCTTTAGTGTGAGATAATTGAAAATTGTGACACTGTACAGATTAAATGTGAAAAAGTCTAGTGCAAGTATTACTGCAATTTATCTCAGTTTCTCTATGTAATGGTGTTGTATTTGTTTAAGCACTTTTTCTTTTATTTCAGTCCAGGTCACCTACCACTTCAATAAAAATTGCCATTCTTTTTCATTAACTAAAATAATTGGAAAGATCTTTTAGAACTGGGCTTCAACCTGCTAGAGTAACTTCAGCCTGCTAGAGGCAAACTGATATGTTCAAAAATGGTTGTTTCTATTGCATAAGAATGGATACTTCTGAAATCATGAGATAGAACTATAGTCCTTTGAACACAATTTAGGCTTCAGTTAGATTTGAAAAGTTTAATCTAACAGGTAGAGTGCACTACACAGGTAGTTCCTAAGAAAAGGGTCACCTCATTATTTTAGAAAGAGTGCTACATCACAGTGATCAGTTTGTTCATGGTAAGTGTAAGGAAAAGGGGTGAATCAGACTCTTTTTTGCTTTCCACACAACAGAGAGCCTATACCTTGAAATGCTATGTTTTCCACTATCCAGACATCCAGCAGACAACAGATGGCCTTGTGTTTGCAACACTGTATGGGTTGTGTGGCTATGGGCACTTAATAGTGTCAAAGGGCTAGGCTCTGGAGTTGCTGTCTACCTCACTCTCTTGAGTGCTGAAGGTCCTCTTGCTCTGCCTGCCTGCCTCTGTTGTTTCAGCATTGAAGGATTGCAAAATCCATTGAAGGGTTCCAAATTCTCTTTTCATCTGTGAGAACTGACAATGAACCTAGTCAGCAGATGGTTGCCTGACAGTGAGTTTCTTCCTCTTGGAATGGTGCATGTGGAACAGAGTTTAGCTTAAATTCAAAAGGATAAGAACAGGGCAGGGGTAACTGATGATGTTGAGTGGACAGGAAAACTGAAACGGAAGCTCAGTCAAAGGAACTGTTGTTTCCAGGGCAATGCCATGGCAAATGAGGGCAAGTGAAGGCTGAAGCAGAGCAGCATGGGTGTTTTCTGAGTTAGAAAAAAGTGACGCTTGGTGCTAGGATGTCGTGCGTTTTCAAAGCACTAGGAGGCATTGTGGAAGCTAGTGAGAAATACAGAAACATGAAGTGCATTTTCTTCAAGGGCTCTGAAGCTAACAGATAAAAAAGAAAGTTTTATTCTAATGGGATAACAACAAACTAGCAAGTACAGTAGAGTAGATATAACAACATAGAGGGCATAACACAAAGGAAAAAGTTTTTGTCTGACTCCTGAAGAATAATTTGATATGAATTAGATGAAGAATTGATACAGGGCAACAAGGGACACTAAAACTGGCCAAGGACACTGCCCAAATAATTTTAGTAGTCATTGTCTCAGTTCTTTACCTGCATATACAATTGCAAAACTACTCAAGCTCAGAGAACAACAACAAAGGTATTTATTTAACAAACGAGGGAAAAACAAAAAGTTCCTGAGGCCAAAAATGGCCGTTTACCTCAATGGAAGCAGTGTCTAGTGTTTTTCAGAAAAGCAGCTAAGATGGCATCTTCTCACCACTGAGGAATCAGAACTCCTCCCTCAAACAATAGGTTATGTGTCCAAAATGACGTCTTCCTGCCTCTGCCGACCTGGAGTATGTTTTACCCAGACTCTAGTCTAGGTTCCAATTCATGAAGACAACAGAAGATGTAACAGGAGATACTCCCTGAGCTGCTGGGATGCCCCAGTGCAGCACCAGACAAGTTACATTTAAGACAGCAACTGCAGTGGCTGAACAACCCAACAAATGTCCACACTCATGCAGCTCAGCGAGGTGCCTGGCTCTGGGTCTTGGCCTGCCTGGCCAGGCTGGAAACTGGGAACAATTTCAGTTGCTCAAGTACTTTCAAGGCTTTCAAAATTTTCCTCTCTGAGGTTGGCTGCTGGAGACTGCACCTTCAGAGGCCTTCTGGAAGATCAGTGCAGTGGGGGCCAAAATATGCTGACCCCCAATGCTGAAGATCCCAAAACCCTGAATCCTAAAGACTGAATAATCCACAGCTGCTTTTCAGTCCCTTATATTTCTTTTTCCTTGCTCCACCCCATAATGTGATATTTTCTAGCATTTCTTACTAGCAACTCCCTTCAGTGGGTACCACCTATCATAATCTTTTTGGCTTCAGCCACTGGTTACAGAATGAGTGGAAGGTCATTGTCATTCCAGGTACATATAATAGCAAAACTGATGTCAAGATATGTTAAACACTGTGGTCTATTTAGAATTACAAGTAATTTAGTATTTACTAGGTTAGCTGTCCATGCAAAGAAGGGTAAAAATATAGTGAAACCAGCAGACCAAGTCAAGGAGGGAATTTATCGCCACACTGCTAGGCTTTGATTCCTGACATTTGAAATCTTTTTAAAAGGAGATCAATAAGGTAAAGTTGCACTTCAGATCAAATAGTAAAGGGACATAGTTTTTGAGAGGTGTAATCTGAAGGCAGAAAAACCATTCAGTAATAATCTGGTGAGAACAACTGACACCCTGTTATATGGGAGTTATATAGGACTAGAGAGGGAGGAGCATGTGTGGAAAGTTTATTATCCAAAATGGTTTGTGGTTTATTATGAGCTTAAGGGGAAAGAAAATAAATGACTGTATTTGAGTGATATTTAGAAAGACTGGGCTAAATTTGCCACCCAGGAAGTGCATGAATTCATTTCAGTGTGGTATGTAGCATATTACAAAGGGGGGACACTTGTGTTCCATGCTGCAATAAAAACAAACAAAACTTTCAATGACTTACCAGTAAGTGTATTTCTAGCTAATGGTACATTATCTTAGGTGAAGGGTCTCTGCTCCACACACATCATTTTCTACCTGTAGCAACTAACATCCTCCATAATATGCAAGTTCAGGTCGACAGCTGGTACCAAGTTGAAGATGTTGAGCCTGGAGATGACTATCACAGGGTTCTAGAGCATGTCCTTATCTTCATCTTCGTGTTCATGAGAAGCATGGAGCTGCCCCTCTTTCTTACCCCTCCCCCAAACACATCAGGGCAGTCACAGGCCAGCTCTGTCAGGTAATGGGGCTCTGCAGTTCAGGGAGGTGCAGATTCCTCAACTTGTAGTTTGTCCTGAAAGAGCGTGATTACTTCTCGAATTTTAAACTTGGAAGATAAATTTTACCTGGTGATTCTAGGACAAACCCTTCACTTTTGCAGATGAAGAATTGCTAGCAAGAGTAGAGTAAAATGAAGAGTGTCAGATAATGCAGGAAATGAGTCACAGAATCAACAATTTGACTGAGAATGGACTCTAAGTCCAGAATATGCTTCCTCTCTCACACTATCCTTCTGGTTTCATGATTGGGATCCCAAAGATTACATGAAGGTCCTGTGGCACTTTAGACAGCTGGGCAACATTATGGCATACTTAAATTACCTATTCAATATGTTTCTAATATCTATGGATTACTCAGGAAGATATGACTGGTTGTGAAGGGGTAAGGAACGGGTGTTAGCTTTGTTTTGTTTACTCTATATATTCATTTATAAATGAAATTTCTATTTTTATGATTTGGAGTTGTATTTAACACTATTTGTCACATAAAATTCTGTCTAGCATACCTGATAGGAGGGAAATATAATGCCTCTGACCACTTCTCATTGCCTATTATATTCATTTATCTTAAGAATAACCATGCCATGATACTAACAGCCTCTTGGTGTAAAATTCCCAAAAATGTTAGAAATGAAGTTTAGTTACTAAATATTAAAAGATTAACCAAGTTATTTAAACTGGCAAGTAAGTTGAAATATATATATATATATGCCCATAGTGATGCCCTCATCAATTATTTATAAAATGAAAATAGCAAAAGAAAGAGACATACATTATGAAACTAGGTAACGGAGGACTTTTATGCGTGAGTGAAGCTTTTAGGAAAATCATGAATGAAAGTTACTTTCCCGATTTGAGTTCTTCTAACAAGTGCATGGAAGCTGCTTAAAGATACAGTTTAAACTATAAAACAAGCACATTTCGTTTTCTTGGATGTACTATTTTTATCAAACATTTAATTATTTAAACCATTATTCTATATCATTATGAACATGTATCTATTTTGGGGATAGAATCAAAGATAGTATGACTTTGAAGACATAAAGGAAGTGAGTCATTTAGTCCCTGTGGACATATATCTCTTGCCTCTGCCACTCACAGTAAGGTGGCAATGAACTCTGAGAAACAGATGGCAGGAATTTGCAAATCTGAGCAATACAAGTTGGTGGTTTTATCACATCTTTGGACTTCAGAGCAAAGGACCTAAATTACCCTTTGACAGATAAAGAAGCCGGAAATGGCTAGGCATTATTATCTCCCTTTAAACAAGAAATGGACAATAATGTGTATAAATGATGAGAGGTTACATTCAGTTACAAAGTTGGCAGAGCATCTGACAACCTTCTATTTTTATATTAGAGGATAGAGCAATCACTGAGCCCTAGGCAACAATACTTTTTAAGACACCTGTCGACTTGAGCATTTTAGCCCTGCCCACTTCTTCCTACAGAAGTATGTCCTCCATTCCTCTTGGCAGAGATTTGAATTGTATACTAAAACTGTGAAATAGAGAGACAGATTTAATAATCATTCCACTTAGCAAGTACAGCTGAGGCAGGTAATTAAACAGGTTTTCTCTTGCCAATAGGCCTAAAGCAATGTCGCTCAGAGTCTCAATCACACCACTGGACTTAGATGGAAAGCTAATATTAAACAGGCCTTCTCTAGGCAGGTCCATGTCAGCATTGCTGTTCTTAGTGAGCAAAAGTTATTAAGGAGGCCTAGTCAGGCCACCAGAGGATTGCCAAATCTTCAGTCTTAGGAATATTGAAAAATGAAAAAAGTATAAGAATACTTGAAAAATTATTATCATTATCACTGGGATGGTTTATATATTATAAAATATACTCATTGTGAGTATTTGATATAGTATGTTATGAATAACTAGTAAAACATTGGGGGACTAGTTTCTCAAGTTAAAATTTGAGGTTTATTTGCACAGTGAATATACAATATTTAATTGGTATAAAACATAGTAGTCTGATTGTGTTAAATTGCTGCAAAACACCAACAGGAAGATAAAAATTATCCTTGGTTAAATAGAAATTTGTTAAGAAATGGTTTAAGTGCTTCTTTGATGATGTAAAATCAAAGTAATTTATTCATTAAAAACATATGAAATATATCTTTAAGTAGTAAATAACTTTTTCTGTATTTATATTTTCTGTTATATATTGCTTCATGACAACCCCAAAACTTAGTGTATTAACATAGCACTTTATTATACTTCAAAATTTGGTGGGCAAATAATAGCCCTCCTCAAGTCCTACCTCCCAAAGGTGTCCAGAACAGGTATTCCTAAGATGTAACACTAGCATGTGTTTTATTTTGTGCTTAGGTAAATTGAGGCTCTGCAGGCTGATGTGAAACCTTTACCACTCCTTAACTGTTTTAGAAGCAAAAAATATTATATAGGGAGTATTAGCCAGAATTAGTATTTTTACCAGAAAATAACCTTTCTATTGGAGAAACTTATCTATATGGAAGGGCAAATGTAAATGCAGAGCATCTGGTCTTCCTCAGATGGGCCACCATTTCCTTGTCATGTGAGTCTGCCTCTCTCCCTAAAGTCCCAGACCCCTCCTCCAATATTTACGTTAGGTTGTATTTCCTCATTTTAAAACATTGACTTTATAATCTACACCCACATAGGTTCAACATACATATGTAATTAAATTTATTCTTTTCTCCTACTAGTCTCTTTGAGGTTAATTTGATTGATGAACCAGAGAAGAATCCAGAGGCGTAGGACTAAATTTTCTCTTTTGCCCTATAGTTATCATGGATTTGGATAAGGCTTGACTACATAATTCTTTGGCCCCAAATTCTATTGATCTAGATCACTCAGTGGTATTTAGCTTGGCTGACCTGGTTTAGGAAGATTATGAAAGCTGGCGCCTTGGGGAGCACAAGTGAAAGTTATGCTTTATTCTTTGTCATGGAGTCCAGAGCTTCCCCACAAGGTATATTTGAAATTGTCACTGATACCCAGGCAGCAAGTGCTGATTAACCACCATTGGAGGTGATATAGCCACTGATTCAGTGACTTTAATCTTGATGACACATATTGTCCTAACTTCAACACGATGTCAAAGCTATATATAAACATCATTTACATGTAAAACATCCAAATTTCAGAAAACGTTTTAAGCAGGGTGACAATATTTCAACATTGGTCAATATCTGAGATAGCCTCAAATTGATGTACAAGTTATGTGGACTTCTCTAGTCTATAGTTCCACTTCTAAATACATGTGTATGGTGCCAGTGGTGAAGAACTTTGAGTAAGCTGGAGAAGTCCTAAAATTTGTGGAGTGAAGGGTGAAACATAGCAATGATTAATTTCATAAAGATCATAAAAAATTAGTTATTTTTATTGTTTTTTATAGTATCTATGTCCACATTCTTACCAATACTTGCTGCTTCTGTTCTTTTTGACATGGACCATTTTCATTGTTGTTTTGATTTGCATTTCTCAGATGGTAAGTGAAGATGGACAGCTGCATATTTTCTTTAGAGAAATGTCTGTTTAGTTCTGAACATTTTTTGATTGGGTCATTTGTTTTCTTAGTGATCTTTGTGAGTTTAATGTAGATCTTGGATAATAGCCTTTTTCATATGCAAATATTTTCTCTCATTTGATAGGGTGTCTTCTTGTTTTATAATAGATTTTTTTAGTGTGCAGATGTCTTAATTTTATGAAGTTCCATTTGTTAGTTTTGCAAGTTCCTCCTTGCCTTGAGAATTTTTTTCATTTATCTTCATTTTGGTCACCGATTTTCTTTTCTTTTCTTTTTTTTTGTGGTTTCCTTGTCTGCTATTGGTATCAGAGTAGTGTTGATCATATCTGTTTTGAAACATTCCATTTTCCACAGTGTTTTGGAAAAGCTTGATTATGACAGATATAAATTCTTCTTTGAAGATCTAAGTAGACTTAACAGTGACATCATCAGTTCCTGGACTTTTGTTTTTTGAGAGATTTTTTATTATTCTTCCAAATTCCCTTGCTTGTAGTTGATCTTTTCAGGTTTCTATTTCTTCCTCGTCTATTCCTTCTAGGTTACCCAATTTAGTGCCATAAAGATCCAATTTAGTGCCATCATAGACTCTTATAATCCTCTAAATTTCAGAGATGTCTGTATAACTTCTGTTTTGTTTCTGATTCTATTTACTAGAGTTTTATTTCTTTTTTCTTCATGAGCCTAACTAGACATTTCCTTATTTTGTTCATTTTTTTAAAGTGCATGCTTTTGATTTCATTGATCACTTTTTTATTTTTTAAAAAAAATTAAAATTTATTTTTGTTCTAATTTTTTTCTGCTATTGGATTTTAGTTCTTCTTCTTTTTTGATTTTTGTTGTTTTTTTAGTGTCTTATCATGCATGGTTATATTATTTGTTTGAGACCATTCATGATTTTGATGTGGAACTGAATTGCTATTTACCTATTTCTTAATTCTCCTTTTACTCTGTTCCATTGGTTCTGGTAACTTTTATCTTAATTTTCACTTGTCTCCAAGTATTTAAACAAATCTCCACTGATCTCCTCACTAACCAGATTGTTATCCAGTAGCATGATGTTGAATTTCCACATATTAGCATTTTCCCACTTTTTTTTTAGTTTCCCTTGATACCATTGTAATCATAGAAGATGCTTGATATGATTTCAGTCTTTATTAATTTGCTTTGTGATCCAATATATGTTTATTCTGGAAAACATTCCATGTATATCTGAGAGGAATATGTACTAAGTTTTTGGGGGACACCATGTACTATAAATATCAATTAAGCCTACTTGTAAGGCTTTTATTCTAGTAACCTTATCCATGCCTATTATTTCCTTGTTGGCTTTCTGTATGCATAATATGTCAATTGATCAACATGGGACATTAAATTTCCTTATTACTATTGTGTTCCTGCCAATATCTGTTTTTAGATTTGTTAAGTTGCCTTATGTATTTCAATTATTTTTAGTTTGGTGTATATACATTGATAAGTGTTACATGTTCTTGATGCATTATTAATTCATGTTCCTCCCTCTGTCCTCTCCTATTTTTTTTTTTTTATTCTGAATGCTTATGTTATCTGATATAACTTTGGCTACACCTGCTTTTTTGTTACTTTCATTGTCCATTAGGATTATTTTCCAAATGTTTGAATCTATGTTTATCTTTGGAGATAGAAGAATGTTGAATTTTGTTTTCTGATGCAACCTGCCACTCTGTGCTATTTGATAGGTGAATTCAGTTTAGTTACATTTAAGGAAAATACACACGCATATACACACACATGAACATACACATACAGGTTCGATATTGCCATTTTATTTGGACTTTACTGGTTTTATTTACATACTCAATGTTTAGTGGATTCTCTTCTTTTATTTAGATAGCAGATCTTTCAACATTTCTTGTTGGGGAGGCATAGTGTTGGCAAATTCATTCAACTATTGTCTTGTGTGCGTGTATAGTGTTGTACACTATCATTAATATATTATGTGTTACTTGTATCTTAAAACAAAAATCAAAAACAAAATATACATTTACTGTATTCTCCACTCCAATTTTCTTTTAACTCTAATTTTCCTCATTGTTTATGAGGACACCAGTAAATACAAATGATAAAAAAACAAAAAAAACATTTCATGGTCATTTCTATCAGGGTCATTTGAGAAGACAGGTGGCTTTAAATTTAAATCAGTGTTAAGGGTCTAATCTTTAATCATTAAATATGTAATTTGAGATAAATCTTCTTACTGTTATTTGTGTGAGAATTTATAGTCATTATGATTATAAGCTATTACAATATTCTAAATAAATATAGGAAACAGTAAACAGTAGATTTTAAAACACAGCTTGAAAAACTACATCTTAAGGAAGTACTACATGATATTTACTGTGAAATATAGTATCTATTGTACAATAACACTGTAGGGGCATTTGCATTCATCAAGACATGAGAAACATTTTTCCCAAAGAATCTGTGTAATAAGAATTACCAGACATTTATCAATATATCATAATTATTCCACAGACTTGCCCTTTGAAACAAAGAAAGAACACAATGCTTCATTACATATTTCCATAGGACACAATGCTTTAGCGAGTTTAATATCTTGAATTCATGTTCTTTTATAACTATCGATGGCCAAATCATTTGTATAAATATTAGTTTAACATATTTTTATTGTATTTATATATAAAATCCTTAGTGACTATAAAATTTGTACATTCTCCCATAATGATTGATTGGTTAAAATTTCTGAATATGAACATATGTAAGCATGAAATATTATTAGATCTTAATAATATTTCTTAATAAATTATAACATAAAATATTAACTTGTATGTTTTAAAACTTTCTGAACCAAGTGTACTTACCACATAAACGGTATTGTATAGTTTCTAATTTACTTACATGATAAGGATCCTATATAGAGATGTAATTGAAGAAACATAAATTACCTTACTGGTAATTACCTAAAACATTTAGGTATTAGAAAATATAACATTTTGTAATAAGTTTCAAAGAAATCTTTGTTGTATACTATGAGATGGCCAAAGATTTCCTCTTCTTTTGTTTTGTTCTCAAACATATCAAAAGAATCAATTGTGAAGATCTTAAATAAATCATAAGACAATCTCCATTTGACAAAATGGAAATAAAATCCTTAGGGTAGTCCTTCAGTTCAGATCCATGATCCAGAAAGTTGTCAACATATAACTGTGTTATAAATAATGTAGAGAATACTTGTTATAAATAATATATTATATACCATATATATTATTATATGTTATAAATTATAAATGATATAGAGAAGATTTAAATATTAATTTCTGACCCACAAAAGTATGTAGTTAAAAAATGATTTATTATTGTCTGGTCTACTCTGGGCCTTATTTTATTGTTCTAGATTACTCTTATCCCTAGATGTCCTGACTTCTTGAGTCAAAGAAGATACTGCTGTTTTTTCAAAGGTATTTATATTTACAGGTACCAGACTTTCTTAAACCTGGTAGCTTAGAATTTACTAGGTCATATTAGGAGATAATATTACCAGGTAATTTTTACTAAATAACTTGGAATGTCAAAACTCCAATCCAGTGGATGCTTGTTTATTAGTTAGTAAGCAGGCTTTTAGACATGCACACAGCTAGAAGTTATATCCACATCTTATGTTTGTCGCAAAGTTCAGTCTTTATCAAATCTATTAATTACTTTAATGGCAAGAGAATGATCTGTAAGACACTGGCTGCCTGTTTTATTGCTTAATTCTAGTACTTACTAGGTGACATCATAGTGTCCAATCTGAGTTTCTCTAAATCCAGTTCTCCAATTGGTTCTCTTTTCTTTTGTTCAGCACCATGGCACTTCCTTGCTATGCTAATAAACAATTCCCTCCCCTTCCAGAACCTCTGCATTCCTGTTCCCCAGTAGCAGCTCAGCATGTTTACTGCTTAATCACTTCATGCTCAAGAAGATCTGGGCTGTACTGAATGAGGCTTGTAATCAAATGATGGAGCCCTACTTGATTATCATTCACAACAGTAGCCCAATACATGATTTTTCTAATTATCTCCCCTGTGGTGGACATTAGCCCCTGTTTGGTTTTCAATTATAACATCTATGCCTTAGTCCCCAAATATTCCTAAGGGATATACAATAGAATAACCATGGAAAAGTTAGTCAAAGTGCCAGGAAAGCAACTTTCATTTATGACTTCCTTTTCTCTTCATGGCAAATTGCACTAGTGTTTGGAGAGGAGCTTAAGGAGCAAACACCCATCAAATATATTGGTTTCAGTTAAGTAATTTTTAACGTCTTTGCCAGATAACAAAAAATAAATGCTGTATCAATTTTTCTTACGTACTTTTCAGATATGCAAGTATAATTTCTTTTCACTGGAATAATGTTCTAAGTGAGTTTATATTCTGTAGTCATTAAAATTATAAATTTTTTGAAGTTTTATTAAATGACTGTTTTAGGCACTTGATTCTTGAAGTCATTAATGTCATTGAAATTCTTTCAGGAAGTCTTCAATTAAATGTTGGTCAATATGTATTTTTCATTTTACAGACAATTGCATTTATCATTATTATTATTTCACAGCTTTCAGAAAAAATCATAAAAGAAAAAGTGATTTCCTGAAAGATATTGAATTTGTAAAAATATTAATATTCTTCTCATGTTTTCTGTCCCAAAAGGAGCTAGTATAGAGTCATTTGTTTAAGTGGGAAGCTTTAATTGATGATCTTAGTCAGAATCATTTATATTTTGCAGTTTCTTTGCACATGCCATTAATAGGGAGCTGCTTCTTGCTTGCATGAATGTTTGATTTCTTTTTTTAGTTAAATAGTGATCCAAATGCAAAACTCTAATGCTTAGGGTAATCATGTGAATTTATGACCATCACTTGGAAGCTGGTCTTTTGGAAATGAAATTGAATAGATCATATTTCTCCTTAAATGTAGGTTTTACTGCTGAGATAGATCTAATATTGATAATCTCTTTATTTAACTGTTTCAAAATGCCATATGTGACTGAAAGTAACAGAATGGAAATAATTATGTTTATAGCAAAAATGACAGGAGATGAAAGCAAGATATGCAGAAAGCTTTTCACTGAAGTGAGCATCATATTAGTGCTATAGTTCAGCAGCATTAGGGACAGCAATCAGCAGGTTGAGGGAAGGCATGTGAGAGTACTCAAATATAGGGTGAGGATATTAAAATAGAAAAAAATAAGGTCATTATTTTCAGATACTCAGAATCTCCTAGAAGGGATAACTTGAAGTCTAAATTAATGCTAACTTTAAATCTGAGAAAATGCCTATTGATTTATTAAACAATTTTATTTGGAACAAATTACATCTACTAGGTCACACTTCCAAGTAAATGCATTGTCAGATCTGTATCATTGTAAAAGCAATGGTTCCAAGTACAAGAATATTTTAATGTAGGTGACTTTAATTATTCCAAAATGGGTCTTTTTCTTAATCTGTATTCACATGACCTTTGCAAGTGAAATTAGTTAAAAAGGAAAGTGAATTGAACTGAATTGTGTTCCTTGAAATACCTGTTAAAGCCCCAAACCCTAAAATATAAGATTAATATATTTGGAGTTAGGGATTTTAGAAGGTAATTTAAGATAGGGTTTTAATTAAGTGAATTTTAATGACTTCATAGGAAAAGGAAAATAAGCAGAGATAGCTCTCTTTTATCTCCCATGTGAGAACATAGAAGACAGCTGTTTGCAAGCAAAAAAGAGAGCCCTCAACATAAAGTGGCAGTGACATTTTGATTTTGGACTTTCCAGCTTCTTGAACTGTAAAAAAAATAAATCACTTTTGTTTATAACAGTCTGTGATATTTTGTTATGGCACTATGGCCAGACTAAAAATGCATATTCATTCCAAACACACACCTTTGCTAAGACAACAGGACAATTATTTAAAATTTCATTTAATTTCCTCACTATTGCTATAACACTTTAAATTTTAGGATCTTTCATGGTGATAAAGCTACATAAGGGTTTTTAGATGACAGTATTTAGTCAGTATTGCAGTAAGAGTTTTTAGACTACAAAGGAATTCTGTGATTACTAACAGCAAAAATAAAAGCCCTACTTGAAATCTCACTAGTCTCAATTTCTCAATTAAACAGAGAAATGATAGTGAACAGGCAAACAGGCACAGGCTTCTCTATCACTTCTAGCTTCCAGATGTACATAAACCCTATTTATGAGGCCACTAATTAAAGATCATCTCTAGACACCCCTGACTCCCCCAAAACAGTGACATTTAGTCAGCTGTGGACTAAACTGAAATACCAGAATTGAAATAACAGGTATTTCAAGCAGGAATCTTCCAGTCTTGCTTATATTGTATAGATTCTTTACTAGTGTTGTTAAGAAGCAAAATGTTCGTAAGACTATAAATTTTTTGTTTGGAGTCAATAAAAATCTATTATACATAATTTTTCCAGCTAAATGAAGTATCTGCTTTCTGATTTTTAGCAGGTAATATACTTAAAGAACTCATTGTGCAAACTACAATTTAGTTAATTCTGTAACAATGTATTTGTGACTCTTGAGTCTAAAATCCAATACTAAATCTTAGAGTCCAAAATCCAATACTTAAATCCTCTTGGGGTATATATTTGTTGTTGGTGGTTTTTTTGGTATTGAAAATATTAAAGACAGGGATATCATCTTTGCATTTTTTATGCCCAGAGTCTGACAAGGTGATTGGAATATATAAGGTATTTAACATATATAATGAATGGATATTTGCTATAAAACTTTAAAAATTTTTTATTTTATTTGAAACTGATTTTTTATGTCCATCTTAAGTATATAGTTTTTGTGATATATGTTATATGCTTTTTCTGTTTGTGGTGGTATCTATGATTGCTTAAATATAATTAATTAACTTTATTATGAATTTTATGATAACTACAGAATTCAGTGTGGAATTAAAAAAAAAAACCTCTGGTCTTAATTATACTTATCCAGTGTGATCTAGTCACCTTTATATATATAACTTCCTTTTTCTAAATTTTAATTCAATGAAATTCCTGCCTCTTTTTCTTAGAAATGTATTTATACATTTGCATGTCTCCCAGATCTCAGACAGTAAAAGAGATATTTTGGGGAAAGATAAAAATTTGAATAACTAAAGAATTTAAGTTATGTAGAATAAAATTCAAAGATTTTTTTGCATGTATATTTTTATGTCTAATAATTCCTTAAGTAACATTATTTGCCTGTTTCACTACCCTTTCTCTTTTTAATTCCTCCTGTAGATTGGGAGATTGTTTATGTAAATATGACTGGTGACTGTTTTATATGTCTTATCGGAACCATCTATTTTGATTTCAGCCTTCAACTTCTCTCTTTATTTTTGCTTCTCCGTTAGCCTACCTACCCAATTAATTTCTTTTACTGAGCTTTAGTAGGTACTAAATACTGTTTTTACCATACATATTTTAATCTGTAATATATATATTAACCAATGCATTTCCCTATATTGGTTATGAAATCATCAATGACTTCTAAAACTCACTGATTAGATATTTGTGCATATCTAATGCACTCATATCTTCATATAATATCTATTCTGCTATTTCAGTCACAGCCATCATATTGAACATTTGGTGATTTAAACAGTATTTGCCAAAATGAAGACTATATATCACCTAGATCCAGAAAGTTTCTTTAATCTTGAGCTTTATATTCTTTAGTGTATACCTATACTTCTTATCCCATTTTATTACAGAATCCAAATTATTCACTTTTCAGTGAGTTCTTCTAATTTTTCTAATTAGACATTTTTAGAGAAATTAATGAACACTTCATTGAAGAAGTGAAGAACAGTATTTTCCTGTTCTCTTTGGCACATATTTAGGATCTGCTCTTCTACTGTGTGAGGGGGCAATGCATTGGAAAATTGTTAGAGGGTGAGAAACAAGTGCAAAATAGGCACTGAATCCTCGTTCACAAGTTTCTGGGTGTTTTGATGACTTGGCTTCTTTTATAGACTCGGCTATTACGAAGTATTTAGTTGATTCCAAGTTGGTATTGAAGAAAAAGGCCTGAAAATAAATGTCCTGGATGGGTTCTTCTCTTCCCTTTGGTAATAATATCTGTATGATTTGGGAAAGCTTGTTTTTTCTCTCTACTTCTTTATCTGTAAATACTGCCTCTACACTGTATTAATGATATGCTGTACTTACTTGACTCTTCTCTTTTTTTTTTTTTTTCGTCTTCCAAGAGCAGTGAGAATGTGCCAACCTTCTAGTTCAGTTTAAATTTCATAACAATTTAGAGAATTTTTTTCAATACTCTGTGTGGAAGTAGTCAGCTGGTGCACCATTGTTCATTTTGCTCCCCAGTTGGTAAGGCGTCACTGCTGTACAAATTTGCTAGAAGTAACATCTTTGATATCAGATGTAAAATAAAAGATGTTAGAAGTTCAGAGATTCCTTATGGTCTGTCTTATGGTTGACTCTAAGATAAGTATTGGGTTGTCTTTTCTATATAAATTATTTAAAACTGCATTTTTATTCTTCAGCTGTCTCATATAGATTGAGTAAAATCTCTATGAACGGTCATACATATTTTAATCACTTTTATTTCACCTTTTATTTTTCTTGCTTTTATTCATGATAGAAATACCTGGATTTTAAAGATAATTTGTTTGTAATTTATAGGATAGAATTAACTTCATTTTTGTCTTCCCTCCTATTAGGAAATTATGACATACAGACCACAATGGACAGTCCTGATTTCCTTGACATTCAAAATTTAAAATCCCAATGAGAAGAAAATTATTTTGTGTGAAATTTTAATACTGCTGTATAATTAATGCATCTTATTGAAAAAGGAATATAAAGAATGCACATTAAGATATTCTACTAACTCTGTGTTAGAAACCAAGTTTTCAATAATTATCTTCTTTGTGAAAGAAAAAGAAAGGGAAATGCAAGCATTACTACTATTGAATTATAAAACAACAAACTCTCTTTTTCTCTGTGGCTTTCATCCATATAATTTACAGTGAAAATGCAATTTTTGGTATACAAATGCTTCTATATTGAGAGCTGTGTGGAAAATAGAATGCCTAGTTCCAATTTTCTTGCCAAACAAAGAAAACAAAATCCTTCCCCATCTTCTGTATTATGCAAGTGCCAATAACGCCTCTTTGATGGTAGCTTTGTGTTATATTGTGTTTTTACTTTTAATTAAGATATATTGGGTAAAATAGTGCTTCATTGTATTGTACAAAATACTGAAGCATGGGCTAATTACAGCCTTCAATTGGATTCAGTATAGACCTCATGTTACTGTCTCATGCCCATTTTTTAGTGTTTAGCAAAGTGTTCTGATGTTATATTTTCTCCTGGTGTTTTCTTTGTAGCTTATCTCCTTCCAAATGAAAAGCAATGACCCCTACCTAAAATGTTAATTAAATGGCTACCTTACTCGTTATAAACTTTTTATTTAAAATATTCTTACATTTCAGATGCCAAAACTCAATTTTGGCCATATGGCCCTTTTCACAACACTTGTTTTTAGAGGGCATAATTTTCACAGAAGGCAGAATTCAAAGTTAGCAGAAAGCAGCTTGGGAGCCAGACAAATATGGAAGAAATGTCACCCTCATCTTTATTTAAACCTGATTAACCTTTTTAATTTAGTCATTAAATTTTATTGAAAATGAACCAAATACAGTCATTAGTTGTGCAAAGAGACTGAAATCAATTTAGACATAAAATTAAAGGGCACTATCTCTAGAACTTATAGGTAAAGATATAATGGTAGGCAAATCATTGTAAACTGATTATAAGTGAAAAATAATATTACCCATACTGAGATTGCAATTTACCCAGATGTCAATCTTTTCAGGCTTTGTAGTAATGTGATAGAAGTCAAGTAATGACTAATATATCTGTTTTCAAGCATTTGGTGAAATATGTGTTAGTTGATTTGAAAAATGACTGTAGCTTATATTATACTTATATTTCTTGATTCTTGATCTTTCTTGACATGGAGCTGGAAAGGCCAAAAAATACAATTTGATTTCTTTTAATATGGACTTCACATGATATCTTTATATATACATATGACATAAACTGTGTTGCAGGTTAATTAGTCTCTGAAACAAAAGAAGTAGTGTATATTTTAAAAGGAAATACAGCAGTAACCGTGAAAGTTTATATGTTCTTTCTTGGATGTTTTTATTTTCAAATGTTTGTAATTCTTTGGTCATGAATCTTCTACAAACATTATTTGTGTTTATACAAGTATTTAATCTCTTATTGAACGGCAATGTTTAAATGGTAACTGTAATTGCTATAATTGTCATTTTCATTCTGGGTGCTAAATACAAAGGAATCAATGAAATTATTGCCTTGAAATGCATAATGTTTAATAATATATTTTGAAAGTTGTTTTTGCCAACAGCAATAATAGCAATGTGCAAATAAGTTTGTTATGGTATGTTTACTATCTGGTGCTTATTTGGATCTTCCCATTAAATTCTTACAACTACACTTTGGTAGTACATGTCTACGAGTGACTTCATATTCTGTTTCAGGCGAATACTATGTGCTTTCCATTACCAGTTTACATTTAATAGTTACATCAATTTCCCATTCCCTATGAAGTAGGGATTTTTAAAACTGAAACTGAAACTTTGATACTAATACATGATGAATAGGGTTATAAGCCTATGCAGCTTGGTTTCAGAATCTGTATTCTTAGTCAGTGTATAATACTGATTTCTTATTTATGGATAAAATTTTAACCTAAGGGACCATCTGGTCTTACACTCGTTTCCTGGAGCTTTCTGCAGAGTCAACAGTGCCGCATGATAGCACTCATATCATTTGGCCAGTGCACAGGAAGCATAACACCACACCAGTGATCTTTGTATAAGAGAAATACTTGTGTCATGGTTATAAGGTTCATAGGGTTCAGTTTTAAAATCTACGTTAGAACAATCCCAAGGATGGCTCTTTGGTTATGTCTTCAAGGTTTCAAGTTCCTGTAAAATCTGTCATTTTATTGCATTTTCCATTTTGATATCATCACCTTTGCATACTTTGCTTTAGCTACTTTATTATATTACTTTTCTTTGACTAGGCCAAGGGTGATTTTTGAAGTCAAACATACCCTTTTTATGGAATGTTCCTTACCCAGACATCTGCATGGCTAGCTCCTGCACATCTTGCATTTCTTATCCCTATTACTTTATTTATGTTGCAACATTCTATTTCCTCACTCCAGCAAATCTTATCCTTTTAGCCTATTTTTATTTTATTTTTTCAAAGAACATAATGCTTTCTAAAACAGTATATAGTTTATTTATTATCTCTCTCACCTGTTAAATATTATGATTCTTTGTTGTTCACTGGTAAACCCCAAATTCTTAAAATAGTGCCCAAGAAATTATAGTAAGCCAATAATTGCACAGTGGAAGAATGGACATAGTACTGGTAATTTTTTTTTTTTGCAAAGTAGAACTGAATTAAGTCACAATATGAATTTTTAATAAGAACCTATAGGAATTGAGCACCCTGGTGGCACAGGGGTTAAAGTCTCAGTGTTATCAAGGTATCACCAGCTACTTTGGCATGAATTCGATCACCAGCCAGTGAGTCATTCCATATGGCTCAGCAGACATTTCCTATCTCATCTGCTATTCCCCTCAGCAGTGTATTTCAGTAGATCTGCCATTTTTTCTCCCCACTCTTTCTCTCTGGTGAATTTTCTCCCTTCCATGCCTCTGGCCTAGACTGCAGTTCTTGTATGCATAAATAAAATAAAATCTTTAAAAAAAAATCTTTAGGAATTGATGATTTCTAGAATAATCAGATAAAAGTATGCAATATATGTAGAAGTTGAAGTCTGGGGAAGAGTTTTGGATAGGCAAGGTGTCTTCAAAAGTTCAGGCTATTATAATAGAATATCAAAGACTGGATTGCTTAAACAACAATTTTTTTTCCCCACTCACATTTCTAGAGGTTGAAAGACCAAGATCAGGTTGCCAGTGTTGTCATATTCTTGATGAAGTTCCTCTTCCTGATTTATAGGTTGACTTCTCATCATGTTCTCATGGGGTAAGGAGACAGAATGTGATAGCTCTCCTCCTCTCCTAACCCATTACCACCCTCATTATCTAGGCACCATTTCCAAATATTGTAACACTAGGGCTTTAGCATATGAATTTTGGAGAGATACAACTATTTACTCCATGGCAAAAAAAGAGAAGGATCTGAGAAAATAACCAGATCCAGAAACAAAAGGAGGTCCAATCAGAGACACTATTGAGCAACAGACTGTGGCATTTTGGTGGAACCAGGTTTGTGGATATACTAATTTCTCTAGATTTTTTCCTACAAAAAATATCTAGTTAACCCCTACTGTGTCATACACTCTTCTATTAGTTGAGAATTCAGCAGTGAATATAATAGAAAAATATCTGCCTTCATGAGCTTATAGTGAGCTGAGGAGACCAGGGATGCCATGAAAGTAAGTTAGCTGGATTTGAGAGAGATGTGGTATAAAGTTAGGTATGCTGAGGCAGGATACCTGTCTTGTTTTCTCAGTGGCTCTATGTACCTGTTCTTCCCTGACTAGGTCTTCAGTGGCAACTCTAAGCAATAATTGGGTCTATTTAAGTCAGGCATAGTATCATAATAATACAGGAAAGGGTTTGTTAAATTTAGAGCTGTTTGTTAAACAATGTGAAATGCACTGTATACAATTTATGTAGATATAGAAACTTAAAATTACATGTGGATTTAAAACAGTACTAAGGTGGGAGATACGTCACCGTTCTTAGGTTCTCACCCATGTGCTCATAATTTTAAGATACCACTCGGGCTCAGGGTGCAACAACAACAGGGTTTATTAACAAAGGGGAGACTGGGGAAAAAAAGAGAGATATTTTAAGGCCACAGATGGCTGGCTGAGCTATTTCAGGTAGTGTCCAGTAGTCCAGAGCAAAGACTGTTCATGCAAGATGGCATTGTCCCTTTAGTGAGAGCCTGGAGCTTGTGACACATTTGGAAGCAGTGGTCAGCTCTCAGAGGTAGTAGGCACAGCAGCACTATCCTTCTCAGGTCAGCAGTTCTGGTCATCATTGGTCGGCATAGTCAGCAGACAGTGGTGCCAAATGCACTAGTGTCACAGCTCTTAGAGATGTCATTGTGCCAATGGCAAAGAGTTCTTAGAGATGCTGAACTCAAGTCAATAGCAAACATTTCTTGTAGAGACATCTGGCATAGGCCAATGGTGCTCTCTACAGGTAACAATAGAGGCAGGACTAGAGGCATGTGCAGCAGTCAGGTCTCTGTGAATGTGACTGTGAAGGTCTATATGATGGTCCGCAGAGATCTTGACATCTGTGGAGGTCTCTGCAAAGGTCTTTCCAGGAGTCCCAATGAATTTAATCTGCAGTCATCTGATCAATAGGCCCATGCTGGTTGCTGCTCTGACTTATATCCTCTTCAGAGTCTCCACTTTTCAAATCTCTTTGATCTGTTTACTTTTCCAGTTGTTTGGTGCCAGTTGAGCGCCAATCATACTGGTCTATTTACAATACTGGTTGGTCTCAAAAACGTTAAATGGCACTAGTGAGAGCTTGAACCTGATTGGTTTGTTTATAAATCCAGCACTATATTCAAAAGTGAAACACTGGCTGGTTTTCCAGACCCGAACAATGCTAAGGTTGGGAAATCTTATCAGTAGTAATCTCAGAAGAGTTATAGCTGGAGCTGGGTTTAGCACAGATAGATGCTCATCCTAGTTCAGTGACCCTGAAGCAGGATTCATGGTACTTGGGGCCACTGCCACCTTCCCAGACAATGAGTCCACCTGGGCTAGCTTGGGGGCTGCTACATGGCAGTCCAGGCTATGCTGCCATAAGTGGGTCTGGTCAGGTTTCATGCAACATAGTCTCTCTCTCTCTCTCTCTCTCTCTCTCTCTCTCTCTCTCTCTCTCTCTCTCCCCCACCCCATGGGTCCCAATATGACCACTGTGGGACCTCAGCAGACTGGTGTGGGAGCTGCTGAAGTGCATCCCAGATCAATGCTACTTGGCTTGAGGCTGGCTTGTAGGCTGTACAATGCGGCTTCCCTCAAAACTGGCTGCTGAGATGGGCCCCAGAAACTCTTGTCATACCTCATGGAATCAGAGTTGTGATGGCTCCTTTTAGAGCCTCACTATAGGATAGTTCTTGTTTCAAATTTCCCATAAGACATTGTCCTTATTGGTTCTTATTCAGACTTTTTTGTTGTTACCTTCTTTCCAAGAGGTACTCTGAGTCTCACTTCTATTCACATTTTCATCTTTTACTCATATTGTTATTGTTCTTAATCTGCCTATTCTATTCCCCACTGTCTCTGGTGTATCCTCTAACCCTGTGAAACTCTGGCCTATATCCCAGTTCTTATACACAAAAATAAAATTTTAAAATAAGATATTAATTGAGGGAAAATTGTTATCACTAGTGTTTCTTTTTTACTAGCTGTTTATGCAAAGTTGACATGCTAAATATATTTTTTGTCTTCAGCATGTGTTCCTAACAAGTGTTACATTTCATCTTCCTCTACTTTAGTTAGAGAGTTTCAGAAATAATTACTAGGGGTATTTTCTCTGATTTAGTTTTCTAAGAGTTCAATGTACTGCAAACTGACTTGGGTGTCTTTTAACAACAGAAACATAATCTCTCACAGGGGCACAAAGTCAGAAATCAAGGTATCGAGAGGGCATTGCTCTTTGCAATTGCTTTAGAGGTTCTGCTCTTTGCCTTTCTATTAGTTTTTGATGCTACTGACAGTCTTTGGTGAGATTTGGCCTGTAGCCTCATTTCTCCTATTCTTTCCTCCCATGTCATGTGGCATTCTCTCTGTCTATCTGTGTCTCTCCTCTTCTTATACAGATGCCAGTCTTAAAGGATTATGGCCTACTTTAATCAAGTATGAGTTCATCCTAACTTACTTACATCTACAAAGACTATATTGCCAAATAAGGTCAAACTTGCAGATACCTGAAATTACAAGAGGTTAGGATTTAAATATAATTTTTTGAAGAACACCACTCTATTACAGAGAAGTCATTGATTTTCTGGCAACTGTTATGAGATTTTTTTTTTTTTTTGAGAGGGCCTTTAACCATTGAGCTAAACCTTTTTCTTTTCCCTGGGCATTTATACTTGAAAAGTAAAATATCATGTCATGTGCATGTCTAATTGCATGTAGCATTCTATCACATACCACTAAGAAATATCTACTACTATCAGCTGAAAAACAATTGCTGACACAGTACATTTTCAAGATCAGTTGGATATGAATTTTCCATAAAGAACAATTCAAAGGAAAAAATAACAAATATCCCAATGGTCATCTGGGCATTGTCTTTTTTTTATCATTTTCCGTCTGTCTTTTATTTGTCTGACTAATGGTTCCAGGCTAAACATTATATACTAAAGTTCAATTGTGTTATTTATACTAAGTATTTAAGATATTTTATGATTATAATTCCTACCTTGGAACTGTTTTGGAGCTTGGTGCTTGCAAAACTTTTAGGGACTTAAATATTTTTTATTAGTTCAAGAATTTCACTTTATATTTATTTTACTCTCCAATTCTCCAATTCAAACATATGACATTTTTCTTTCATATGTTTCTACATATATGATATGTAATAAAACATATATATATATATATCCAGTATATATATATGCTAGATATCTACTAAGCCTCTTTACTCCAGGTCATTTAGAATTTAGGTTCTTGTTTAGTAGGAGGATTTTACTCAGTCTCTTGGTGACCTTACATTACACCCTACTGCTGCTTCCTGGCTATCGTTTGTATTCTTAGTGCAGTGTAATCATTATTCATTATTGCTTGATATCTGGTTATCACTTAGACAACAATTTTCTCATGTATTCAGAACTAGACGTGTATTTCTGGCTGTTGTCTGGCTACTACTGAAAATTGTGGAGGGAAGTTTGGGCTGTCTCAAAATTATTATATACTTCTCCATGGTATCAACTTAACCTGCATTTGACTGGGGGCTGAATTGTACTGTTTTCCACAGTTATGGCTATTTTGTACTATTTGGTGTACAGTTAACCCTGTTGCCCTAGCATTAATGTTTGGAATAAATAGAATAGAAAAGAATAGTACCCTAAAGACAATACCCTCATATTTCAGAGTTCTGCCCAATTACCTTATAAATTAGAAAGTTCTTCTGAAGTTCTTACATTTTCATATTCAAATCAGGCATTAGTAAAGAAATGTCTTCCCCCATTTAGTCACAAGCAGGCACATTTTGATGCTGTATTTTTGCTTTTTTTTTTTGAAGTAGGGAAGGTGCCATACAAAAATAACACAAATGCTAACAATCATAGTGTTTCAGGGTAGAAATGCCAACCAGAGACATGAGGAAAAGGAAACAGTTCTAGAAAGTGCAGTATAGGGTCAAAGAACAAGGACAAGGTAGGGGGCAGGTTAGAGTCTATGAGTTTTCACTTGTTCACTCAATTGTAAGACCTCAGGTAACAACAAAAATTGGGCTATTTTTAACAAACAGGGGAAACAAAGAGTTCTGAGGTCAAAGCATGTCACCCGGACAATATCCACAGTGTTCAGAATTCTTAAACAAAAGACTTACCAGTGCAAGATGGTGCTGTCCCATCAATAAGAGTCTGGAGCTAGGTACACTGCCAAACTGTGGGCTAGGATCTAACTCATGATGACATCACAGCAGTCAACAATAACAGTTTGAAGGGCAGGATGATAGCATCAGACACTGGACCAAACAACAAGGGAGGCAACAACACCAAGAGATGGTACTGGGTTATTGGAAGTGGTGGACAGCTCTCAAAAGTGATCTGGACACAGAGTTCTAGTCACCTGTCAACAGTGCTGAATGGCATTGGCCAGGAGTACCAGTCACCATCAGTCACCAGGAGGTGGTATTTAATACACCACTATTAATAGCTCATTGTAAGCTATTGGAATTAACAAATAGCACAAAAGTTCTTTGAGATAGCAAGTCAAGGCCTATGGTGCACCTTTCAGGCAATGTCAGAGGCAGGGCTAGAGAAAGGTGCAGTGTCCAGGTCTCTGGAAAGTCTTTGACTTCTCTTCTTTTTTTAAATGTCAGGCACTATCAATAGATGATGTGTCTTTCTTCAGGGGCAGGAACAGAACGCCTAACCTAGATCCTTCCTTGCTTTCTATACTTTTTCAGGGCCCACCACCTTACAAGACTGAGTGAACCATTTTCAATACTAAGAAACTGATTTAACCATTTAGCACCAATTGACTCATTTCTCATGTCAATCTGAATAATTAACTAATGAACTGAATTTAAAGCTGATTGGTTCATTTAAGTCACAACTTATTGGTCCACTCTTTGATCCAGGTGCCAAATATATAAGGAAAAATTTAGTGCCTGCACTGACCCAGACTTTCCTGACCTCAGAGTAGGCTGATAGACTGGACCTGGTCTCCACATCTGGTCTCTACATCTGGTAAACCTTCAGCGGGTCTCTGTATAACAATGAAGAGTGAGGGGAAGACTCTAACAGTACTGGGAATTAGGTCCCCCTGGCTACAAGGTAGATGCCACTGGGAACCCACAATGTGGGCTAGAAAACCATGGGCTCCTCTCTTGCCTGTGGCTCCAGGGAGCCACAGCACTGGAGCAGGCCCAGTGGGGACCCATATTCTCCCTGCAGCCCTGAACAAGGTGCTGAAGAGCTTGCTGTTACCTTAGCTTCCTCTACTGGAGTTTGCAATGGTACCCAGCAACCTTGCAACTTCTGCCTATGGGGAATGCATGACCTGGTACAGCACTGAAGGAGAACCTCTGACACCCACCATCACTGTCTGCCTTGATTGGGCAGCTTGACCCTTTATTAGGCTACTGTAAAAAGGTACTAAAATTCCCATCCCCTCCTTCCACCTGCTGCCATTTGTTTTGCCTGTTTCTGGGGCCAGGTGCTAGAGCCCAGAGGGGAGGTGATAGACTGTAGTAGTAAAACCTGGCTAGCATTTGGTGTCAGCCATCAAGCCTGACCCACTGAAATGAGCCTCTGTATAACTGATGCTTGCACATGCTTGAGGAGCATGGCAGGAGACCACCACTGCTACCTCCAGCTGCTTTCTTCTTCTTGGGATGGCCACCCCTCCAGTTGTACTAGCTGGAGTGGAGTCACCAAGAAAGCTTGAACATCCTGCTAATTAGGAAACTAAAAAGATCTTTTTTTTTTATTTTTTATTTATTTATGCGTAGAAGAGCTAGGGTACAGGCCAGTGAAAAGATCTAGTTTTGCCCTGAGGCTTCTGCCCCAGGAATCTTGTTTCAAAACCAGATCTGTTGTGATACTTATTAGCAGTATTATGAGCCAAGACAGTCAAGATAGAATCCAATAGTTTTCTTTCTTTCTCTCTCTCTCTCTCTCTCTCTCTCTCTCTCTCTCTCTCTCTCTCTCTCTCTCTCTCTCTCTCTCTCTCTCCCATAAAGATATAAATATAAAAACGAACAAAATGTATTTGGTTGGGGGTATTGCTTGTTCCCTCATTTGTAAGTTTTTGATAACATTTGTAAGTTTAATAATCTTTATGTTTTTCATACCGTAGTGAAAAATCACTCTAAGGCTAGAAAGCTAACTACAGATGTACATCTTTCATTATAATTTCTTTTGTTAAAATGTTTTTCATAACCCAAATAAACATCTCCAGATTTTAAAACTATATTCTTTGAAAAACATTCTTAACCAAGTTAGTTGTACAGTACTTGAAAGAATGGTGTTCACCTTTACTTTTTGATGTACCAAAAGCTGTTTAACAAGAATAGTGTCAATATGTCACTAGAAAAACCAAAGGCATGTTATCTATTCTGACTGGATTTGCTCTACTGTAGATTTTTTGATGTTTATAATACATTTTAGCCACCCTAACCTGAAAAATTTTACAATTGTATTTCTTCTTAAAACTCATAGTAAACTTAAACAGGGTTTGACAATAAAAGCAAAATGAAACTGAGAAAATGTAAAAGAAAGTTAGATTTGTAAATTTGCTTATGACTTTATTTCAAGGGGGGTTATATCATGAGAAGAAAGGATTACTAGAGACAAAGTCTACAAAAGAATAAGAATGGAGGAAAGCATGCTATCCGTTATAATTGCTAGCTCTTGTGTAAGTGAAAGAGATGATGTTTATAAATAAAACATTTCTGGTGTTAAGCAAGAATACTTTTCTGTATAGAAATAAATTTAAATTGGAGTAAAAAGGGGCCTCCCTGGTGGCACAGTGGGTTAAGCAACGCACTATGAAGCAAACCGCAACCGCAGCCACTGCAGCACGAGTTTGATCCCTGCTACCGGCCAGGGAGGGGACCCACATGGCGCTGCAGACCTCTCCTGCTGTGCCCGCTGCTCCCCTCAGCAGTGTACTTCTGTTGATCTGCCAGTTCTGCTCTCTGCTCTCTGTGGTGAATCCTCTTACACCCCCACACCTCTGGCCTGTACCCCAGTGCTTGTATGCATAAATAAATAAATCTTAAAAAAAAATAAACTGGAGGAAAATATTTTTGCTGAATTAGAATTTAGTTAATATTTTTCTCCTCAGAAATGATTGTTTAATCTCTGGTATATCGTGACTGTTAATAACATCAGGTCTCCTGAGTCCCTTACTCCTTTGAGCTTCAATTTTTGTTATTGATAGCACATTATATTCTTAATCTGTTTGTACTCTGTTAGCACTTAGCAGCATTCCTCTGTATATGACAAAATGTTTGTCTAAGTTAAAACATGAAAACAAAGAGGACTCTATAAGCTCCAAATATGTATACAAGTTCCACACACCTAAATCTGACTGATTCTCTTTCCAAACCATCCCCACACAGTCAGGGCAAGGTATGATGTTACCAAGAGTGGTTGCTGTCATAGGTAAATAAACAACAAATAAGTTTTCCTCCTTCCCATTTTACCCACTTCAAATACATGTTTTTAAAAACACTTAAAGTGTTCTAATAATTCAGGATTTTATAAAATCATCAAAAGATATGTTAAGAATGATCTAAACATATACTATTGTGGGAGACATATATTAATCTGATAATCTTTCCATATAGCCTGTATATATATATATTCAAATATTTTTTAATGTGTCCAAACACATATGTATTCAAAGAAAGGAACAGGTGACAGATTCTAAATGTGAACCCTGCCATATATTGGAAAAGCAGAGGGTAACTACAGGGGTTATCCTTGTGTAATCAGGATTTTAGTCCTGCCTTCATAGACTCTCAGTCTGATTCCCTTGCTTTTCTATAGATTCATGAGCTAGTTATAGTCCCTGGGGAATAAAAACAACAACTTTTGCTTAAGGCTAGCTACAGTGACTTCACAAGTTTGTATTGTCTAACAAGTTCTTTTTCCATACATTGTTTTTAGGATAAAAATAATATGAATAATTAGTTTCCCCTCATCTAAAATGTATCCATTGAAACACTGAAATTTAGTCCAGAAGCATTGAGTTTTTGAGCACCACCTTTTTTTGTAATAATTTTAACTGCAGCAGCCGTCCTTCTGCCCACCTGTGACGATGCAGGTGCTTCTCTTCACCAGCTCTCTTCTCTGCAGGGAAGCAGCCTCCTGCCTGCCCGTGACCTGTATCATGCTGGGGCTTCTCTCCACTGACCCCCCCTCAGTGGCGGCAGGTCCCTTCAAGACCGCCCACCTGCAACCATGCAGGCCTTTCTCAGCAAACCTGTCCCTTTTGGGGCAGCTCTTTCTGCCTGCTTGTGTCCATGCAAGTGTCCTTTACTCTTCTGTCCCACTTCCTAATAAACCTATTCTTTAACATAAAAAAGTAAAACAAACAATCTTAACTGCAAAAAAAAATATATTTGATGTGCTTTTAGACATTTTGCTAGAATAGAATGTACTTGACGTTACCCAGAGTTAAACTTTTATTTTGATATTTGAGTTTCAAAGCCATGTGTCTAAATGCATTATATCCAACGGGGGTGTCCTCCTTGTGTCCAAGAAAAATTTTTGCCTGTTCTGGTCTGTTATTCTGCTTTTCCCTGCTCCAGTGATGGGAGAGGGGTTTAAGATTTCTTGTATCAAATTGATTAATTTTCTTCTTCTTATCTGAAAATGACACCTCCTGCTGGTTACAAAACAATTATATGATCCACAAGCTATTACTAAATATTATTATATATTTTCTTTTGTCATTCATTGACCCTTACTCTAAGTCAGTTCTTAATGATTTCATGCCTTTTATTTTGTATGTTTTCTAATTAAGTAAGTGATTATGTGGGAAATCATTCACTTTTCATAAAATGCAAAATATGCTTATTATTTTATCTCACTTTTATTTGTGATAATCAATGACATTTAAAACACACAGATATGTATCTTTGACATTAAAGATTTTCACTGCCACCAAAAGACATTGCCCAAATTACTTTCAGAATGCCTAATGCATTCTTTTTATTTGTTCATTCTGTTCTTATAGGATTATTAACATGGAATAGCTCAAAAGTGAATGAAGGAAAAGATATTTTGAAAAAAGTAGAAAAGTAATTGAATATTCTGTAGTCATTTTTTTCCACAAATAAGACATTTTTTGTTGCCTACTATATGATAGTTCTTATCACATGCTTTATGAGGTAGATACACCAAATACAGCAAATTTATTTATTTTCCAAAATTCTATCATTCAATCTTCTAAAAAACTACAACCTAATAATTATAGTGGAATTTACAGTGATGTAAAAGTATCCAAATACAGTTGATGTCAGGGTTCTCTACTCTTCAAGGAACAATTTTGTATAGACTATAACTGCAAGTTGTATATGTGGATACAAAATTGTATTTCATTTCATCAGCATTTCATACCTATAAAATGATTATTATGTACCTTTTCTATACAAAGCATAGTACTAATGTCAATACCCAAAGAATAGGCTTTCCAAAATACATATTCTACAGCTAATTCCATATAGTTTTTGATATAGATGATAGATAGATAGGATGGATAGATAGATTGATAGATAAAACTTGATAAATCATTAGGCAAACTAAGCAGGAATATAAATCCAGGGGGTAACATGACATGAAAAATATTGAAGATGAACTGAGTTTTGACTTGCATTGTGAAGAAAAAGCAGATTTAACTAAGTATTGTGAAAACACATAAATTGAGAAAATACTAAAATCAGGATACACAAAATATTTTCAGATATAATACATTTCAGCAATTCTCCTTCAATATGCTGTTTGATTATAGAAATAGTAGGAGGTAGATCCATTTAGAAATGTGTAAAGAATTTTTATTTAGCAGTTGAGGTAGATGGGAATCATCAACTATTTCTATTGTATAAAATAATATTTTATATATTATTTCTTTAAGCAAGAACCTCTTTCTCATTAATTGAAGTGGTTTAACTATATGAGTGGACCTGTGCAAAGATTCATATTTGACCATCTTTACACTATGCTCTCTAGTTATCATTCAGTGAGGAATTTTTAATTTGCTTTTTAAAGGAATTTATCTATATTTCATATTTTGTTCTTCCTCATTTTGAAGACATTTTAGAAATCCTAATTTGTTTGGTAAATGACAAAAGATGATGAACATCTCTTTTCTATATGTGAAGAATGACAATTTAAATCTGACAAATGTGCACTAACAAATGGTAGTATTCTGAGAATTTTCTTTCTCAGAATGTGAATGTTTCTCATGGTAGCCAAGGGGAAAAACAATGATATGCAAGCAGTCAGAGTATGGTGCTTGATCCTTAGTTTATCCAAACTAGCTATGTGACCATTTATCAAAATTTCATGTGCAGTGTCACATGTCATTTGGAGTTCACCAAATCAAATTACCTCTTATACCTTTGCATATCCTAAGTAATTGTTCTCTTTGCAAGTATATCATGATCATATTTCTAATTGTTATATTTGTTTGAAGGGAGATATACATTATATTCATGCCCTTCATGATGTGGTGTAAATGAACATATTAAATAGCAAGCATTTTCTTATAATCATGAGATAATGCTGCTGTTAGAATTTTTCTATTTTTAAGGAAACCTTGAGTAATCTATAGTTCCTTTAAAGAGATATTATTTCTTTTATTAAGAACAAAAATCTTAGTCTAAACATCACTATATGTGTAATTCTTCCTACACTAAGTATTCCAATAGTTTTCAAAAATATAGCACACAAAAAATAATTCCATGAAAGTTTCCCAGTATCAAAGCAATTTTTTTTTCATGTTTGCAAAGTAACTAATCTTTAATTAGAAAATGGCGTATAGGCACTGTTTGAAGAATTTAGGTACTGATACAATGCAACAATGAAATTCTAGTATCTTCTTTGGTTAGTGTATGTAATCCAATTTTAGAAAATTAATTAAATCTTTTACTTTTATTCAGTGTCTACCTTGTTTAAAGCATGTTAGATATGAGGTTCACAGATACTTTCTACTTTTTTTTTTATTTCAGAGCCAGCTCACAATTGTTTGTAGCTATTATTTGACTACTACTTACCCATAAAGTACACAATATTAATGAATAAATTATTTATTCTGAACTTTATTTTGTGATCTATTGTAATACTATATTAATGTTTGTGCAATATGACTATTTTGTTTTCCTATTTGTAACTAATGTCTACCTGTAGTTAACTCATAATTATTAATGCTACTTAGAAAATTATATATGTAGGGATGAAACAAATAGCTAAGATATCACAAAATACACTTTTGTTTTTGGATAAAAAAGTGATTTTAAGATAATTATAACAAAAAAAACCAAGAATTATGAGTAATCATCTACCAAAATAACAATGTTATATATACCATGTTAAGCATTTTATAAACACTGTCTCATTTAATTTTCAAAAAACCTATGGTAGGAACTATAAAACTTCTCATTTTCAGTTGAATGAACCTAGACATACAGATTGGTATGGTGGACCATGGTAATAATTTCAAGCTGACTGAATACAAAAAATGTTACTTATTAATTAATAATGTCAACTTAAAATTTTTTCATTATATGCATGCTTTCTTACTTTTTGTAATGTGTAAGTTACTCTTTTCAAATAAAAACACAAAATACTGAAGAGATTGATATAATTATTTATTTATTTGTTTGTTTGTTTACCAGTATTTATCCTGGTATTATTTAATACCTGCATGAAGTCCTATCTTATTTCATTCATCAGTCAGAAGGCCTATATTAAGTAGCAAGAAAAATCAAAAAAGCAGTCTAGTCCTACAACTCAAGGAACCAAGAAAAGAACAAGTGAAACAGTAAAACAAGGAAATGAGAAAAACTAGGGCAGAGATTACTGAAAGAAACAAAAAAAAAGTACAAGTTTGATGAAATAAAAAGCTAAGTTCCTTGAAAAAACAAACAAAATATACAAAACTTCCAGCCAGACTATGGAAAAAAGAGGGAACAATCTACTGGAAAGAATTAGAAATGTCAAAGAAACAACAGACATCACAGAAGACAAAGGATCATATGAGAGCTCTATGAGGATCTTCATGGTAACAAATTGAGTAAATGAAAGAAATAGATAAGTTCCTCTTCTTTTGTGATAGGTTTATTTGTGTGTGTGTGTGTGTGTTTTAAACAGTTATAGGATTTCCCCCAACCAGTGCAGTTATGGTAGTTTTCTTGCCACTAAAATAACCATAATCCTCCACCACAGTTCACATTCTATATTCTTTACTCTCTTACTCTATTTCCTCTTCTCTTTTTTCCTTCTCAGAGTCTGTCAGTCTTACAGTTTTTTTCTGATTTTTGGTTCGATTCTACATATAATTGAAATCATCTGGTATTTATCCTTCTGACTCACTTCACTTAGAATAATCTCTTACAGTTCCATCTATGTTCCAATAAATTACATGAATTCATTATTTTTTAATCACTGAGCAGTATTCTTTTGTGTATATGTACCACATCTTCTTGACTCACTTATCTGTTCTGAGACATTTAGGTTGTTACCATATCTTGGCTATTGTAAATAGTGCTGCAATAAATGCACAAAATCAAGTTTTCTTTTGAATTAGTGTTTTTGTGCTCTTTGTCTAGATACCTAGGAGTAGATCCATTTTTGCTCTTTTGAAGAATCCCCACACTTCTTTCTAGTCTATATTCCCAGTTTCCACCAATAGTAAAATAGGGTTCTTTTTTTTTTTTTCCTGTACCTCACCAGGGCTCGTTATTTATTTTATTTTTCAGCCACCCTCATAGATTTGAAGTGATATATCATTGTGGTTTTGATTGGCACTTCCCTGATGATATGGGATGAACATTTTTTCTTATGTCTGTTGACAATATGTGTATCTTCCTTGAAGAAATGCCTATTCAGTTCTTCTGCCCATTTATTAATTAAAATATAACAAAATATAAACCAATAAGTTCACCAGTTAATTAAGCTAAGTTATAACATTAGAATTTCATGTTTTTTTTCAAAGGAAAGGAAAAGTCATTTTCTCTTAATTTTGTTGTGTTCATTAGTAGCAAGCACTTCCTCATTCTTTGGCAGAAAAGGCATACTTATGTTGCTTTTGTGGAATTTATAGTTCCTTAAGTAGAAAATCTCTCACCTAGACTTGATGTTTACTTAATTGACTGATAACAAATGGGTCTGTCACACTAGGGTTGTGGAAACAGGAAGTATATGTCTTAGAGAACATGGATTATCCAGAGATAACAAATAACAAGTTTAGGAAAAGACACATTACTGACTTATTCCTTTCTCCTCATTCCCAAAATTAGTCTATTAGTTAAAGTGCCCTTTGCCATTGAACTTGAGGAGAAGAGTAAAAGAGATATTGTATGTATTGCTTCTTCTTTATAATAATCTTCATATCTGTTCTTTTACTCAAACCTAACCATCCTCATAATTTTCATGGAAGTCCATTCTTCTTTAATATGATTTACATGAAATATTTTTTTAAAAAATAACTATATTTTTTGTGAAATTATTCAAAATAACTTCTAAGCCTCAGGGAGAATAACATTAAAAAATGCATAATCAAGAAATTTCACAAGGAAATAGAAGGAGGAACTCTAAGATAAGCAAGTTGAAAATGTTTACAGTAGAGATAATCTGTCTGATTTAGATATTAAATGGAAAAATATATTTAGTTATTGCAAGTCAGTCATCTTTGTCTTTACTTTACTTGATGCTGAAATGTTCCAGGATTCAAAAGGATAGTTTAAAATTAATGTTAGGGAGTGAATAAACCTAACAGAGGCTCATAAATTCTCAAAGAACATTTTAGGATATTTTTAAAGAGGAAGATGTTTTCAATTGGAATATTATCTAGAAGAAAAAATGTGATTTCAACTAATATCAATATGAGACACATTAAAGATATAATTATTCAAACTGTTAAAAAGTCATTTGCTATTTATTTAAAGTGTTGGAATATTCCCCAAGAATTATAAAACAAACTGATTGCATAATCGTATAACAAAATTATTCAAAAATATACAAATTCTAGTGAATATTTTTATTTCTAATATTTATGATCTTCTAGAAATACTACTTGTTAGTTGTATGGTAGCTGTCTTGAGGTATAAGCTTAATCAACAATATGTGAATTCTTAGTGACTTGGCATGCCACAGAAGACCATGTAATACTGGCAAAGACATTTTTAGTAAGTGAATGATATAAAATTCAAATGGTTTATCATGTGAGGAGACCTGAGAAGACAGAATAAATGTATGTTTACCACTGATGAATAAATATAATAAAGAGTAATTGAACAACAAAAGAAGAATGATATCTGGTATGAGACTTGCATAACAAATTATTTAAAATACTGTAGTGATTCAGGGAAAAAGAAACAAACACAATACTACTTGGGGGAGATTGTAAAGGATTGCAAATCACAGCTGGGGTTTTCAAACAGAAACAGAACTTTTCAATGGCTATTGAAAACACGGTTGTGGCTATTGAGAACACAGTTGTAGCTATTGAGAACATGTTTGAGGCGCCTTGACACTTCATTATCTATGATCTGTGTAAACTTTAAGAACTTCACAGAAGACCATGGGTAAGATTTTGATATAGGAAATAAGAAGTGGTTGATAAAGTAAAATTAAAGGTGCTAAGGATTCCTACAAGTTCTAAGGAACAACAAATTAAGAAAATCATAATGGTCTACAAATAAATTACAAGTGGGGATATTACTAAATACATCTGAAGAAGATAATGTAATGAAATTATTTCAAGGTGAATATTATGCACATGAGAATACATTTGTATGAAATATATAGCAGGAATAAACTATCCCCTTGTAACTAAACTACATCATGCTTGCAGTCCTGAAAAAAATCACACTCTAAGAGATAGCCTGGGACAAAGACCAGATTCATAAACCTTATAAGCTTAGTGTTAAATTACAATTGCTCTTTGACCCCTGTGATTTCGAGGTCACCATCAATTACCAGGAGACAAAGGCAGAAGCATTGTCTGAATTTCTTGCAAGTTGCATATTGACAAAACTCATTAAAAAATTATACTAGAAACTGATCAAACCAGATTGAAATAGAGACTGAGACTTTAAAAGAGAACCTGGGAAAATATGAATTGTTAGATTAGATCGGTGGATTCCAAAAGGGAGTTATGGAGTTGGTTTCTCCATGTTCAGAATGGAGGAAATTTGGTAAGAGAGAAATGTTTTATATGAGAAGATCCCCAAAAAGGGGTTAGAACACTAAAATGTCTAGTGTGCTTGAATTAGTACAAATGAAAGAAGCTGACTCTTAACCTATTACATGAAAAAGAGAGGAGAAAAGAGGAGGAGGGAGAGAAACAAAAAGAAACTAGGAGAAAATTGGCAAGTGACATTGCTTCAATGTAAAAGAAACCAAAAGCAATAGGTACAATTATGGCAAACGGAAGAATGCATGCTCCACTTGAAGAAACACAATTTAAACCCACAAGAATATCAGTTGCTACCTGGTATTATGTACCTAGTATTTCCTTGTGTTTTTATTTCCAAAAAAATATAAGAATAAATTATAATTTTTTTCACTAATTAAAGAAGAAAACTAGTAAAGTTGACTAAATACATATGTTTAAAAATTTGTCATTCAGATTTGGAACCTCTACTGTTGCCTAATATCTATTATGATGTGTTAGTATATAGATTTTTTAAAATGAATAAAATCACCTTTTAAAAATTCAAGTTCACTTGTGATAATTATATCATCTTCTTAGGATGTGTAGAAAGTCTGTAGTCACCATTATCTCCTTTCCTTGAGAAATTTTTTTAAGGCTATCTAAGGTTTGGATCTGAAACAGTAAATATATATATATTCTTTTCTTTTCAAAATCATACAATCACTCTTTTGATATATAGCTGGTTACAGTGGGTTGGTTATATTCTTTACCAGGGTCAGTAACCAACAAAATTTCAGTTTAAACATAATTCAAACAGCTCCTCTATTTAAAACTCAGTGTAACATTAGACAAATCATAGGGAAAGGCACAGAATTTGGAAAGTAGCCAACCAAATTATTTATAATTTTTAGACAAAATATCTACACTGAACCTTTGCACAATTCAATATAGAAAATAAAAAAGCAAAGATTTTGAACTTAATAGTGAACATAAAAGTCAATAACTTTTCTATATAAAATAAGTAGCTCATGCAAAATATAAAAATATAATTCCATTCACACTAACAAGTGGTAAGCTATGTAGAGAGAAAAATCATAAAAGTGATATAATCAATGATTACAAAATAATTAATATGTAAGGAGACTTATTATCAAAAATTTACCTATCTATCTCTACCTATATATCTATCTCTGTATCTTTAGATATGGAGATAGATATGTATATCAAATTATATCAATAGCTTGAAAAATATACATCCCTTCCAAATATTTCCAGTCAAGATTTGATTTGATTTCCAGTCAAGAAAAACTGTTCTTTTAAATTATTCAAACTGACTATAAAATTTCCTGGAAAACAAAAAAATAAATAAATAAGACAATATTGAAGAATAATATCCAAAAAATATCTATCTGCTATCAAGATACACTCTTCCCTTAGTAATTAACATAGTGTTAAAATAGAGTTGAAAAATATATCAATGGAGTGGAATATGGAAAATATTTGCACATATATTAAAGTAATATATTGTACAGGCAGTATTGTAAGTGAATAAAAATGATGGATTAGTTAGTGGCAGTGAGAAAATGATTATTATTCCTATAAGAAAAACATAACTTTACATCTCTTCCTCAAACAACAGAAAGATAAAATATCTAATGAAGTAAAACAAATGTCATAATCAAATCCTTGAAACTTTTAGAAGAGAATATATCATTAGGAACCTAGTTTAGAAAAGATTTATTAGAAAACAAAACTCAGACACCTAGACTTAAGGAATAGTTATTGAAATTAAATTAGCACATGGAAATAAAGGAACTCAAGAGAGTATGGCAACACAAGAAGAGAACTTTCCAGAATCCAGACATGTAAGGATGGAAGATTATATATTCCCCTCTAAGAGAGTTCATAACTAATAATAAAGAAATCAAAAAAGGTAGAAGAAATTCCAGAGTAAGTCAAAGTAACACAAGAAAATTTGGACAGGGAAGCCAATGAAACACAAAAGAACTTAGAAAAACAAATTAGCAACACAAAACAAATGAAAAAAAGTTAGCTTTTAAATTTTTTTAAAGGAAGCTTTAAATAAGAAAATAATAAATTTTGGAGATAAATAGCCCAATAAATGATATAAAGAACTCTAGAGAAAACTATGGAAAGAGAACAGATCAAAAGGAGTACTGAATCAATGACCACAAGATAATAATGCACTAAGGACCCAGATGATTCTCATAGCTGGTATCTTCATTTTCATTCATATCCAGGTATTCTTTTAATTTCTTCTTTGGTTTTCCCATTTATCCAAAAATAGTTCATAACTGTGTTTTTCAATCTCCATGTATTGCCTTTCTTTTTTGTTTTTGATTTAAAACTTGACATCTTGTGATCAGAAAAGATACTTGATATGATTTCAGTTGTCATGAATTTACTGGTATTTTTTTTTTTGTGACCTAGAACACAGAATGTTCTGTGTACACTTGAGAATTATATATATTGAATTGTGAGCTTTTTTTGGGTACAGAATCCTATAAATGTCTATTGAGTCCATGTGATCTAATTCCTGAAATCTATTGTTTCCTTATTTATTTTCTGCCTGTTTTATCTGTCCATTGTAAAAGCAGGGTTTTGATGTCCCCAGTGATTTTTTTTTCCAATGTCTTGTCTCAGATTTACTAATAGTTGCCTTGTATGTTTTAATGTTCCTTTGTTTGAGGACTACATATTCCTAAGTGATATATTTTCCTGAAGTATGAATTCTTTAATCATTATATTGTGTCATCTCTGTGTTTTATTAGCTTTTTTTATCTGTAAGTCTATCTTATCTGATATAAGTATGGCAGTTCCTATATTTCTGGGCCCCATTTGTATGTAGGATTGCATTCTAGTCTTTTACTTTGAGTCTGTGTTTATCTTTGGAGTTAGACTCCTGGAGTTAATGAAAACTGGGGTTTTTTGACCCATTTGGCCACCGAGGCCTTTGTATTGATGAATTCATTTGGTTTGTACTTAGGGGGATTATTGATACATGAGGATTTGCATTGACATTTTGTTTTTTTATTTTCTAGTTCTTTGTACTTCCTTGATCATTTCTGAGGAGGGAGTGATGGTCCTGCCCTTAATTTTTCTGAGGTATGATGTCCAGAATTCTCTTGACAAAAACTATGATTGTGATGTGCCAGCAGAGCTGGAGTTCTACTACAGTGGAGCAAGAGGAGCACTTGTTTTTAAGCTTCCTTGTGAGCATAGGTCATAGATCATGCACTGTTAGGAGGGCAAAATGTTGATGTGCCCCCAGTTTCTGGGACGCCCCCGTCTTGAAGTCTCTGATGGAAAGTATATGCATGCTTCTCTTGAAGAGAGAATTCATGTAAAGTTAGACTATGATTTTTTGCTTTAATTGCAATGAGACACTACATAGAGTCTGAGCAGATTTGTAACACCATATGATTCATGTTTCAAAAGTTTTCCTTTCTACATAGATGATATAGCTAATGAAATAGTGTATTATTGTCTTATAATTTTCTTTTCCTTGTGATCTGTTTCAGGGCTCTTAATGTCTGGCTGCAGTATAGAAACAAGCACTGTGTATCCACTTGATTATGTATAACAGAAGGACTAGGGAAGAGCTAATTGGGGCCTTAATATCTAGATATCCTTTGTTCAAGAGATGCAAGATCCAACTCCCCACATTCTAAAGTTCTTCCACACTTTGAGAAAGAATAAAACTAGCCCATCCTCTCTTTATACATGAAGAAATTGAGATATGAGACATGAAGAAAAGCTTTTGACACTAAATCCATATTTTTTCGCCATTACAGCATGCTGTCTCTTCATTGCTTTGTAAGAGAAAAAATGATGATATAGAACTGGTATGAACAGATTTTTTATTTGTACATGGGTAGAGAGTAAATATGTTGGATTTGGCTCATATAGTATCAATCACAACCCACCAATTCTGAGTTATAGTGCAAAAGAAATCATAGGTAATACATAATAAATGGGTGTGGCTGTATTTCGGTAACTCTTATTTACAAAAAGAGGCAGGTGGTATGGTAAATCAAATTTGTGGATGGGCCATAGTTTGCCAACCATTCATTTAGATCATGCTATTTACAATAAAGTAGACATTATAAGACACAGTTGCCAGAAGTTATGTTGGTTCTTTCATGTTCAGTATCTCCTGGATGATATTGAAAAGCAGAAAAACTATTCAAATAAAAATATAAATATAATTAACTTTCAAATATATCATATCACTGCATATAAATCTTATGTTGCCTAACCAATAATATCTTTGGGAGGAATTACAAGTTTGTTTGTCTTTCTCCACATAGATGGATAAAAGTTATATATTTGCTTGTCAGAAATTTTTTATTTGCTAAATTCCCAAGGCACTCAGAGTTGGAAGTATGTTTGAGGAGAAAGAAACACTTATAAAATTTTGAAGCCAAATATTGAGATGTTAGTATTTCTAAGATTACTAAGATCTTTGATATTACTTCAGTGTCTTTGTTCTTCAATTTCCCTTGAAATGCATTTGTGAATTAGCTAGATATATGAAATATTATATATGATTTTATGTGCAATGTTTTATATATATTTACATTACATATATATGCTATATATATGCATATATATATGCATTATCCTAACTTCATTTCCTAATAAGGAAACCTAGTCACAAAAAGAATTAAAAGTGTCTAAAATGAGGTCAATAATAGATCTGAGTAGAGAATTCAGTCTGCTGGTTCTCAGATTAAAGCTGTTTCCATGTTATCTAAATCAGTGTCTGCAGTCCCAAGTGAATCTCCTTAAACAAACACACAGATCCCAGCAAGAGTTTCAGCCTGAACAATACTTTGCATGTGTGCATTTGAAATGAAGATATAGCAATCATTTTCTTTCTTTTTTTTTAAGATTTATTAATTTATGATAGAAGAACTGGGGTATAGGCCAGAGGTGCAAGGGGTGAGAGGATTCACCAGAAACAGAGTGGGAAACAGAACAGGCAGACTGACTGAAACACACTGCTGAGGGGAGCAGTGGGTGAAACAGGAGAGGTCTGCTGAGCCATGTGGGTCACCTGACTGGCCAGAGGCAAGGATTGAATTTATGCTGCAGTGGCTAAGTTTTGCTTCACAGCGTGTTGCTTAACCCATTTTACCCCAGGGAGGCCCTTAGCTACTATTTTCTAAAGCTGAAAATCTACCCTTGTAAAACTCACATTTAGCACAGATGTTTCAATACCTAATTATTATCAGTTAGAGTACTTAGTAAACAGGTTTGTCAGATCTTTCCCTTGGCCAAATAACTTTAATAGGGAAGATTGTCACTAAAGGATCTGATTAGAGGTCCCTAGTGGCCTTCTACCCCCCTTCCACATCAGGTAAGATATTTGCTTGTTATTAACTAAATCTTTGCTTGTAATTGTTACAGAGCAGGATGAGGAGCACCCCAGAACTTTCAAACCTGCCTGCTCTAAATAGTTTCATCCATCTGCCATATCAAGAAAAAAACATTCTAATGTGTAAGGCATTTAATGGAATGGAACTATAATACAAATATTATGCAATAATAAGAAGAAAAAGAATATAGTTTCCAAATCAAGTACCCAACCCTTCATGGGTAAATGCCCAGCCAACAGGGTTGGCACAAAATACGGCCACTGAGGTTTGAAAGCCTGCTACAAGTCTAAGCAGCTTCCAGCAGAGACCCATAGAAAAGGGTAAGAAACAGCCAGACAAGTCTGGGAGGAAAACAGGAAAATCACAAAACCAAGATAAAAGCTGTATTGATAACCTCCCGAAAGGTCTCTCACCTGTTACTGGGCTACAGCAGGCAGAAGTAGTTATATGTGCTACTCCAGGGCAAGTTAGTCCTGGCAGTTGCTCCTCAGACTCCTTTTATGTAGCAGTGTACTGCCTGGATGTGAAATGGACAAATCGGATGTGAGCTGTGGGTTCACTGATATTTTGTTGCCAAAACTCCACCTCTCACCACAAGTCTGTGGTGGCAGAGCACTTTTGTGTAAATTGTACTTCCTGAATTATGAAACAGACCAATCAGGTGGGGGTTGAAAAATGGACCAAACAGACTGTGTGTGGGGCACCCTGAAAGTGAATACAAGTCAGGGTCGGAGGGACTGAGCACTCATTCAGAGCATTCATTCAGCGGGATCATCAGACATCAAAGGAGCAGATGGCGAAGAGAGCAGAGAAGCAGCAGTCTAGAGGAAGAAGGGGTCTGGAGAAGAGCCCCTGCAGAGGAATAGGAGATCCCTGAAGAGCAGATGTTTCCAGCCACCGAAGAAAGGAGGGAAGCCTCCAGCAGCTGCCTTCTGAGGAGGGGAGAGAGACTGAAGGACTCTACAGAGACTGGGCCTTGGTCCTGTCTGTGACACTGATGGGAAGGAGCCCTGGGCTAGGTGTCTCAAAGAGCTATTTGTTGTTGGTATAACCCAACAACTCACAAGAGCTGTTAACACTGGGTGTCCCGGACACTGCTTCTGCAGGCCACACAGTGGTCATCGATACTGGCCAGTGCTGCCCACCACTCCTGGTGACTGGTGACTACCAACACTGATACCATATGGATGAAGCAGCCAGCCTCTGGTCCATACGTAAGTGTTTTTGTTTCTCCCTGTTTGTAAATAAACCCCATGGTTATTGTTCCTGTAGCCTGAGGTCTCTTGCAATTGTGCGTGTGGGTGAGAACCCATAGACAGTGACTTCTATTGGGCACTGTCCTCTGTTAGGCTATAGCCCCTGTCACTATAGCCCTTGATTCTGGTTTGTGCTTTTTGGTCTTTTGGAGCTTTTGGGAGGGTGCTCTCTGGCCTCAGAGCCTCCTCCACCCCGTTTCACACCCATATCTGTTTCAACCAGTCTAGGACCAAGAAGCAAGTGCAGCTTCTTCACATGTCTCTCTGCTCCATATACCTCCTTCAGGTTTCCTTCTGGCTCTCCATCCTACTTCTTTCCTACCCCACTCTCCATTCCAACTTCTCCTCCTTGCTCAGCTCTACCCTCCTTTGGGTGTGGCAGGAAACCTGGAACCTGCCCTTTCTCTAGGGACCACCCTGTTACATAATCACTGACAAAATGGAACAAGAAGCAAGTCATTAGACACATAATTTGACTAACCCTTGATAGAGAGTTTAAGTCAAGGTATATTTCCTATAATCATATTTGGCTGTTCTAAATATGTGTATGATATATTTGAAGACTTAAGCTGGAGAAAAAGTCAATTAGCTTTCTACATTTTAACCTGAAAACAAAAAGCAACAAATGATAGAGCTAACCCAGTGGACAGTGGTGGAGGACTGTGGGTGCCTTGGCATTGGGTGTAGTGTGGTAACATTCATCTAGAGGGGTGTGAAACTAGATCAATGTTATTTCAATTAATCAAACAAAAATACATATTTCAGTTAAACAAACACAACTGCATATGTATATGTGTATATAAAGCAACATATATTCTTAACATATTATCACAAATACATGAACTTTTGATTCTGATTTTTCATATCAAAACATTTTATTTAATGAATGTGTATGAATATGAAATTTATATTTAAAAATAATAGCAGTATTTAGATTTCTGTTGTTGTTGTTGTCAATGGACCTGTGAATTTACCATGAGAAAATATTGAAAACCTCTGGTTTATCTATGACCTCTAATGAACATTAAAAAAAAAAAAAGTACCAAAAGTATTTTGGATGATATTGAGAACTATTTGCTGAATTTCATATACTAGAAAAAGTTACCTACTGAGTAGAGTTGTGTTTATTACTTTATGAAATTAGACCTAGTGATAATGTTTAGATATTAAATAAGTTAATATAATTTAGCTGATATTACAATGCTCAACACTAAAGGTTACTCAGTTAAATTTTGATTGCTTTGTATATATCCTTTTGAATATAGGCCATACACACAAACACACTCCCTCTTTTATTACTTTCTTTCTCATGTTACTGCATAAATCTGAATTAACTAAAGAAAAATTTTGTTTAGTTGTGGGAGGTGGAAGCTTGGATCATACATGGTGAATGTTATGGTCCTATCAAATATTATATTTAATAATGTAGCATTCATTTTGAGCTGTGATCTTTTTAGAAGGAAATTATTTTTTCAATAAAAGATAACTTTAAGCTATTTTTTATTCTGGATATAGAAAACTGGTCTTGGCAGAAAAATAAGTAGGAACAGACATAGTTATTGAACCACAGAATTTGAAAGAAAGTTGCAGCTATGTATAGTCATTTTGTTAAATATGGCAAGCATAACAGGAGATTGCTTTGTAAACCTCCATCAACAACCACCTTTAACTAAATTAATATGTAAAAAGGGAAATTTAGGATGATGAACAACCTAAAATAAATACACATATTTTTGATGTAAGGCAATTACACTTTAGTATGATGACTATAGACCTGGATTGAACCATATTAGTGATCCAAACAAAAGTTAAGTAAAGAAACCTAAAAAAGTGAAAAGAACCTAAAAAATAAGTTTAGTATCTTATATTTTAATATATTAATATAATTAGTAATATAATTAGTAATATAATTATTTTATGTAAGTTTAAATAATAAAAATATATTGTTCTTTTGGAGAGTATATGGTCAGTATGTTTTAAGAAGTCCTTTAGTTTTCACAAAGTCCACTGTTCAGCTATTTAGGTATTGATAACTATTTCACACAGCAGGGACTCTCCTGACAACAAAAGTTTCTGATTCCCAGATTGAAAAAATCAAATGAAACACTGTGTTACTATTTTTCTTTATAGAATTCTATCATTGAGAATTTATTTCTCCTTGGGTACAATGCATATATACTTAACCTTGTAGATACAGATTATCTCATATTTATGAAATAATATGATTTAATAACTCAAAGCAAATTTCAAGAGACTATTTTGGAAAATATAATAACATTTTGATAGTTCTATGTAACAATATTTTCTTTAGAACAAGTACATTGACATTAAAATTTTCAGTTGGAAAGCTTATATTTTAATATGATTCTAAAATACAGATAAATTTTAAACTTTCAAATACTTGATTTCTCAAGATTCTGTTTCCTTATGCAAAAAAATACAAGAAAATATATCTAATGTTTTAATCTTTTGAGATTTTAAAGATTAACTTTAGAATTTTTTCTTTAATTTATTCAATATGTAATGTAAGCACCTGGAAATTTTCCTATACAGGATTCATTAAGGTTCTTCTGTGAAAAAATTTAAATTTACTGTTTGGAGAAACATTCGAGTTTTCTCTGTACTTCCTTTTCACTAAATATTGGAAAAATTCATATTTATTTTGAAATAAAAAATTTATTTGAGAATATAATACATATAAACCTCACCCCTAAATTATAATTGATAAATTAAAATTATCTCTGAAATGTTTTCACATGAACGTGGTCGAACATATTTACTCTAAATTTTTTTAATCTATAATACTAATTTCTCAGGCTTACATCAAGCACTATATTTTGCACTTAAATTGATAAAAATCTGTGAGATTATTCAAGGAAAAATAATCATTGAAATAAATTATTATATTCTTATTCTTTCTATACTAAAACAAAGCAAATACTTATTGAAAAGCATTGATTTTGATGAAAAACTATCTCCTTAACAAAATGATTCTGTAATGAATGACTCAATAACCAAACATCATGGAGATGAATGTGACTTTGAGAGGGACTCAAAAGCCCTGATTTGGTCATCATCCCTCCCCCTCCTTACTGGGCGATCAAAGTATTCCAGAGTTTATACTTATGATACCTGTTTTATAAATATTTACTATTATACATGCAAGAACTGGGGTACAGGCCAGAGGTATGGGGGTGGGTGGGTGAGAGGATTCACCAGAGACATAGTGGAGTTAGGAACAAAACAGGCAGATCTATTGAAATACACTGCTAAGGGGAGTGGCCAGGAGACAGAAGAGGTCTGCTGCAACATGTGGGTTAGGTCCCTGGCCAGGGATCCAATTCAGGCTGCAATAACTGTGGATAAGCTTCATAATGCTGAGACTTAACCCCTTGCACCACGGGGAGGCTCTGTATTTATGATTCTATCCATGATTATGTAATTCATATAAGTGATGCTCGATCTCTTATGAACATATATCCCATTGGTAGAACATTCATTCTATCAGTCTATAATTCTAATATTGATATATATATTGTAAAAAACATTTAATAAAATAATAATTTATATGTATTTAAGTAGAAAATAATTCAAAAAAAGTAAAGATCTGACAGATTAAATGAGAAGCAATGTACAAATTTTAAAATGAAGCAAAGCAAAAATGCTTAATTATTAAACATGACACTGAAAAATGAGAAAAGGGGTTAGAAAGGAGGCATTCATGGGATTTCTAGCATGAATTGTGTCAAAAAATATAATTGACAGGAAGTGAAAGAACACACTAGTAAGGAAAAAGACTATACACTATGATATTAAAAAGATAATATTCAAGTTGAAAATTCAAGATAAGTGAAAATATAGATGGAAGACAAAAGTACAGATATCTAGTATTTTAAATCAAGGTAATTTATAAGACATGGTTAGTGTAATAGTGTAATAGACTATGTGATTAATATAAAAGCCTATGTTGAGATTCTGAAGTTTAGTCATTTGAAATAGTTACTATTAGCACAAATAGAAAAAGCCGATCTGCAAGGAATTAAAAATAGGCTTTAAAGATAAAGGTGCATGTATTTGAGTCATAGATCTACCGTTTTTAGCTGTCTGATCTTGATAATTAATCTTTTTAAAGTTTGATACCTGATTATAAATGGGTCATGTTCTGTCATAGACATTTTCAGATAATTAAATGTGATAATATATGTAAAGCACTTAGCCACAAATAATAGCTACCTATTTGGGGGAATGGTGTGGAGAATAGTTGAATAAATTACTTGGGAAAATTTTATTTACTCATGATGACTCAGAATGAATATAAATACAACAATATCTTTCTCAGTACAACACATATGTGAACACATATTCACACATCTCTACATGTCAGATTTAGGAACTTTGAGAGGATGAAGATTAAAACTAAGAACAAAAAGATTTTACAAACTGCCAAGAAAGCAACTATTGGAGAAAGTAAGTGATGTCAGAAAATCTACTCAATTCTAAGACAAAAAACTAATTACTGAAATTATTCTGACCCTTTTTTGAATTAGTTAATAAGAACTAAACACCATGAAATTGTTTTTCAAATAATCTCACTACAGCAAACTTGAACAGAAGTAAAATGAGTATTTCAGGACACATGAAAGATTCATAATAAACATAGATTAGAAAAAATAATGTGAGGCAAGATTAATGAATGAACTAAAATGATAGAGGAAATTAGATGAATATATGATAAATGAAAAAGCACAAGATAAAAATTCATGGAATTTTAATCTATAAGATATACCTAGAAAGTGACTAGGGGAAGGAGAATTTTAACTCAAACATGACATATTTGATCTTAATAAAAAAGGCTCAAAGTTTATTTATTTATTTATTTTTGAACTTTTTTAAAAAATTTAATTATATCTTACATCGTTTCTATTCCCCAGGGAGTTCCTACCATCATTTCACCCATGCGCCATCGCCTCAGCCCCTTGTGCTCCTTCCACCCTCATCCCCATCTTTGCTCTCCATCCCCCCCCCATAGTCCCTTTAGTTTATCTTTGACCTTTTGGTCTTGTTGAGTTTTTTGTTGTTGTTTATTTGTTTTTGGTTATAATTGCCCATTTCTTTGAGCTTCCTCTTCTATTTTTTTGGTAGTTGCTTTTTCACATTCCTCCCAAAAGTGAAGCCTTCTGACTTGTTTCACTGAGCATAACTCCCTCTAGCTCCATCCATGTTTCTATAAATGGCCTTAGTTTATCATTTTTGATTGCTGAATAGTATTCCATTGTGTATATGTACCACATCTTCTTGATCCAGTCATCTACTTTTGGGCATTTGGGTTGTTTCCAGTTCTTACCAATTACAAATAGTGCTGCAATAAACATAGGGATACAGGTGCTCTTTTGGATCATTATTTTTGTGTCCTTTGTGTAGATAGATGCCTAGGAGTGGAATTGAGACTGAGGAACCTCCATACAGCCTTCCATAATGGTTGGATTAGCTTGCATTCCCACCAGCAATGTACTAGGGTACCTTTTTCTTCACATCCTCACCAGCATTTGTTGTTGGTTTTTTTTCATATGTGTCATTCTTACCATTTCTCTGATTATGAGAGATGCTGAGCATTTTCTCACGTGCCTTTTGGCTATGTGTATGGCCTCTTTGGAGAAGTCTCTTTTAAGTTCTTCTGCCCATTTTTTGATTGGGCTTTTTACTTTGTTTTTCTTGAGTCTTATGGGTTCTTTGTATATATTTGTGATCAGACCCTTGTCTATTGTGTGGAGCGCAAATATTTTTTCCCAGTGAGTGGGGTTTCTTTTTGTTCCGTTTAATGTTTCCTTTGCTGTACAGAAGCTTTTTATCTTGATGTAATCCCATCTGTTTATCTTCTCTCTCATTTTTATTGTTTTGGGGGATGAATCTTCAAAGATATCATTGAGATATATGTCTTGTAGTGTTATACCTATGTTTTCTTCTATAAATGTTATAGTTTTGGGTCTTACATTTAGGTCTTTTATCCATATTGAGTTGATTTTTTGTACATGGTGTGAGGTAGTGGTCCAGTTTCATTTTTTTGCATATGGTGGACCAGATTTGCCAACACCATTTATTGAATAAGCTGTCTTTGTTCCATTGCAAATTCTTTGCTCCTTTGTCAAAGATCAGTTGTCCATAGTTGTGTGGACAACAGATTTTACTTTTGTGCTTTCTATACGATTCCATTGGTCTGTGTGTCTGTACTTGTTCCAGTACCATGCTGTTTTAATAACTGCTGCTTTGTAGTGGAGTTTGAAGTCTGGGAGCATGATACCTCCATTCTCCTTTTCGGTCAGTAGAGCTTTGGCTAATTGGGTTTTTTGTGTCTCCATATGAATTTCATCAACATTTAGTCTATTTCCTTAAAGAATTTCATTGGAATTTTTATTGGTATTGTGTTAAATCTGTAAATTGCTTTTGGTAGGATGGCCATTTTGATAATGTTGATTCTTCCTATCCATGAACAGGGGATAGCTTTCCATTTCTTTGTATTCTCTTCTATTTCTTTTAACAGTGTTTTATAATTTTCTCTATATAGGTTTTTGGTTTCTTTTGCTAGGTTGATTCCCAAATATTTGATTTTCTTGGCTTCAATTGTAAAGGGTATATTTTTCTTGATTTCTTCTTCAGACTGGTTGTTTGTGTATAGGAAGGCTTCTGACTTTTGTGCATTAATTTTGTATCCTGCTACTTTACTAAACTAGTTGATTGTTTTAATTAGATTTTCTGTAGAACTTTTAGGGGTTTCCTTATATGTCCTTTCCTGTCTTATTGCTCTGGCTAAGACTCCTAGTACTATATTGAATAGCAGTGGAGAGAGTGGGAATCCTTGTCTTGTTCCTGGTCTTAAGGGGAACGCTCTCAGTTTTTCACCATTGAGGATTATATTTGCAGTGGGTTTGTCATATATAGCTTTTACCATGTTGAAGTATTCCATTCTATGGATTACTATTCTATTCCAAGGATTTCGAGAGCCTTTATCATGAATGGGTTTTGGACTTTGTCAAATGCCTTTTTGCATCAATTGATATAATCATATGGTTTTTGTTATTCTTTTTGTTGATATGTTGTATTACGTTGATTGATTTTCAGATATTGAACCATCCTTGAGCTTCTAGAATAAATCCCACTTGATCAAGGTGAATTATCCTTTTTATGCATTTTTCATTCTATTGGCTAGAATTTTGTTGGGGATTTTTGCATCTGTGTTCATTAGGGATATTGGTCTGTAGTTCTCTTTTTTTGTGTAATTTTTGGTGAGAGTGGGGTGTTGAAGTCTCCTACTATCTAGGTGTTTTCTTTTAGAACTGATAGTAATTGTCTGATATATTTTGGTGCTCCTTCATTTGGAGCATATCTATTGATGAGTGCTCTATTTTCTTGAAGTTCTGTACCCTTGACCATTATATAGTGTCCTTCTTTGTCTTTTTTTACCTTTTTATTTTGAAGTCTGTCTTGTCTGATATAAGTATGGCTGTTCCTGCTTTCTTTTTTGTTCCATTGGTTTGTAAGACTGTTTTCCAGCCTTTTACTTTCAGTCTATGCTTATCTTTTGTGTTTAAATGTGTTTCCTGAAGACAGCAGAAGGTTTGATTGTGTAATTTAATCCAGCCTGTTACTCGATATCTTTTTATTATGGAGTTTAGTCCATTTACAGTTAAAGTTAAAATTGTTATGCTGACATCTGTGTTTGCCATTTTGTCTTTTTGTGTTATGCTTTCCCTTACCTTATACTGTTCCTGTTTTCATTCTTCTAATGGTTTTGGCTTTAGAGCTTGTAGAATTTTTTGGAGAGGAGGTTTGGTCATGCTGAATTTCTGGAGTTTCTGTTTTTCTGGGAAAGCCCATATCTTTTCTTCACATATGAAGGAAAGCTTTGCTGGATATAAAATTCGTGGTCGGCATTTGTTGTCTTGAAGATTTTTGAATATATCCTTCCACTCCTCCTTTCTCATAGTGTTTCATCTGAGAAGTCTGATTTTAGCCTGATAGGTTTTCCTTTGTAAGTTATCTGTTTTCATTTGTAAGTTATCTGTTTCTTCGCCCTTGAAAGCTTCATTATTTTTTCCTTGTCTTGTATTCTTGGTAGTTTTACTCTTATGTGTCTAGCTGTATTTCTTTTTCTATCATAGAAATTTGGGGTATGTCTTGCTTCTTGTATTTATAGCTTCATTTCATCTTTTAAGCTTGGGAAATTCTCCTCTATTATCTCCTTGAATATATTATCATTTCCCTTATCATTTTCAATTTCTAGGACTCCTATAACTCTTATATTACTTTTCTTAGTTGTGTCTGAGAGTTCTTGAAGTGTGACCTCATTTTTTCCCTTTGGATTTCTCTGTCTTTTTCTTCTTTTATTCTTTTTGTTTCTGAGTCTTCTATATGACTAATTTGTTCTTCCATCTCATCCAATCTGCTTCCCATATTTTTTTTTTTCTTCCTGAAAGTCTTCCATTGTCTTTTTTAATGACTGGTTCTCCTTTTCCAGATAATTTATTCTTTTCAACATACCGGTCATTTTTTCAATCATGCTGGTTCTGAAATCTTCTTCTGTTAGGTTGGACATTCTTTCTAGGTTGTTGTTGTGTTCTTGTATTTGGCTTTCTTTTTGTGTTGTATTTTTCCCCTGTGGTCTTGCTTGGTTAGTTGTATTTTTTCATCTTTCTGATGTCTGCTTTCTAATTTGTTGTATTTGTTGTAACACTGTGTTGCTTGTATTGACAGGCATCTCTTTGGGTGTTCCTTTTGGGGTATCAGGAACTGGTGGTCAACGAACAAATAAAAACACACAAATAAAACAGCCACAACAGTATGGGGGGTGGAGGGCAAGAGGTGGTGCTGCTTGCCCTGCAATGGCAGGTATGCCTGTATTTTAGTTCCTTTGTTGTGGTTGGTTGGATGATGGGGCTCCTGAAGACTCCTTCCCCCTGAGAACTTGGGGTACCACATGGCCCCCTGTGTAGAGGCTGATTTTATGAGGCTCCTTTTAATGCCTTTCCAAAGGATGACATGAGTTAAAAAAAAAAAAATAATCAGGCCTGGAGACACCTGTATCTGCGCAGATCTCATCAGCTTCAGGTTTTGTAGTGCGATTGTCTGGATCCCTTTCCACAAGTGGTGTTTATGAATGCTCTTTCTGCTGTTCAATGTGTGCTGGATTTGTGGGTGGAGGGAGGTGCGAGGGGGATGGTGTAGCAAGGTTATGAAGGTTTTCTCTTTATTTGCTCCCCTTTGATGAGTCCCTCCTTTCTGTGCAGGCTTTCGGTACCATCCAATTTATTTTCCATGTCCCAGTTCTTCCAGAGACCCGCTGTATAGTCTCCATACAGACCACTTCTTCTCAGAGCTTTCTATCCTAGAATCTCTTTGCCACCATCTTTTTTCCTCCTCCCCTCAAAGTTAATTTAATAAGAGTAAGTCTTGATGGAAAATAGTTAATTAATCTAAATATTTATAAAATTACATTATATTTGTTTCACTAGCAACTTATTAAAATGTAAATCTAAGCATAATATTGTTAATAAAAATATCACATAAATGTCAATTAGATTAAAAATACATTTAAAGTTGTCCATTGTCCACTACAAATACATATACATAAAAGGAAAATAAAATCTCAAAGGATAAAAATTAAATGACAAAGCAAAAATTATAATATTTAAAACAATTATTTTTAATGGTCTTATAATTACAAGTTTCCTTGACATTAATAAAAAAAATGAAGCTGTCATGCCAACAAAAGATGCAGTTAATATTAAAAACCACACAATCTTTGTCAACCATTGGGGAAAAAGGCAAATTGGAATACAATAGCACATACTACAAACAAACAGGCAAATAAATAAATGTTACAGATATGTTACATTTGCACATTTAGATATAAAGAATAGAAGTGACCTGGAAATAAATGCAATATAGCAAATATTAAAGAAATCTAGAAAAATATCAATTAGAAAAGCATTAAAGTATAAATAGAACTTTAAAAGTATCTTTTAAAAAAGAACAAGGTAAATATCATATATTGGACTGTATAAAAATTTTAGAATTGAGAAAACCAAAATAAGCTAGAAATCATCTACTGCTTTTGACCTGTCCTCCACCCTAACTACAGTGGGACAGAGCTCAATTGTTAACTCTTTTGTTTCATGCTTTACTTTTCCCAAAAGAAAATCTTGAACTCCCTGGAGAGTTCTGGTGGCTACTGGAGCAGAGAAGACATGTAAAGGTCCTCTACTTCACTTCTTTTTTTTCTATTAATGATTGAATACAAAGTCCTTGGGTATTTGGGAGACAAACAAAGTTCATCTAATTTTAAAGAAACACAGAAACTTTCTCAGTATTTTTTTCACGGGGCAGAGGTTTAATTATTGACTGGGGTTGGAGTCAGTGTGATCCTGAATAGACAGGAAAAAGGCTGAAGAAATTTTGTAGTGATGTTGTTTTTAGAAAATTCTGCTAAAACAGTTAAACTAAGATGTTCATAGAATGAGTTACAAAGATTTAAACTTCATCAAGGCATATTTATGCAAAGGAAATGAGATATTTTTCCAATTTGAAACAATTTGCTACCTTTAGTTGATAGAGACAATAGTTGATAGGATAGTCTTATTAGTTTTCAGTGTATCTTTCAATTAGTGTTTTGGCTGTATTCTATTCTACATAATTTGTGAAATTCTTGGGGAAAGTGGGTGATTGTGAGTTAGCTTTTCATTATTTTAATTTTGTATGCAACCTTATCAACACTTTCAGAGCTAAATTATCAGAAATATGATTTCATTATTAGCATACTGTTGGTTTCTAGGATCGTAGTAGATTTAATTTATATCCTTATTAGTGTTTAAAAATGTTATATCTTATTTTTGTGTGCATGGCTTATTTTCCTACATATTAAAGTAACATGATCATGGACTAAAATTTGGAAAATAATTATTATAAAGAAAAACAAACATGTACCTGATATCAGGGTAACACCTACTATATTCACAAATACAGAAAATTGATACACATGATAAAATATGGATAATATATATATATATATATATATATATATATATAGTCCAGCCCAAGGAAATGTGCCAGTGCATCAAGTTCTAAAAAGGCTGTATTTTCTCTAATTTTTCAAGTTATTAGATATTCTATTTTGTTCTATCAATTCAATAAATTATTTAATCAGCCCTCTGTTGTTTGGAATTGATATATTTTTCTAATTATTTATCATACATTATTCTTCATATGTAAACATAGACTTATTTAGTCAAATGCTATGGCCATTTATTTTTCCTAATCATTAACCAGCAGTCTATAATAGTGGGACAAAAGATGTTGAAATTTGCACACACCTGGAAACTACCTCAAGATTTATTGATTGGCTCCATTAAAAAAAAAATCTTTAAAACTGATATGTTGAATTTGTAAATAAGATTGTAATAAACGTTTTATTAAACAATAATTTAAAAGTGTTCATGTAAATATATATGAAATAAAGGATCTGGTAGAGAAGATGACACATAACGTACCAAAAATAGTAATTATTTTTTATAACAAAGGCTACTTACCATTTAACTATCATATTTATTGAAAGCATTTAGAAATATTTTAATTTTTTATTGAAGTAATTTGTAATTGGTTTACAGCACTCTATATGATTTAGAGGTACACGATCCTACCACTTAGATATGTTACCACACCACACCCACCACAGAAGCACCCACAGTCTTCCATTATAGTCCATTATGATCTCTCCCCACTCTGCTCTCATCCTTTCCCTGTGATGTCACTCTCTGGATGTCACAGTTCTAAAGAAAGCTGGTTTAAAATTTTATCTTTTTCTGTTCCTTTGGTTTCTCTATTCCACATATGAGTGTCACCATTCAGTATTTATCTTTCTCCTCCTGGCTTATTTCAAAAAGCAAAATCTATCTGTTTCATCCATGTTGTAGTGAATGCCATGAGCACAAGTTTACTTTTTTTTTTTAAAGATTTATTTATTTATTCATACAAGAGCTGGGGTACAGGCCAGAGTTGCTGGAGGTGAGAAGGTTCACCAGAGACAGAGTGGGGAGCAGAACAGGCAAACTGACTGAAACACACTGCTAAGGGGAGCAGCAGGCAAGGCAAGAGAGGTCTGCTACACCATGTGGGTCCCCTCCCTGGCCGGGGATCGAACTCGCGCTGCTGTGCTGTGGCTGCTTCACAGTGCGGCGCTCAATCCGCTGCACCACCAGAGAGGCCCAGTTTACCATTTTTTTGATTCCTGAATAGTATTTGTATATATGCCACATTTTCTTGATCCACTCATCAGTTTTGCAACTCTTAAGTTTTTTCCACTCTTAGTTATTGTAACTAGTGCTGCATTAAACATCAGAGTGCAAATTTCTCATTGAATTGGTGTTTCTTCTATTCTTCAGGTAGATACCTAAGCATGGCTTTTGCTGTGTGATGTCAAAGATCTATTTTTAATCTTCTGAGACACCTCCAGTTTCCACTGGGACTAAACCAGTCTCCATACACACCAATAGTATAAAAAATGTTTCTTTCTTTTCCCACAGCCTTGCTAGCATTTTTTAAAATTTATCTATCTATCTATCTATCTATCTATCTATCTATCTATCTATCTATCTATCTATCTATCTATCTATCTATCTATCCATTCATTCATTTTACTTATTTATGCATACAATTCCTGGGGTACAGGTCTATCTTTGTCAACATTGCTTCAGTTATTCTGGATCTTTTATAGTTCCATGTGAACTCAAATAATGTTTGTTCTAGTTCCTTCAAGAATACCATTGACATTTTCATTGGATTTCACTGAAACAAACAAAAAATCTCAAGTGAAATAGAAATCAAAAGGAGAGTCCAAAGTCAATGAAACCAAACAAACAAACAAAACAATATAGACAGACTATGAGGTAGACTCACTAAAGAAAAATAAGGGAGAAACTCAAATAAATAGGATCAAAATGAAAAAGATGATCCTGCAGAATTCAGAGAATAAAGAGAGAGTATGAACATCTTAGATACTAACAATTTCACCAATTTAGAAGATTGAATAAAATTATTAAAAAATGTACAATCATCTGAGATTGAATAGGGAATTGGGAACCTCTTTTTGAAGTTCTCAGAGTTTTCCCTCTAGGGGTTTTCCAATTTGTTAAAGGAGCCAAGCTTCCCCACCTTCTTCAGAGGTGTGTGGTACCCTACAAACAAAGTGGCAAGCTCTGTTCTTCACTCAGCTCAAATTCACTACTGGAAGAATTTCAATTAAAGCCATGTCTCCAGTCAAAGAGACATAATTCCTTATTGAAATTATGCAAAAATAGATCTATTGCCATGAGTGTTAAAAATTATTGCATTGCCATGAGTGATCAATATTGTTACCAGTTTTTCATACTATAATGCTATCAAGGAGAGAGAATGCATACACAACTTAGTTCTGCTTTCACATATATGACAGAGAGAACAAAATGTAATAAAAGACTCTGAATTATGTCAATTAAAAACATCAAAAATCATCATCATCTACAATAGTTTACTTACAGTTTTTATTTTTGTTTTGTAGGAAATTCTTACTTTCAATTTCCATCAATTGGAATAAGTTGAGTTCTTTCTCCCATTAGTTTCTTCAGAAACAATTTCTTCAAATGTCAAACTATTGAAATAAAAAAAAATATCGCAGGGCAACAAGACAAATTGATACTTTAAATATCAGGCACTTACAGATTTCATGTAAATTTTAGACCACCAATGTTAGTATTTATTTATATACCAAAGTTACACATTTCTCCTAAGAGACAATGTTTTCTATCCAGTACCAGTTTACCAGATGAAATACCAAATAGGTCAGATTCATAGACTATATTTTCTATGAGGACAGGGAGATACTTTACAGAGTGTTTCAGGACCTCTAATGATTTTTTTCAAAATTTCTCCAGTCAAGCCAAAGACTATCAAATTTTTCTTCAATTTAGATTTCTGGAAAGCTTTGCTATAAATATTACCAAAAAAAGAGCACATTTTAATTCCATACATATTTCAAAACAATCCATTAAATTCCAAGTTAATTCTATCAACCAAAAATTATCCCAGATCATATTTCCTGAAAGTAGTTGTACCAGTTCTCATTATATTGTTTGTTAGTTTAAAATTTTTGCAAAACTACCATGTGTGCCAATTTTATACCCTCTAGAGGTCAGGATCCAAAGAGGAAGAGATTCCGCATATAGAGAGACAGCTTCCTCAGTTGGCACTTATCCTATGTGGAATAACTTATACCACTGCAGTTTTACTCATAGGCTTTCCTAATAATCAAGATCAAGTTGTTTCCACTGAATAACAATTAAACTCCAAAAATTAAGGAGTGTGGCTTGCAGAACTTATCACAAATGGTTCCAATTGTTATCTTACATACTAAAGATTTTGGAAACAGGGAGATAAAGTTCAATTAGAACAATTACAAGAGTCACATGACCTTATTTATTTAGAGCTTTCAGTGTTCAAGCTTTCACATTAAAAGTCAACCCTGAGGTAATTCTGTACAGAAGCTGAAAGAGCAAAATCAAATTAATCTTCAATCAAAAAGAGTCATTTCCTTACTTCTGTTAGCCACCAAGCATGCAATTCTGGGGTTTCCTGAAACAGAAGCTAAAAGAGCAAAATCAGAATTAAAGTACAAATTAAATCTCCCAAACTAGGAAGGGCAGGGAGAGGGGCACCTCAGAACCCCCAAACCTTCCAGTTCTAAATATTTTTTGCCATCCACTGTATCCAGGCAAAACTTATTAGGCCTTTAATGGAAAGAAATTTAAATACAGTTAGTGTGCAATATAGAAAAGACAGAGGATATAGTTTCCAAATCAAGAACCTGAAGTTACCCATCCCCTCGTGGGTAAAATTCCACCTAAACAGGATTGGCTCAAAGCAAGGTTTGAAAGCCTGACACAAGTCTAAGCAACTTACAGCAGGGACCCATAGAGAAAGGTTAGAAACAGACAAGTCTGGGAGGAAAAGAAAAATATCACAAAACCTAGATAAAAGTCTCTCTGCTCCATGTGCCTCCTCCAGGTCTCCTTCTGGCTCTTCACCTTATTTCCTTCCTACCCCAGTCTTTCTATCTTCTTTTCCTCCCTGCTCAGCTCTACTCTCCCTTGGTTGTGGCAGGGTACCTGGAACCTCCCCTGGACCACCCTGTTACAATCTCCCATTTTAATTTTTATTCCACTATATCTTGGGTGGCACAGATCTCAGGGTGCAGCCTTGGGATATGGGTTTTTCCAGGGTTCTAGTGTATGCAAGAAAAACAACACTCAGTCATCAGCATTGTACATGAATGTCCAGTATTGTCACAGGGAAATCCTAAAATAAAATGGGTTTCCTTGACTGGGTCCTCACCCATGTGCTCAGAAGACTTTTATAATAAGCCCCAAATCCAGGTGCATGTGATAAAAGTTATTAAAGGGTTTTATTTTACAAAAGATGGGGGATAAAATAGAAATAACACACAAAAAAGAGATGGATACAAATCCATAAATATCTTACCAGATCTTCTGAGCAATGGTACATTGAGAGCTGGCTCTGAACCAAGTGAGATGGTTCCAAAGGAAGAGAGAGAACCTAAGGCTCACATCTCTGGTTTTATTTTTATTTTTTATTATTTTTTTAAGATTTATTTATTTATGCATACAAGTACTGGGGTACAGGTCAGAGGTGTGTGTGTGGGGGTGAGAGGATTCACCACAGAGAGCGGGAGCAGAACAGGCTGATCAACAGAAGTACACTGTTGAGGGGAGCAGCGGGCATGGCAGGAGAGGTCTGCCATACCATGTGTGTACCCTCCCTGGCTGGCAGCAGGGATCGAACTTGTGTTGCAGTGGCTGTAGTTTGCTTCATAGTGCATTGCTTAACCCACTGTGCCACCAGGGAGGGCCTCACCTCTCTGGTTTTATAGCCAGCCTGGCTGTTTAACGCCATCCTCAGGTCCCAGTGATCCACTCTTCAATAATCATATTATCGGATTTGTGGTTCTAGAGTACTGGTGGTCTGGAATGGGGGTTGGAGTCCATAAACCCATCTGTGTAATCCCATTTAGGACTACTCTTCCCCCTATGGGGAAGTATGACAAACTCCTCCATTTTTGGGAAATAGTTCATCAGTCCATGTCAAGACTAAAAATCATCTTGAGGCATTAGCCAAAGCAAAACAGCAAATTTATATCAAAATTACTGGAAGAAAATCTTAAAAATGTTTCAACTTATCTAAAAAAAGAGTTCCTACCTTGATTCCAATTTTGTCCAAGTGTTACAGGGTGGTCCCCAAGAAAAGGGAAAGTTTCAGCATCCCTGCCCTTCCGTAAGTAGGGTGGAGCTGAACAGGGATAATAGGGAAGAAAGGAGACAGGAAGAGAAGCAAGCAGGATGGAAATCATCAAGGAAACCTGGAGGAGGCACTTGGAGCAGATACATGTGAAGAAACTGTGCTTGCTTTTTGGTCCTGGACTGGTTGGAACAGATGTGGGTGAGAGACCCGTGGGGAGCTTAACAGTGGCAGCTTTTATCTTGATTTTGTCTGAGATTTTTCTGACTCTTTCTGATCCTTTTGTATGGGTCTCTACTGAAAGGTACATTAGACTTGTGGCAGGCTTTCTTGCCTTGTTTTGGGCCAATCCTGTTTGGCTGGATTTTTATCCTACAGGGGGTGGGTAATTTTTGATGCTTGATTTAGTAGCTATATTCTTAGTCTTTTCTGTATTGTTCCCTAATTGTATTAAAGGTCTTATGTTTGTCTTAATGTGGCGAATGGCAGAATCCATTTAGAACTGGCAAGTTTTAGGGATTCTGGGGTGCCCTTCTCCCTGCCCTGGATCACAAGCACTGCAAAATATATGAAAACTAAATCTACTTTCAGTTCATTTTACCTATTTTTGCATAAAATCATAGGGCTGAATTGTTAGGGGGAAAGGTAGTCCTAAATGGATTATGGTGTGTGGACTCCAACCCCCACTCCAGACCATCAGTGTTCCAGAACCACAAATCCAATAAAATAATTATGGAAGAGTGGATCACTGGGACCTGAGGGTGGAGTTAAGCAACCAGGCTGGCTATAAAACCAGAGGTGAGCCTTGGGTTCGCTCTCTTACTGAGGAGCCAGACCCTTTCCTTCAGGAGACATCTCTCTTCCTTCAGAGCCATCTCATTTGACTCGGAGCCAGCTCTCAACGCGCCATTGCTTAGATCTGGTAGGGTATTTGTGGATTTGTATCCCTTTCTTTTTCTCTTGGTGTTATTACTATTTTATTCCCCTTCTTTCATAAAATAAAACGTGCTAATAACTTTTGCCACGTGTACCTGGAGTTGGGACTTTTAAAAAGTCTTCTGAGCGTGCGGGTGGAGGACCCAGTGAGGGGAACCCATTTTATATTAGGGTTGCCCTGTAACACTATGTAAACAGATGTTTCTCTATGGGAAGCAATCTTTGAATCTTGTCTCTCACCAGCAATCAATCAAATTCTAGAATTCAAATGACAAATGTGCCTAAAACAAATAGTATAAAAATATTTCCAGTAGCAAAATTCTTCAAGCTTTAAAAGTGCTCTAATTTTTCTGATCCATACCTTGCAAAATACAAGTCTCCAACAATCTATTAAGACTATCTGCAATTTACCAGCTGTTGCTCAAGGCTCCTTCCACCTTAGTACCTAGGCATAATTTTGCTAATTCAAACCATCACTCCTCCATTGTTGACTTGCAAAATCCCTGGAGGTAGAGATCAGGGAGTAGTCACAATCAAAAGCCCAAAGTCACTTCAAAAATCCATCAGTGCCTTCACAGTTGCTAATTAGACTGATAAGCCAGCAGAGATCATAAACTAAAGCCCTAAGTCACAGAATTGAACTCTACTAACAAAGGATGGCACAAACAGAAAAGCATACTCTCAGTAGAACAAAAGGAAAAAAAAAAAAACCCTCAAAAACTTCTGAGTTCCAGAGCAGCTTGCCATGTAGCTTCAAATGTCACCTTGGAAACAGGCCTAGAAGAAGTAGGCACCATGTGTTTCAACTTACCACCATCTTTAAACTGCTTACTTAGTTCCAGGGAAGCCCACAATGAGGCCTCAAACACAATTTTAGAGAAGATTCCATCTTGACCTAGCCACATGGTTTCTAGGCGTCATTGAGTAAAGCTGCTCTCTACCACACAAAAATTTCTACAAAATCAAACCTCTGAATAATGACTAGAAACAAATTGCACACATAACATAGTTTCTACAAGGTCCATGTCAGTTTTTCTAATCTAAGGGTCAGAAGCAAATCCACACATATCTGAAACAAACACACTAGAGAAACTAAAACTTTTACAGGGCAACCTTAATATAAAATGGGTTTCCCTCATTGGGTTCTCACCTGTTAGGGGGAAAGGTAGTCCTAAATGGATTATGGTGTGTGGACTCCAACCCCCACTCCAGACCATCAGTGTTCCAGAACCACAAATCCAATAAAATAATTATGGAAGAGTGGATCACTGGGACCTGAGGGTGGAGTTAAGCAACCAGGCTGGCTATAAAACCAGAGGTGAGCCCTTTCTTTTTCTCTTGGTGTTATTCTTTTTCTCTTGGTGTTATTACTATTTTATTACTATTTTATTCCCCTTCTTTCATAAAATAAAACGTGCTAATGACTTTTGCCACGTGTACCTGGAGTTGGGACTTTTAAAAAGTCTTCTGAGCGTGCGGGTGGAGGACCCAGTGAGGGGAACCCATTTTATATTAGGGTTGCCCTGTAACACACCCATGCACTCAGAAGACTTTTAAAATAAGCCTCAAATTCAGGCACATGTAACAAAATTTATTAAATGGTTTTATGGAACAAAGAAGTGGAACAAAGTAAAAATATCATGAAGAGAAGAGAAGGATACAAATCCATAAACATTCTACCAGATCTCCAGAGCTGGAATGCAGGGCATGTTGAGATCTGGCTCTGAATCAAGTGAGATGGCTCTATAGGAAGAGTGAGAACCCAAGGCTCTCCTCTCTGATTTTATAGCCAGCCTGGCTGCTTAACTCCACCCTCAGGTCCCACTGATCCACTCTTCGATAATCATATTACCAGATTGGTGGTTCTGTTACAGGGCAGGGAGAGGAGCACCCCTGAACCCCTAAGCCTGCCCTCTCTGAATGGGTTTTGCTATCCACTGCATTAAGACAACATATAAGGCCTTTAATGGAAAGGAACTTTAATACAATTAGGGTACAATACAGAAAGGATAAACATAGTGACTAAGTTAAGCATTTAAAATTACCCATCTCCTTGAGGGTAAAAGTTTAGCTAAATAGGATTGGACTAAAGCAAGGCCCAGAAGCCTGCCACAGGTCCAAAGGATCTTTCAGTAGCGACCCATAGAAAAGGGTCAGAAAGAGTTAGACAAATCTGGGAGGAAAAGAGCAAAATTAAAATTAAGATGAAAACTGCCATTGTTAACCTCCCCACGGGTCTCTTACCTACATTTGTTTTAACCAGTTTAAGACTAAAAAGCAAGCACAGTTTTTTTACATGTTCCTTTGCTTCACGTGCCTCCTCCAGGTTTTTTTGCTGCTCTCCATCTTCCTTCCTTCCTTTTCCCTTTTCTGAAGAATTTTTTTTTTCCTCAGCTCCACCCACTTAGGGCAGAACCAGGATTTTGGAACTTTTCCTTTTTTGGGACAACCCTGTTACAGTTCTGGAGTACTGGTGGTCTGGAGTGGGGGTTGGAGTCCATAAACCTATCTGTGTAATCCATTCAGGACTACCCTTCCCTTAACAAAACCACTTTTGTGCTTATTGTAGCCAGTGTCATGGGGGAACCAACATTCCCCACAGGGCTGACTAACCATGTATGGCTTATGACTCTTCTCTAGAGCGCAGGTTGAAGAAAAGCCTGGGACCCCCAAACCTGCATGCTCTAAGTGGGTTCCGCTGTGACCACATGAAGACAAAGTGGTCCCAGGGCATAAGACCATCAGTAGAATAGAACTTTAATACAATTAGAGTGCTGTAGAGAAAAAAGAAGAGAAAGAATATAATTAAAATAGCTAACCTGTGAAACACCCAAAGCTATCCATTCCTTCATGGCTAAATACCCAAAGTGGGGCCACTGAAGTTAAAAACTTGCCATAAATTTAAGATACTTTCTGGTGAGGAACAAGAAGGAAAGAGGTAGTAGGGGTCAAGTAAGTCTGGAAGGAAAAGAACAATATAAAAATAGAGGTCAAGATAAAGGCTGCCAGTATAATCCTCCCATGCATCTCTTACCCCCACCCTTACTCTTTTAGTTATCTCCTTCCATGTCCCCCAAGTCCCTGTTACTGTTACTTACAGGGAAGGGACAGGGGCACCCCAGAACCCCGAAATCTGCCCTCTCTAAATGGGTTCTGCCATCTGTTGCATCGAGGCAAACATGTCTTGTACCCATCCCCCTCGAGGAATAAAGTCCAGCCAAACAGGATTGGCCCAAAGCAAAGCCCAAAAGCCTGCCACAAGTCTAAAGTTCCCTTCAGTGGAGACCCATAGAAAAGGGTCAGAAAGAATCAAACAAATCTGGGAGGAAAAGAGCAAAATCAAATCAAGATTAAAAACTGCCATTGTTAAGCTCCCCACAGGTCTCTCTCCCACATCTGTTCCAACCAGTCCAGGACCAAAAAACAAGTTCAGCTTCTGCTCTATGTGCCTCCTCCAGGTCTCCTTGCTGCTCTCTATCCCTCCTCCTTTCCTTCTTTTCCTCTTATCCCTGCTCAGCCCCACCTTACTTAGGGTGGGGCAGGGATCCTGAAACTTAACTTTTTCCTAGGAACCACCCTGTTAACTTACTAGAGCTATGTAGTTTACACTATAGGGCATGGCTGATGTTTTATGGCTGCCTGCCTGAGGAACAGGAGTCATTGAAAAATTGTGGTGTTTTTTCCAGCTTGCACCAAATGCTGCTATATTTAGGCTTTCCCACCCTTGGGCAAGCACTGGCCAGGTTGGATGGGCTAAACTGAATGGTCAGGTTAAGAGGTAACAATGGAGATGGGGAACTCAGAAAAAGGAATATAAGGAAGAGTAAGAAAGATCCTTGGATCCTTTTGAGATGCAAATCCCTAGTCTAAAGTTGTAGTTCTCTGTACCTGTCTCAAAAAGTAAAAAGAAGAAGGAGGCTTCCATAAACTGACCTCCAAAGACAGAGGAGCTAAAGAGTTTTGCAGGACTGAGGAGGCTGGGTCTGCCTCCAGTCCTGTTGCTACAAACAGCTGGAAGAGTACCAAGGGCCTGTAGCCTAGGGTCTTAGTAAGCTGTTGTTGGTGTGAGCAAAGAGTTGATGAAGAACCATTTATCAGATTGTCCACCATCATCTCCCACTGCTGCTTTCTCCATTGCTGTCTGTTCCAGTGATGGTTCTGTTTATCCCAACCTCCATACTATTTTCCACAGGCTGCTGTGGCATCATCTCAGTGGCCCTGCCTGTGGGCATCTCTAGCTGCCACGTGCTCCAGGCTGTTTTGGTAGGATGTTGCCATCTTGGAGGAGCAGCCTTATTTTGGGAACTTCTGAACACTGTGGACTCTATCTAGGATGAGATAGCTTGCCATTTGTGGTCTTAGTAAATCTTTGTTTCCCCTGTTTGTTAAGTAAACCCCATTGTTGTTCCTTTACCCTCAGTTTTCTTGCAATTGTGTACATGGGTGAAGTACACACAGATAGTAACCTGTACAGTACTACACACAGTTCTTGGAGCACAGTAACCCCTATAGTCCTGCTTCAAGACTTTAACATAATAAAAGTCATTTACAACAAACCTACAGCTAATATCATTCTCAACTCTGTAAAACTGAAATCTTTTCCACTAAGATCTAGTACAAGATCTTCCACTAAGATCTCATCACTATTATTCAACATAGTATTATTAAACAAGTAAATAAGTGAAATATATAAAAACTAAGTCAGAAAAGAAGTAAAATTATCATTATTTACAGACAGTAAGATAATATACATGGTAAACCCTGGAAATTCCAATAAAAAAAACTAAATAACAAAATAAATCAGTTAATAAAGTGGCAGATGACAAAATCAACATATGAAAGTCATTTGCCTTTACATAAGCAGTAGCATAAAAATAATTATATATCTAAGAGTAAATTTAATAAAGGAGGCAAAGGACCTATACTGTGAAAACTATAAGATATTTTTAAAAGAGAGACCTCTCTGGTGGTATAGGGGGTTAAGTTTCAGCACTATCAAGCTATTACCAGCCACTGCAACATGAGTTCAATCCCCTGTGAGGGAGCTAACCCACATGGCACAACAGACCTCTCCTATCTTGCCTGCTGCTCCCCTCAGCAGTGTATTTCAGTAGATCTGCCTGTTCTGCTCCCCATCCTGTCTGCTGAATCTTCACACTCCCTGTAACTCTGACCTATACCCCAGTTCTTATATACCTAAATAAAAGAAACTTTTTTTTCTAAATATATTGTTAAAGGAAATAGAAGACACAAAGTAGTGGAAAGATATTCTCTGTTCATGGAATGGAAGAATTAGCATAATTAAAATGGCCATTCTACCTAAGGAAATATGTTTTTTCCATTTTTTTAAGTATCTATAGCAGAAAAAAGATTTGCACTACTTCTCCTTTACCTGAAGATGGCAGTGTGGTGTTATTTGTTTAGTACAGGAAATCTGATCTTGCAGCTCTTGAGTCACAGGATGAGGAAGGGGTCTTAAATGGCCTCCTCTCTCATTATAATGTTCTGGGAGGGAGGATGGCTCTGTTTGTGGTGCCACAGAATATACCTCCTAGACCTGCTTCTCTGACATCTGTATGCTGTCAGTGCATTTAGGAGCTGAGTCACAGTCCCAGGGCAAGGAAGAGAGTATGCAATTCAGTATACTTTTCTATATTGTTTTTACTGGCTACCTGGCTTGGTGGGAGTAACCCAGCCCCTCTGTATGTAATTTCCTTTAGGGCAAGGGTATGTGGAGGTACTGCTCATCCCCCACTCCCTGCAATGCAGTTGGATGGTGGAATCTCAAACCTGCTGTTTGTGTTTCAGTTTCCTTAAACTCCTCTACCTCTTTTTTAATGTAGCAGGAATCTCATTGTCTCTTCTGGTGCAGTCTATACTGATCTCCACTGTCCAGGAAGTGATCTGATTTTGTCACAAGTCATAAGCCCTATGGGTACTGTTCTGGTCTGACTAACTTTCAGATTATTCTTCTGGGAGCAAAGTAAGGCACCTTGTCTGATGACATTTTGAACTGTTTCTTTTTAATTATTTTCAATTTATTTTTTATGCATAGTAATTTGACATCAAGATACTCTTGTTACTACATTAAATAATTACTTTATTATATAATTTTCAACTGCGTCCCTAAATGGAGGTCAGAAAATATCTCACCCATATGTTTTTCTAATTATGTCTTTTTTTTTTCCCAAAAAAAAGTTTTGTAAAGTAAGGTAAAGTTGGGTGATATACTTTCCCAAGTATTATCAACTTTAATAATAATTATACAATCTAATTGGATTCCCTATTTGAGTGTAAAACTTAGTGTTCTGTGGAAGGGAAAACAGAACTTCATAAGAATAGACTCACACTACATAAATGTTTATGAGATTTTGTGCATTGATTTAGGACTCCTTAAGATAACCTTGACCTTCATAAATATAGAGATGCTTCATGTATACAAGCAGATATTATGGATAAATACTAAACACTCTTTTAAAAAAATTTTTTAATCATGTGTTAAAAACTGATACTTATTAGTGATTGATAAATTCAATCTAAACAACACATGGAATATAAAATGACAGATTTTTGGGGGGAAACAAAATAATTTAGTGAAAGTAGACAAATAATCTAAAGAATTAGAGGAATAGTATGTATTTTTATTTTATTTTTAAAAATATTTATTTTTATTTATTTATGAATACAGTAACTGTAGTGTAGAGGTCTGCTGAGCCCTGAGGGTTAGCTCCTTGGCTGGGATCAAACTTATGTTTCATTGGCAGGAGATAGGTTCATAATGTTGAGACTTTAATCCTTATGCCACCAGGGAGATCCAAGGAATAATATATGTTTTTAAAATTTGTTTGTCTACAGAAAATGAGTTATTGTGCCCGGAGAAGCAAGATGAAGTAGAACCAGAGAAAAAGCATAAGATTAAAGCTCATGATGCAGAATCATAAACATAAAAGAAAAGAGGATGTCTAGAATTTAAGATCTAAATTAAAAACTACATTTTGATATGGCAGAATATTCAATATTGAGGAAGACTTGTTTAAAAAAATTATTAAAAATGCAAATAAGTATAAACATTTTATCTGGGAGACAGATTGAGTTGATAATTTAGTTCTAGGAGTAAAATAGAAACATGATTTCATTATGTATGGGAAAATAATCAAATGTATAAGAATTTCAGAATTATCTCTGAGATGAAGAATGATTAAATATGAAGCCTCTGGTAATATATGGAGGCAGAGAAATTAATTTACATAAAAATAAAAGTCAGGTAAATGTGAAATTTCTTCTTTCCAAATATCTTGAAGACCAATAGAATTTTGAATAAAAAAAATACATCTCATTTTGTGACATAAAGCTCATAAAACCTTTATTTACATGACAATAATATGCATATAGGTGCACAAATGACAGGAAGTGTATCGCTCTTTACTGTTAGAAAGGAAAACACATCTCTGGTATTAACAGTCAAATGAGAGGTAAATCAGAATCTAGAATTCAAATATAGCAAAGTCATAGCATTAAATATCTGAAGGGGAATGTTTAAACCAATTAACTAAATTGAGTGGTGTATAAATAGTGGTTATAATTATAGTCATAAAATTTAGTGCAAAAGCTCAAAACCATTCTAAAATGTATTTTATATGTAAATATTTCAAACATAAAAAGTAAGTTTTATCTGAAGGATTTATTTAAGGAAAATACATATTTTATTGGATAGGAGATTATGGAACATAAAAAAAGGCTTTATGGTTATTCTGTATATTCCAGTTTTTAAAATAAATATATATGAGATTTTTAGTTAAGATGTATGTAAATATTAAGTAGTAAGGAAAAGATTTTCAACAAATGTTGGTAATTTGGCTCTTTTGTATTAACTGTCACAAGACCCCGATAAGTTTTACTCTGATGTTATATCAAAGTAAAATGAAATTATTTACTAAATCTTATTTACTTTGGTGCAGTAAACTGAAGAAAAAATAGTGGAAACACTTAGAAAATATTTATAAATTTTATCCCAATACATTTTTAAGATCCTTCACCAATAAAGATTAAAATATAAGTCACAAGTTGAGTAAAATATCTCCAATAAATAAATAAATTATAATATCTTGAATTAGCAGGGACTACCTGGTGGCACAAGGGGTTAATTCACACCACTATCAAGCTATCTCCAGCCACTGTAGTGTGAGTTCAAACCTAGGCCAGGGAGGTGACCCAAATGGTGCAGCAGACCTCTCCTGTCTTGCTCGAAGCTCCCGTCACCAGTGTATTTCAGTAAATCTGCCTGTTCTGCCCCCCACTCTGTCTCTGGTGAATCCTTTCACTCCTGCCCCCCTTATATCTTTGGCCTATACCCCAGCTCTTCTACTTAAAAATAAACACATAAAATCTTAAAAAATTAAAATAAAGCACACACACAGAGACATACAACACAAGAAATTACATGGAAATCAGTAATAATAAGAATGGTATTACCAAAGGTATATAGTCAAGAAAATATGTATTACCAAGTCCAGAAACATTACAGTTGGAAGATAAACATATAAAAGTTTCTCTCTAGTAAACAGAAGGTAATTAATAATTATATAGCTTTTCATAAACCCATAAATTTGATTTTTTAAAAGATTTTTAAAAAATTATTTATGAATATAAAAACTGTAGTCTGTGCCAGAGGTGTGGGGGCTGAGAAGATGCACCAGAGACAGAGTGGGGAGCAGAACAGATGAATCCACTGAAATACACTGCTGAGGGGAGCATCAAGAGAGGAGTGGTCTGCTCACCATGTGTGTTAGCTTCCTGGCTAGGCTGAAACTCATGCCACAGTGGCTGGTGATAGCTTAATAGAGCTGACTTTAACCCCTGTGCCACCAGGGAGTCCCAACCCATAAATCTGATAAAGAAAAATAATAATGGTATTAATAATATATGACACTGACAGCAATTTAATGAGTAAGGACATTTTTTGAAGAGAATTTGACAATATCTGTGTAAGGTCACAGACATATCTATATCCTTTGTTACAGTCATTTTAGTTTTATGTATTTGCCATGAATAGGGAACTAAGAAATCTGGCTTATCCTTTTGAGTTCAAATTTACTATTTAAAGAAATATATATGATGACACTCAAAGTCAGTGACACAAATGACATTGTTTAGGAAGACTATAACAACGAAGAGCACATTTATTAAAGTGTGAAAGTACTTATAGAATGATGATAAATAAAAACAAAGAAACAATATACTATGAACAGTATAATAATTTTAAATAGAGCATCAAAAACCTATAGAACACAAAGAAAGAGTAGCTTCAGTACACACGAATACAATACACATCAAAATAGCAATTAACACTTTTGCTAAAGGGTTATTCAAGTGACTTTAATTTCTGCTTTATATTTTATACATTTAAAATATGTTTATTTGCTAGCATTCTTATATAATACAGGTATTGTTTTACTACTGAAAACAAAACATAAATCCTATGCATCATAGGGGTGGTATGATGGCAAAATTAAAATAATTTCTTGAAAAGTTATCTATACTGTTCACCAGGGAGTTTATTACAGATCGTAATTAGACCACATACATATACAATTTTAACCTGAAACTTGGTATACATACACAATGGAATGCTACTCAGTTATATTAAGTAAATTAAAAAAAAAAAGATAAACTCTTGCCATTTCCAGCAACATGGATTGAACTGGAGGGGACTATGCTAAGTGAATTAATTCAGAAGACCAAAGACAAATACCAGATGGTGTCACTTATTTGTGGGATATAGATAAACAAAACAAAGGTTCAGATAAAACCAAAACAATGATAAACTTTAGAAATCAGTTTAGAGTTGAGGCTACCAGAGAGGGAGAGAGAAGTGGGAAACAAAGAGGGCAGAGGGTACAAATGGGAATATGGTGGAGGACTTTGGGTGCTTTCGGGGTGGGTGTGGTGACATGCACCTGTAGGATGTGATGTTTAGCTCTGAATCATATACAGTGTTGTAAACAAAAATGTAACATAAGAAAATGATAAATAATTTATAAGAATTGCAAATAGATGTGAGAAACTAGTCAATTAAGTTGATATGCGAATCAAACCATGATTTATCTAATAGGACAATAGAAATTTAATTAAAATATTCTTTGAGTTAGTAATACTATTGTGTGGAATTATATACATACATACATACAAATATATATATATATATTCATGTGTTTAAATAAGGGGCTGAAAACATACATTTTCTTCCAAAATGCTCCTTCATTTTAATATCTAAACATTTAAGAATCTCAGTTGAACTATAAAATTGAGTGATAGAGGTTAGGATTCTGCTGAAAATATATGTTAAACATTTTTATGTGTACCTGATGAGTCATAATACAATTGTTTTTGATGACGGAGTATCTTATCAGATTGCTTGCCTTTTTCAAAGAATTTTCAGATTTTTGCTGGCGGCTTGCTTCCTTGTTATAACACACATTTTTATTGGTTCAAGCCCACACAACCCTTTCACATTCTCATTACCAATTTTAAGAAGAATGATACTGCTATTCTACTTCTTTACTTAATAGTCTATTTAGTTGATAAACAGGTAAGCACGTATATGTTTTTATGTCTGAGGTCTTGGATTTTCCTTTTACTGTTTCAGAAAACATTCTACATTTCAATTAGATTGTTTGTGTTTCCAATTAGTGAGGTGCTTAATATCACACTAATTTTTTTGCCTGTTTATGTCTTTGTTATACTAAGTTAATTTCAGAATATAGAATGCAATATGATTACAATATAATCACATGGTTAATTGCAAGTAAGACCTCCTCTAAAATTAATATTTAAAATGAAATTGCAGTCAAAAGCAGAATGAATGAGTAGGTACTGATATAATAGAGTACCCTGAGGGAGATCAGTACATTTCAGAGAAATTTGGTTTGTGAATCAAGATATAATCCTTAATAAATCTCCAGAAAAGGCCACCTCTACTTCCAGAAACTATGTTTCTGGTTAGTTACTCAGTGTGTTGTTTTATCTCCTTTTTCCTTTGGTTAGATAATGTCTTTTTAAAATAAAAATAAGCCCTTTTTTAAGACCTTTCCTTTTTCTCTTTCAGTGGATAACAGTAATGGCTTTTTCTTCTACCTGAAACACCATATGACTAATAAGATTTATCTTTCCAAATGTTTGCTAGATATGAGCACTAAGCTCATATATTTTTCTTATTCCTATTTAGCATTAAAATCTTAGTAAGCATTTCAGTTTATCTTCCACCTCAGAGGGTAATTGAATAAGTAGAAATGTGAAGTACACACTAAATTCTTGTGGCTGCATCTTACTGTACTTTGCTGAATGAGTACAATTTAGGATGGGATTTTATGTAGGGTAGAAATGGTGTAATATAGTGTCTAAATTTTGAATGTTTAAGCACTCCTTACAAATCAACAGTCTCTTGATTCCTAGGGCTGTTTAGACCATGTAAAGAAACTTGGAATACAGAGATTAAATACTTGGGAAATATTTAAAATTTTCTCTATTTTTTAAAAAAAGGATACCAATATAGTTGAAATAGTTTTATTTTCCAATTAATGGAAAAATATTGAGACGATTCTTAATACAGAACTCAGTCAAGGATTAGTCCTAACTTCTTATGTCTTTCTAGGCCAAATCTCTTCTTGTGTTCAGAAGAGAAGTGTTTTTATACACACATTTAATGGATAGCCATTGTAAAGTATGTGTAAACATAGCATTTACTATAGTCAATAATCAGAAAGAAATATTTAAAATATATTGTTTTTATAATTTGACTCAGTTAAGCATGAATAGTTGGTGGTTTCCTCCTGTCTTTCCTGATTCCTGAAGATTTCTGAATAAAACAAATTGAAAATATATTAATACATTTGCACAATATAAGGAAAAATAGAAGTTAGTTTCTTAGTCTCAGATTAAATTTCTTTATGTATGGAGAATCATAGTCTGTCTACTGGGATACCTTCAGATATTACTCAAATTTTATACTTTATTGTATAAATAACAAAACTGAGATTCAGAGTTCCTTGTATAAGTCATTAGTTAGGGAATGGCTTTTATCCTGTGTCTAGCTACCTTCCATGATAGAGATATTTCCTCATTTCCTTGGATCTTATTAAGAATTATTTACTATATGATGGTGATTGTCTAGGAGAGAGCTCTGGGAACCTCATTAGTCCAAGAAATAACAACTACCCTGGCTCTGACTGTAGGTTTTTCTTAAACCCTGCCCATTTGCTATGTCCCTTTAACTTGGGTTCTGTATGATATACTGTGTGTGCACTTAACTAACAGAATATTCACTCATTCATTCAGTAGTTTAAAGTTTTATAATTTTTTCCTAAATTCTATCCTGTCCTTTTAGTGAAAAACTAGTTACAATATCATTAAGAAAGAAATGACAAGTGGAATTTCAGAATATATGGAAAGGTGCTTGATTTCAACTGGGAAATTAAAAATAATAATCTTAAAAGAAAAGGCACTTGGCTTCTACTTAAAATATGAGTCATTTGAAAATTGAGTCTTAACCGTGAAACTAGCTTCAGCAAACTGCATCAACAAAGATGTGGAGCGCTTCACATGGAAGGAATAAGAGAATGCAAGAATTATGGTTTGGTTCAGATTATTTAGTGGAGTATCATAGAGAATTCTGGTCTCAATGATATTTTATATATGTTCCAGCCCTTTATATTATCTGTGGAATGAATAATTTGAATTCTTGTCAACTGACTTTTTTTTTCTTTCTTTCAATTTTTGACTATTTGCCTTAGAGAGTCCAACAATCATAATCCATTATTTCCAGAAAGTCTCAAACAACCTGTGTATCATCTGTCTAGAGCAGGTAGTGAAACAGAGCCCCAAGGCTGCTGCTGATGCAGAATATGAAGGCCAATCCCAATGGGAACCATATTCAGAGAGATCCCAGCTTTTGGGTCAGCCCAGAATTTGAGTGGCATTGGCCTGCAGCAGCAGTGTCCAGGCCAAACTTGTGGCTCTGAAACAGTGGCAGCAGTAATTGCCTGCCCAACCTCAGTGTAGGTCTGGTCTGGATAGATGGCCAGGGCTTCACTTTTAAATACTGTGTGATAATTGTAAAACAATCAGGTTTAAGTTCCCATCAGTACCATTCTAAGTTTTTTGGAATATTCAGCATTGTAAATAGACCAGCCAGATTTGAACGTGACTGGCACCTGTGAAGCAGTTGGATCAATCAGGCTTGAACGTCAGATACTCTAAAGGGGACATAGGCCCAAGGTTTCAGAGGTCTTTGGATTAATTGAGTCTCAAATTGTCATATCTGATTTTTACTTCAAACTGCAGCCTGACCATTACTTCTGTGTCCAGTGTCCTTAAAATTTTTGTCTTGTTGGCTTATGCCAGTAGCACTCAAACAGCTATAACACTGGTGTCTCTGGCACTGTCACCTTGTTATCAGTGCTGACTAGCACTATTGCCTGTGTCTGGCTATCTCTAAAAGTGTTCTACTTCTGATCTTTTAGCTCTGCCTCCTGGTTCTGTTGCCTCTAGCATTGTCAGGTCCACCTTCTGGCAGTACTCAGTCTAACCAGGTGTTGCTGGTCACTCTGCTGCTGCCTCAGCAGTACCACCAGTGATCACCTCTAGCTGTCATTATGAGTTAGATCCCAGTTCACCACTAATTGGTGTGCCACCAGCTCCAACTCTTGCTGAGGGGACAACAAACTCTATAGGAGCAGTCTTTGGTTTGTGCTACTATACATTGTGATAACAATCCTGGGTAGAACTGTCCAACATTTGTGATCTTAGAAACTCTTCTTTACACCAAATATTCCTTTGTTACCAAACCCCAGTGTCACTTTACCCTGAGCCTGAATGTTGTCTTGCAATATTGAGCACGTGGGTGAGAACCCACAGTGAGCTGTACTTTAAGACTTTACTGTTGAATGAATCTTCTGGATGAGTGGAAGCATGTTGTAAGAATCCTTGGCACTGAATCACAAAACATTGATATTATTACACATTTTATTTGAGACTGTTTCTCTAGAATCCTGTTATAAAAGGAAGCTCCTCCAACGAGGAAATACTTATTTCCAAAATAGAAACATACACACATTTTTCGTATCTTCTATTTTTGGTTATCCAGGTCCCAGAAATGCATTAATTGTGTTTTGTTCTTGACAATTACAGACATCTTGGTTCATCCATAGTTCTCTCTATGTTTGTTTAAATATTTATTAGTACTATAATTAGCATCTCTAATGAGCCATGCATTCCAAGAACTCAACTACATCTGAAAATTTATGTTTATCTATGTATTTTCTCAACATCTTGTCTTTGTCTTCTCACCCAGAAGTAACATATATCAGAAGTTTATGCTTAGCATTCTCTTTAATATTTTCAATTACAACATAGACATGTTTAACAAATATGCTGTGCAGTATATATATATATATATTACTTATTATAGGGGATATAATTTTATACTAACATCTTAATATAGTATTATTTTTTCAGATGGTTAACTATAATTTGAAGAGAAGAGATAGCCTGAGGAAATAACAAAAGGCCATTCAACAGACATTTGTGGAACAATTAACTCTTACATGCACTAGAGATTCAAGTAAAAATGAAATATACTTACTTATTTGAGGAATTTGTGACTTGTGAGGAGTGGCTATTAAAATATATATATATATATATCAGTGATATCAGAAAATTATTATAAAAAAGGTTTTTATGTATTACTATGTGCAGATGGGAGACATGACACTTTCTTTAGTCTTTAAGGATGCATGAGATATCATTACAACCTCATCTCAATGAATAATATCTGAATTATCGATACTATAGAGTCTATAAAATCTGGTGACTATTAGAAAGAGACATAAAAACAAGCAAGAGACAGACAGATGGATTCCCATGTTGTATGAATGAATAACTGATGGTGTTCCTAGAGGTGAATAAGGAAAGGCATCATCCGAGGAAAGTAAATTTTTATACTGAACAATATTTTACCTAATTATAAAGGTAATGTTTTCATCGTAGAATATTTATAACTGGTGTCCAGTGGAGCAATCTAGCACTGCTTAAGCAATTTTAGTATACATGTACCTAATGACCTGTGAATATGTGTTTTGTGTTTGTAGCCCACATAAGTTTATTAGTGGAAATGTTCAAGGAAGCTCACTGTGCTATTATTTGTGGTAGATGAGGGCAGGGGATCTATCAATAACTTAAATCAATAAATAAAATACATATACAACAAATTTTAAGCTGTTTTAAAGGCAGTGTTTTTTTTTTCCCTATGTCTTATATTGTGTTTTAGTATGCATTATTCTTATCATAAAACTGGTCAGATGTGACTGAATTGTCTAATCCATGACTTTTGTTCATGTGAATTCACTCTGCTTTAAAATCTCATAATTTTGGAGTTTCCCTGCCATTTGATGTTAGGTGTAGCATGGGTGTAATTTGTCTGGAAGCTTCAGTGACTACTATGGTAGGTTCTGGCCTCAAACTCATACCTTCTTTCTTTTCTTTTCTTTTTTCTTTTTTTTTTTTTTCAGATAATTCAACCAATTCACATGCAACAGTCTGCCTTTCTCCTGAGCTCCACATCAGTCGACTGGTGTCTGGATCTCATAAAATTTTCCTGACATTCACAAAGCACATGTCCTGTGAGTTTTGACTGCTGGGTGCGGTGACCCACCAGATGTGGCTTGCTAGTGCAGTTTGAAGGAAACATACAATGTTTACATTAACCTTTTCATACCCTTTCCTTTGAGGGGTTAGCAGCATGGTGGTTAAATAAAGATGCTTAGTCATCCATAATCCTGTAAACACTTGACACCATGTCAAGTAATCTATTCTACCCCATATGATTTGACTGTTCTACACATATGCAAAAGAAGCACCCTGGTAATAAATGGCCAAAGCTATATATACATCAGGACATTTCTCTGACTGTTTTCTTTTCCTTTTCCTAATATGATTTTACCAATCCTCATGAACTACTGGCCAATAATTAAGGAAAGGTAAAAATTTCATCCTGATTTTATTAATTTCTCAACTCTAAAAAGATTCCATAATTATTTTATGTATTTCTTGGATGATGCTCTTGCAGATAGTCATTACAGGTAGGGAACATTAGTAAACCTTGTCCTTCAAATTGTTGAATGGTTCACTAAGGAAAATTTATATTAACTTAAGAACTCTTTTAATCTGTTTTTTATTTTTGTAAATAATATAAAAATTTGAAATATCACATCAGTAGCTTATTCCAAGAAAGAATTAAGGTACTTACAGAAATGACTACATTTAAACCTTGCATGCACTTATTTTCCTAAGAAATGAAAGGCAAAACTAAACACCTGACTTTTCTGGATAAGCTCTTACTTAAAATAGCATGTGTTCTTTGGAAAAACTTATTATTTTTATCCATTTTTTCCTTCTAATATATATATATATATAAACAACATAGCAGTTATTAACAGATTTAAATGCTCCAACAGCTTCAAGGCAACACAAATATCATTTTACAAATGTGAAATTTGTCATAATGCTCAAGTAATGGAAAAAAACGTTGTGAAGAGTTTCTTTTGTAAGTATTTGGGGCAGCTAAAAAGTAATAATTCTTATTAATAAGTGACTTAATGTGTCCCAATATGTGTCCAGGCTCACAACTACTATGTCAATAAACAGAGCTAATCAGTTTAATGTGCTGTACACGGGGACTAGCAATGCATACAAATGTAAAGATAACAAGGAGAAGAATCTTTATCTCCTCTATTGTGGGTTTTTCCCAGTGGTGACAGACTTTGAGACATCCCTATGTGACTTCTCTTACATTTGTACCTGTCCAAAATGTCTGTTTTCAAATTTACTCTTATCAGTGGGCTATTCTGGAGCCATTTTTATTCCCCTCTAATCTCCTCCTAGTATCTTGCTGCCTCTGCAGTGTCTTACTTTGATTAGGGTGTGCACTCCACCATTCTTGACAGGAAGACTGAGGGTGTGGGGAGGAAAGGAGATGTGGTGGGGGAGGAGGAACAATCTAGGGAATTCAAATAGATGTTCTCTGTCATTTCCTTAGTAGGAAAAGAAAAATACAAGTTACGATGGTTAAAAGATTTATTTTTGAAGCTGGTATTTAGAATATAATCATGTCAATGTATGTGCATATGTATTTATGTCTGTGCATATGTGAGTCTTATGTGTATGTGCATCTACAGATAGAGCACACTGTGTGCTAATCTGATAAGTAATAGAAGACTGACATTTCAAATAACTGAGAAGATTAAAAAAAACATGAACTCTAGGTAACTCTCTAGAGTATGATTTGGAGACAATGATAATGATTAAAGATAAGTATAATTTATCCAATATTTCCATGTGCCATCTGAATTATAAATCCTCTTTAAACAGTTCTTGCAGTACTTCTCTTAGAAAAATACTGGTTTTGCATTTCCTTAGCACATCATTGAAGTATAGTTACATAGGATTTGCTTTTCTAAACTGCTTCTTTTCTTCTCTGCAAACCTTACTATAAATCCTGGAGAAAGACACCTTGTTGATAGAGTCAAGAGAGAAAGTCATTAGTAGCAAAATAAGCATCATAACTATGATGCAGTATTTAACCCACAGCAGCAACAAAACAGAAACCTTAAAAGTGCTGCACAGTGACAAAAATGAAAGTATTTCATATATCTGCCAGCAGGGCACTCCAAGTCTGAAACCCTCTTCAGGATAGAACCGGGACTTAGTTGGAAAGATATTCTTGGGTTAAATTGAGTCAGGGGATTCAGAGAGGAAAGGGATTCTAGAGGATCCACATGCTGGGACCTAGGAATGGCCTCAGTCAGGCTTGGGAGACTAGTGAACATCTTTTGAATCATCCTCTGGCTTCTGACTGAATTTGCAATTCTCTAAGAGTAAAATAATTTCTTTCTAAATACAGATAATTTCTTTGTGTCTTTCCAGATGTTGCCAACCTAAGTAAGATGTTATAAAAAGAAGAAACTTAACCATGACCTTCTGGTGCCAATATCTACTTGAATTCAGGTTTGTTTAATTCCAAATTCTTTGTGTTCAAATTCTACAACACATAAAGGGCACTGTTATTATTATTATTATTATTATTTTAATCTTTATTGCTATTTGCTACCATAGAGGATAGATATTGTCTGACATGTAGTAGTTACATAATTCTCCTGAGAGATGAAAAAATCTCATGCATACCAGAGGAAGACTTTTAACCTTTTGCAGTTTTCTAAAATCTATTGTGATTTATTTAGCCAGGAAATGCTGAAGTTATATCTATTTGAAACCTTCTGAGTAAATGTCATGGCATAAAATGTAATTTGTTAAGTCTATTTTTCCAATAGATAAAATCCTCTGGAAAAAATTCATTATTTTCAATATTAAAAGTACCTGCATAGATATTTAAATGTACAGATAAATTCAGAGTAAATAAATGCATAGATTGGAAGTTTAGAAGGACTACCAATGTAATCATAGGCAAAATTAAAGTAGACTCATATATATAGCAGGAACAGATAATTGCAATGCATCTACCTGGCCAAACTCACTTTTGTCTGTTTGCAATGAAGACTAAAATAAATATACTTATATATACATATTTTTATTGAAGTATCATTAACAGTATATGTTTCATATGCTCTTTATTGAGAAAACACATGTGTATATATTACATTAAGATCACTGCTAAAACTTCCAAATCTATACTTATATTTTTGAGTCTGGGAAAAACATTTGCTTTAGTAGTGATAGTTGGAAGAACTCATCTTTTAGAGATTTATCCTGAGAGAGTTTTGTAAATTTCCTATCACTAGATATTTTTATATTTTTCTACTCTTTCACAAAAATCAAGTTACTATACTTATAACTTCTATTCCCACTACTACCTTCACTAACAAGAACAAAGACTATAGCTATATTATGAAACCGTTCTGAGAAAGCTGGCTAAAAATTCAGAGTTGTTATTTTGTATAAATGGCAAGTGACCTTAAAATTTATGCCATCTCTTCATTTTTTTGCCTGGTGTCATAGTTAGAGTAGATATCTAGTAAATGCTGCATTATATTGAAAGAGGGGTGTATAGTGTACCTTAAGTAAATAATTTATGGCAGGAGAACTAGACAGCTCAGGTTTTTATCGTTAAACCAGCTAAAGTGGAACAACCTAATTTGTAGGTGATGGACTGAAATACTTAATATAAATCTCAGTGCAGTTTTACCCCAGTCATTTGAATAAAATTAAATCATAACCTGATTTACTGGGTGCTTGAATTAATTCTTCAACTGTGAGTCAAAGGGTTTTAAAAATACAAATACACATATAAATATATGCATGCATATGAAATGGGAGACTGATACACTTAGTAATCTATTGACACATTTGGGAGAGTTTTGTAGTATACTCATAAAAATAAACAAGTTAAACATGAAGATTGTTTATAACCTAAATTAAGATGTAGGCAGAAATACAGCACTATATTCTGGAAATAACAATAAAAAATGTATTTTCCTGCTTAGGGAAGGTACAATGAGGGGAACAATTCTTTTTTGGGGGGAGGGGAGCAACTTTTAATTTGAAGTGAAGGTATGCTTTAGAATATTCATGCTCAACATTCTATTGCTGTAAAATACAATAATAATACTACTCTTCAGTGCTTGGAGGAATGCTAGCTATGCATCTTGTCCCATGCATTTCATTTTCTTATTTATTTTTAAAGATTTATTTATTTGTGCATACAAGAACTGGGGTGTAGGCCAGAGGTAGGGAGTAAGAGGATTCTCCAGAGACAGAGTGGAAAACAGAACAGGCAGATCTACAAAAATACACTGCTGAGGGAAGCAGCAGGTGAGACAGTGTCTGCTGTGCCATATGGGTCAGCTCCCTGGCTGGGGATTAGAACTCATGCTGCATCGTAGCGCTGAGACTTGTTCTACCAGGGAGGCCCTATTTTGCTTTGTTCTGTTTTAGAAGACAAAAGGTTAAAATCAGCTCTTTCCAGGGAATAAAGATGTTATAAGAGCATGTGAAAGATAATTCCCTACGTGGTTATGGACTTGCCTTGCTATGCAGCTGTTATGGCAAGATGGAAAATTAGAAATGTCTCTATTTCATTTAAAAGAAATCATTTGAAACAGGACTTGGCAGTTACTTCCTAGATTAAAAATGTGTGCATGCCTGCACACATACACACACTCATGAATGATGTTTATGTTCCTTCAGTTGTCTCTTTATTGACATTTACACAAATGATTAGTGTTACTGTGGCTATAGTTTCAATCAAGCCTCTATAGCAGTAAGTGACTTGTTATGATGTTACTTTTTGTGCTTAAACCAGATAGTACTCTCTGAATATGCTAGGTTTTTAATACCAATGGCACTAACAAATGAGTAAGGTATGTAAGTAAAATGCCTGTTTTCAAATAGAACTGATTGAACAAGATGCAAAGATGACTTTAAAACTAAAGTTTGACCTGTGTGACTGGTTAAACGATTATCTTCTTAGGTACTTGTTACAGTTTCATAATTATTCACAATTCTTATAGCTGTCATGTAAAATTATTTTAGTGTCACATAGGTGCTTTATGTAGCATGTGAAATGTTAGTAATTTGGAGAAATATTTTTATCATTCTCACATCTCTCCATTTTTGTTCTTGACAAAGTAATTTTTTGCTTTCTAGTTACTTTACATTTTCTAATATAATCTGTTCTAGCTAGTGAAATCTGAGATGAATAATACTTTTTCTATTAGGATGCAAATTCTTTGATAGTAGGTACACCATTTTAATTTTCCATAATTCCTTATACAAATTGATAGCTCAATTGTTTTTGTTGAATGATTACTTGTTTGGTTTAACTCAGAAATATACTTTTAAATTCCATAATAATAAACATTTACCCATTTGTGAAATATATATTGTTATTAATATTTTGTATGTGAAATATGTGCTTCAGCAGTTTATATGTAGACATTTTCATAACTGAAGTTTTGCTAACATTTAAAAATACATATTCAAATTACCAATTGATTGACAACCAAATTGAAGCAAAGTACCTTGCAGTGAATGCAAAGGGGGATATTTAGGTTCAACAATGTTTTTCTTGTTTAAGCAACAGAGCTTGATTAGCTAGTAAAAATATTAGTTATGCTAGATTAAAAGAATTGAAGCTGTTTTGCTAATTAAGAGCTTTAATTAGTAAGATGTTATTCAGCTATGGCTTATGGATATCTTAGTTTCAAAAAGCTATATTGGAGCTCAACACCAAATATTTAAAATTTTATTTTGCACATGCTTTATATCTGTACTCAATCTGACCTCCAAGGCTTTGAGTGTCTATATAGGCTAACAAATAATTATCTAACAATAATGATGTAACAGCAAGAAGTAAAAGTATGAGGAAGGAGAAAAGCTAAATTTTTACAGGTTCTGTGCACTCCATGTATTTTTCCATGCAGGGGTATAGAAGTGAACTTTTATTTTTTTTCCAAGGTAGATGTAATTTTACTTTTAGGATACTATTTTGGAAAATAATATTTTTCTATTTTTATCTGTCCTTTAATCAGAATGGTGGCTACCTTCTGAGAATGTTGAATTCTTTTTTATAACACAGATTCATTTCTATTGGATAGATTTCCTTCTTAGTTTAAAGAAGCTGATAATAACAATATTTTGAAAACACATCAAGATAACTGCTACTAGACTTAATTTGAAATTAAAGCCTTATATTAATGTAGAAATAACTTACCAGGAAAACAATTTTAAATTATTTTTAATTTGGTAACTTTTAATATTTTAATAAATTAAAGGCTTTCTAGAAAATGGAAGAACCATGTGCTTTAAATGTAATGGGAAAAACTAACCTGGATGACTTGGTAGTGTCCACAACGCTAATGTGAAATAGACAATTTCCCCTGTTTTGTGATCTTGGACTCCTTTTATCTTTTCTTTTTTTAAAGATTTATTTTCTTTCTTTATGCATACAAACACTGGGTTATATGTCAGAGGTGGAGGAGGGGTAGAGGATTCACCAGAGACAGAGTGGAGGGCAGAAAAGTGGATCTACTGAAATACACCTCTGAGGGGAGCAGTGGTCAAGACAGAAGAGGTCTGCTGTGCCCTGTGAGTTACCTACCTGTTCTGGGGTCGAATTCACTAGGCAGTGGCTTGCAATAGCTTGATAGTGCTGAGACTTAACCCCTGCACCACCAGGGAGGCCGTCCTTTCATCTTTTTGAGCTTCTTTACCTGTCTCTGTGAAATGAAGGGCTTGAACCAGATAAAGTGATAGTCAAAGTTATTTTTGTTAATAATGTAATCAATACATTTCTATTTTTGACATATTGATAGCTATCTATATCAAAACAAATATATCACTAACTGCTAATGAATTGTGATTTACACATTGTTTAGTCAAAATTTCCTCAGATTCATCATGGAAAAATTATCAAAAGTCAGTATCATATTCTGAAAATATAAATCAATCTTGCAGGATGTCTTTATTTAAACTTATACTTACTGTTGGAAAAGAAATACAATTTAATTTATTAGCATTTGGTCAGTTTTCAATAATACAATAAAAAAAGATTGAATAAAAGAGTGAGGAAAAATAAAAAAAGGAAATCTATTACGCCTTAAGCTATTTAATCTGATGCAAAGTAATATTTAATGTAACAAATCTAATTTTAGCTAAAATATGGACTTTTGTTTATGTTTGCATTGGTTTTATGATCTTAAACAAATAAAAACAATAGACATAAATCAGGGGACAATTTATGTTCCTATGAAACAAAAATTTTGTTTATGTTCCTAAGAAACAAAAATTATGGATATTTCATAATTATAATATATAGTTCATTTATATTCAAAATTGTTGTGAATGCTTAGGAAAAGATAATAAACAACACATTTATTTGTGTATTGTACTATCTTGGATAGTATTTCATAAACAAAAGGGGAAAAATTTTAATAAAGAGACTGGGAGGCATTAGTTGTGTAGTGAGGAAATGATAAACCAACATATAAGTTGGTAAAAATGCTAATCATTAAACAAGGAGAAGGAATAACCCAATGCATCTATACAAGGGTCTTAAGAAGTTGACATGATAGAGTGAATTCCTGTTAAATATATGTTAGATATATTCCTTCAAAATTAGTATACTGCAGTGGAGTAGAACAAGGGATAGTGATTATCTCTATAAGAAATATCTAAAACCCATGAATTAAAGAGAAATTCCAAAAAAATATTGGTGGGGTTCACTATTTCTAAATACAAAACAGTTTTTAAAAACTCCGGTCATAGAAACTAGCATCAGTAAACATCTGCAAAACATCATTAAAAACAGTGGAATTGTAAAAATTTTAAGCAAGCAATTTGCTACTTAATTATATACACTGAATTTTATATTTGTGGGATAAATGAGTAAAATCAGATAGAAATTTCTATATCCATTTCACAGATGAGAAAAGGAGAGGCTTCAAAAAATTAATCAATATTTCAACCCAGTAAATAAGTTGTAAAGCCATAATTCAAACACAAGTATGTGTAATGTCAAAGGTCATGGGGTTTTCCCATTACTGAACTTGTTCATTGATTCTGTAACTGATCCATGGCCCTCACTCTTGTAAAGTGACTTATATCTTCTTATCTGCTTGCTGAACCTTTATTGAATTTCTGTTTTACAAAGCTTTTGACTGGGGTTCTTACTGACTTTAATCAACATCTGTTAAGCATGTAGTAGACAAGATATATGGAATTGTTTTCAAGTTCATATATATATATGAACTATATATATGTACACACATACATATATATAATTTATTTAGGAACAATGGAATTGTCAATTTTACAATTAAATTTTCTCATGTGAATAAACCATAATATGAAGACATTATTTGACATGTTTTTTTCTCAAATTTTATACCTAAATATTGAGCCCACGATGATCAAATTCTTACAAGGAACAGTTGATGAATTATCCCTTGAATTTGCTTACCTTCATCAGAGCCTTCATAGGAAGAAAAAACACAGATTTAAAAAAAATTGTTTTGTGTTCCACTTATCTTTTTTTGTTGTTTTTCTGACAAATAATTTAGTGTATACTTATACTTCTGTAAATAAGTATATGTATACTTATGTAAATAAGAATGTAAGGTTGTTTGAGATGGAAATTTATATAGGGAACTGAATGTTACTTCCTATTAATCTTACCAAACAGCACAACCTGGTTACCTTAATTAGATAGAATGACTATTAGATAAATAGGTTCCAAAGTGAGAAGTATTCTATGAACTTATTAATTTTAGAGATGATTTTAAACTTAGAAAGATGAAAATATTAAAATATCAACTTTGCAGATTAAAATTTGTACATGATTATACATAAAGCTGATTAGGTTATGACTATAATTCTTACTCCATGATTTACTGTATCTGTCAATGGGTAACACTTCAGAAGACCATTGAGTGAATTAATTATCTTCATGGACACAACCAATATGAAGTCACTTTAAAAGTAGGCCAAAATTTTGGTTAATTTAATGAATGTGATTGTAATTTAAAACATTAATGTCATCAGTCAAATGAAAATTAACCTGTGCAAAAGTGATTAATTTCTGTTTGGCATTAACTCACCTTCAGGAAAAAAATGAAGAAAAATGGCAAACGTTTATGTATTGCACATATTTTTAAGAAATTAATGAGAAAATTTTGATCTTTGATATAGAAACTTTAAAAAGTTACACTTTTATGAAAAATAACAGTCTTGGGGCTATAGACCATTGGGATAAATTCTCATCTTCTGATCCTTGATTTTAGATCAGACACTAAGGAATTATTGAGGTATCTTCAGGGAGAGGGTGTCAAATAGCTCATTCCCATTTTGTCTGATTTTTTCAAACATATCGAAATATCAGGGTAGGTTTTGAGCAGTCAGCTGAAGTTAGAACCAAGAAGCAGACAAGCTAGTCCCTGGGGCATCACTATCATTACTGTTAGCACCAGCAAATACATTGAAGAGGAAGTCATCTGGAAAATCGAAGCATCATATCTTGTTAAAAAGGTTGGCAGACAGAGGGGGATGATATTTTCCCTCCTATTTCCAATGGATTTCTATGTTCTGGTGCTGCTTTAAGAACTTAGAATTCTTGAATGTGCCATCAAAATAGCCTATGTACTAACTGCAAGAAAAAATATAATACTATTCATTTCCAGAGGTCTAGAGTAGTAAACATGTTTAAGATCATCAGAAATGGGAAGGGTATATGAAAGCAATGATGAGCAATAAGTTTCAGTTTAGGGGAAAAGGTGGTTACCCACACATTAGAGTTGAGGAACAGGTCACGATAATCAGAGGGTGCATTTTGATTCTGTCTGCGGCGAGTTAGTACTTTGTATCTGCTAGCCTCTGCTTTCTAAGGTTAAGCCTTTCTCAGGGCAAGGATGTGACCAAAACCAAGAGTCAATGGCCCACAAAGTGAACAGAAGAAAATTGTGTACTGAATAACAGAGCCTGACAAATATGTAAGAAAATGGATGTGGCTCTTTGCCCCTATACCTCATGTGCTGTCATTTCCTCCTATCTAATTTGATTGCAGCAAACTGTACAGGAATCAATGTGCAGGTATACCTGGAAAGCTGCCAAAGTGTTCATGGGCTGAGAACAAGTGCAAAAGGAACAACAGAATTATCTGAGATGTGATCTCTGTTGTGTTAAAACAGTTTGAGACTGGTGAAAGTGTAAACTAAAATGCTGAATGTTTAATAATTGTTAACTTTATACATAATTCATAAGAATTGTCAGGAACAAGATCTTATATCTGTTAACATTCAAACAATTGTCATTGGGCTTTCAGCCTTGCAATTTTGTGATCTTTTCAAAATAATATAATAATATAAACAAATTAAGGCAGTATTTAATGATATTGATGAAAATTACACATTTACCTATAATATTAATGAAATGGTTGAAAAGTGTTATTGTTATGTTTTGCTTTTTTCTTTTAAGAAATAGGTCTTGTCCCTAAAAAACTGAAGAGATATAACTATATATGCACATGAACATATCTATATATATACATATATAGATATAGGATACTAACACATTATTTATTTAATTAGAATTGTTTAATATCAGCTTTTTGTGCATATTTGTAAGAGTCAAGCCTGGCATCTTTACTTTGCTGCCATCTTGCTAAGCTCCTTACTACTTGAATTTTTTTTTATACTCAAATAATTTTCTTACAAAACTGTGTGCTTCTTTCTCCATGGGCTGCACTATGTCTTCTTTTCTTTTTAGTTTTTTATTAGTGCATATTTTGACAATTTTTAAGTCCAAACTCAGAGATATGTTGAGGTTTTAGATTATCAATCAATTACTATCTATACCAACAAACTTTCCAAATTTTATTTTTACTGAAATATAGTAACACATTAGAGAACATTAGAGATTTTATGCATTATCCCTACAAAATTGTAAATATGTTTTTTGCTGTCATCAATGTTCTTTTTATCTTATGTGGCAATCTGTAGCTACAAGTTGTATACTTTTAGAACTTTGTCACCACTTTGAAGAGTAGAATGTTCATGTCACTATTTAAACTGAAATGCTGCATTCTAGCATTGCAGAACAACAGGGTTGGGATGGGGAGTCAAATGAGTGGTTTCTGTCTCCTATGTTGCTTTTACCCTAATCTTTTCCCACCTGCAAGTGATGCTATCCTAAGTGAAATATGGGAATCAGGTGAAGTGGAATTATTTATTGCCCTAAGATTCAGCATATAATAACTATTATAGAATAAGGACATTCATTTCAGTCCAAAGTGAGTGATAGCCAGGTTTAAATAACCTGGTAACCATTTATATTTAAAAAAAATATTTCTGCATATATATCTTTCTTTTTTTTTTAAAGATTTATTTATTTATGCATACAAGCACTGGGGTACAGGCCAGAGGTGTGGGGGGGTGAGAGGAATCACCAGAGACAGAGCGGGAAGCAAAACAGGCAGATCAACGGAAGTACACTGCTGAGGGAAGCAGTGGGCACAGCAGGAGAGGTCTGCCACACCATGTGGGTCCCCTCCCTGGCCATTGGCAGGGATCGAACTTGTGCTACAGTGGCTACAGTGGCTGCGGTTTGCTTCATAGTGCATTGCTTAACCCACTGCGCCACCAGGGAGGCCCCTCTGTATATAGATCTTAAAAAATATATTTACTTATAAATTTTAAAATCTGAATGTTTTAAACACTGAAGCATTTTTCTGTAATATATACTTCTTCTTTAAGTATTACTAATCCCAGAAATAAACAACTCAAATATAACTGAAACCTTACTGACTTTTTACTGGAAATGGAAAGCAAAATTGTAAAAACCAACAAAGGAAAGTATGCATGAAAAGTCAAAATCCTTGTAAAATCCTAAGTATTTAAAGACAATACCATAGTTTTTCCAAAGTTATACTGTTTACTTTGACTACAAAGCCGTAAAACACTTTTATTTTTAAATAAATTATCTATTTGAAGAGCGTGTTAGCTTTACAAGTGACAACTGAAAGTCTGACTAATTTTCAGTGTTAGTATCTTAATTTGGTGATGACTAAGATGAAGAATCAAATAAATGAACAGATTTAGGTCATAAAAATTAGTAAATCCTTTAATTTGATGATGAAAAAAAGAAACTTGATTAGTTTGTTCATGAATCATACTGCTGTTATCCAAATGTGAAAACTCATAGTAGCAATTACAACATCATTAGTGGTTCTCTTGGCCTTTTATTTGTTTTTCATCTCTTGAACTCTTGCTGCTCATTAAGATACAGTTTGTATTCATTATCTGTGTTTTGGTTATAGATGCATAATTGTTCAGAAAGAGACATGTGCTCAAAGTGTCCGTAACTCATATCTTTTGCTCCAGTCAAGACAAAAATCCTTCCATTTTTATTCTAAAAAATGCAGAGCTATGCCCCCTTGGTTTCTAATGACCTTGCTGCTTTTATTCTTCTAGCTTCTTTTGGCAATGGAATATAGAACTATTATAAAATAAGAAGTTTTAATGTTTCTGTTCATGCCTATTTTGTAATATCTTGTGATTCACTCATAAAAAAATATATATATATATACTCACAGGTATATTCATATAAACTATATTATAGATAATTGAGACTATATTTACAAAAACATCAATGGGAAGTTTATAGTTTTCCAAGCTATGTAAAAGAAATGAATTATCTTAGATAATGACTTGTGTGAGATTCAAACTATGGATTTTTATGTTAATAGTAAACAGTTAACTTTTAAAAAAATCAAAATATGCTAATAGTTGACAAAAACTATTTATGCTGATAGCTAAACATTTATTATATCAGTTAAGCAATCCTGACTTTGGGCATGACGCTTTTAATTGGGAGAAAAACTTTCCCTTCCTCTTTCTGAAAGCACTACAAGCTTCCCATTTTTTTTTTCTGTTTTTGATTAACTCATAGATAATGAATCAACATTTGAAATTGAACCTACTCAATTCATCAAATAGCATTTTCAGACCCATAATAAAAACCAGAATTTCAAGCCTGATTTTATATAAAATCTAAATCTACTGTCCCCATTCCTAATTCAATCTACAACTTCTAGTGAGAAAAGGGAAGCATAATTCTCTGCATTTTTGCCATTTCATTTCCTGTAATGTCTTCTATAGAGGATTCTAGAGAGAAGACAGAACAGTAGGTTAAGGGATGTGACCGAGCTAGCAGCTGATGTTTTAAGTGTTACTTTCACTTTTGGGGTACCATCCTTCCACAGACTCTTCAGAGGTTCTAGTAATGTATCTCACTACTCCAGTTCTTTTTATGCAAACTAAAGAATTCTTATGCAGCAATTCCTTTTACTTTCTCTGGCATCTGGGATCTGCTATATAGCTTTATATTCTCTCTGATAAAATGTTAATGTCTGCACAGTATATTTTAAGAGACTCTCAATGACCCCATGATAGCACTCTGAATACTTGTATACATTCTGTCCAAGAGACATATGCTCTCTACCTTTCCACTGGCAAATTCTGGCACTGTGAGAAGACCTCAACATGGTAACACTACTCTGGTTCTGCCAATAAAACCTCACCTTCCTGTCATATGGTTTTACTAGAAATGAGACCACATGCCACTGGCCACTCTAAATTTTATAGTTAAGAACCAAACACAGTACTCTACATCTTATGATTATAGGGAGTATATTGCTCAGATTCCAAGTGGTTCTTTTGAACACATGAATGAATAGTCCAGGATCACCTTCAGACACGCACAACAAAATTGAGGCAAAGCAAAGTTGTGAAACCTCTGAGGGAAAGTCTGATTATCAGTCTACATAACAGGAATGTCAGCCCCAATAAATGGGGTAGGTAAAATATAAGCAAACTCTGTTAAAGGAATATATGAAAGTACAACCTGCAGGAGAGCATAGTGGCTACAGTGCAAAGCCACTATTGCTATTGGGTTAGGCAATAGCTACGATGTAGAAGCAGTTTAAATCTCCTTTGCTAGATGAATGATCAAATATAAGAACAAAGGGAGGTAGCATAAGGGTCTATGGTTGTAGACTATGGATTCTTTTATGGTGTGTGTGCTAAGGCAACAATGCCTGAAGGAGGAGATCCTACATTTCTATAATGCATACAAAAATGTAAACCAATAGTAAGTCAATAAAAATATTTTAAAAAATGAAAATTACAATAACAGATTAAATAATATGCTCTAAACCAATCACTTAAGAGACAATGGAATAATGCAGGTAAAAGCTTTGGAATTGTGATGATTTATTGATATGTTAAAATTGGAAAATTTATATATATGTATATACTCTTATAATGCACATATCAAGAAAATGAAAAGCACTATTATTGAAAGTGTGAAAAGATGGGGGCAGGTCACTGTTTGTGGGTTCTCAACCATGCACTCACAAATGGAACAATAGGCTCAAGCTCAGGTTGTAAGCACAAGCTTTATGTATAAAGGGTCAATTGGGAGAAGGAAAACATTTCTAAGGCCACAAATGGCCAGTTTTTCTACCCAGAGAGTGTTCAGTGTACAGCGGACTAAATCAAAAGCTGTTCATGCAAGACACTGTCCTTCCAACAAGAGCCTGGAACTGGTGGTGTAGCAACATGTGGCTGCTGGTGTGGTCACAAGTAGCATTGCTGAGCCAAGATCACAGCAGTGTCTCTCCTGAAAGTGATTTCTTTCCTTCTGAAGCTGAAGTCAGATCGTCTTCTGAGCTTCTATCAAGTTGAATCAAACCTTCTCAAATCTAGCCATCCTCCCAAGCCATATGAAGCTTTCCCACACAGCCTCTCTCAAAGCCTTCCCAAACCAAGTCAAGCCTCTTCTCTCAAGCTGGCTGCAAGCCTTTCCAAGCAGCTTCTCTCCCAGGTACCTTTGCTCTAGTCACCTAAAGCCTTTCCTAGTCTCTGCTTATATCCCCCCTTCACAGTAGCGTCCTTTCTAACCTGATTGGTTATTTTCCAAAACAGCTATTTCCAAGGCTTAGCTGGTGCAGGTGTAAACTTGACCCTTATTAGTGTCAATGGGAGCTTGGAGCTGTTTGATTCATTTTCCAAACAGGTTTGGAATTGAAAACCTAAACCACAGTATTGTGGTAGAGTGTCTAACCCATCTTCCAATGTCTTGTGCCAGAGCTGGCCAGGTTAGCTCTGCTTATCTGAATGGTACTAGTCACATTCAAACAGGAATCTTTTTCTCAAAACCCAAACCTGGATGTGCCAAGGTTAACCTTCAAACCCGCTGCCTTAGCATAGCCCAGATTGATGCAACTCGACTGGGATTGTTATTAACATCATAGCTAACATTCTTTAATGCAAATATACATCTGCTTATATTATACAGCAAAGTAGATTTGCATAGAGAATGAACTTTGTATAAAAGACATATGACATAAAAAATAACATTTACAAGAAATATATCCACAGTGAATAATAAGTGACTTTAAACCTCTATACTGAGAATTAAAAAAAAAATACACATAGCATGGTCTATTACACAGTTAAAAAGGATACAATGTAGCCATTTTCACCAACATGAAAGGACATTTTTTAAAAAATGATGTTTTACAAATCAAGGCAGATCAAAACAAATACTGGATATTTGCAAAATAAAATTCTCAAAAACTACTGGACTATAAAAAACATCCTCAGAGATCTGAGGTTAAGAGGAAAGGGGAAGGTAAAGGAGCAAGGACACACAAGAGTTAGAGGTAGGGGAAAGACAAATGGAAGTGAATGAGAATCAGACTTTACCATTTTGGGAGAAGATTTCTATATGGTAATTTGTTCTGATCTTCTATAATATTTTAACTGGTGGTCCCTAATTTATACTTTAATTTTGACATTCTGTAACATCTATTCCTGAAACTAGTAAAAATTATGAAACTAAGGTTTGTCAGTTATTTTCTTCCAAACTGAATCTGATAATAAAATAATCATTAAATACAAATATTTAAATAATAACACACATGAGGATACTCAGAGAAAAAAATTGTGGTATATGACATAGCTGTTAACTGAGCTGTGCTATTGTGACTCATGAAACATTACACAGGATATTTTGTTTGTTTGTTTTAATAGTGGAACATTTCTATCAATTTATATGCAGTACTAGAAAAATAGGTTTGTTCATTTATCTGTCCCTTTTCCTTCAAATGTGAATAATTTATAAGAATTCTGTTTTTTCATTGCATTTCTTGCTCTTTATCTATGAAACATACTGATTTAAACAAATCAAATAAATTCACTCTGAAACTCACAAATGAGAAAATAAATGAAAGAACATAATTTAGATGCTAGAAAGCAAAAGTGTAACACATGAGCTCTTTGAAATCTAAACTAAAATAAATTAATGAGTGACAAATTAATTTTTTATATATTCAAAATTAAAAAAAAAATAAGTGGAAGCAATAGAAAAAAAGTTTAGCCAGATTAAGTAACAGAAAAAAATATATATTATTTATGAACTCTTGTCACCTTAATATCTAGGATGAACATGCAGGTTATTAATACCTCATTACCAAATTATTGATTTTGCTGTGCAGAACAAAGAATTTTCATGTTACTTACCCAATGTAATATCATACTTTAAACTGATTCTGAAGTTAGACTCAGGTTTCTTTGAATGTAGAGAACACAAAGCCACTTTCTAAATTATTAACATAATTTTTAATAATTTCAACACAGAAAAAATGAGACTTTTTAGCACTAAGCTTTATGTTGATGCTGCACAGAACAAAGAATTTTTCTGTTATCTAATGTTGATATGAAGTAAAAAATAGTAGAGTGTTGAAATAGTTCTAAATTTTATTCCCAAAGAAGTTTTGTATCCAAAACTCAGCAGATCTTGGATTTTGACTAGAGTATAAGAAGGCAACAAAATTTTTTTTAATCTATAGGAATACATTATAGAACTCTATACAGTATGCCTCTAAAAGCAGACACATATGCCAAAACTGTAACATGAATATTTGATTGAGCTCAAATTCTAGGTTGTTCTATTAAATTAAATAAAGTGTATCCAGCCATATGAATTTAAATATCAATAACAGAAAATCTAGTTGCAAAAACAACCAATAACAACAACAACAACAACAACAACAAAACTTTTCCATTTGACTGTGAAATTAAGCTCAGAACTGGAAAAGCAGGGCAAAAGGTGTTTTCTTTTTCAGAATAAGGTTAGGTGTCTTGCTATAGACAGATTTTATCCAAGGAAAAACTAGAAGAGTGAAATAAAATTTTAAAATATCATCTACTTAAAGGCATGAGAAAGTTGCTGAAGTAACAACAGCTAAAAGTCTATATTCTGGAAAGAGGACAGTGGAAATGAAATGGGGTGACTTTCACCATTTCTCTAGAATTCCATGTCATTCTGGGCTCTGGACATAAATTGAGAATGCAGTCTTCCCAGACAGAGGGCAAGTTTTGGGGAAAAAACGATGTCACAGAACTTTTAACAAGATGTAAAACTCTAGACAAATTTGAAGACGCAAGGAGCCAAGATCCCATTGATAAAGAATCTCAGTGAAAATTTAGTCCTGACACACAGTGCATTTTCTCTTCCAATTATTTTTCTACTTCTGAAGCTGCTCAAGATAGGGGACTAAAATACTAAGCAGAAAGTTATTGAAAAATGTAGAAGTGTTCTGCTTTCTCACCATGCTATCTTTAAAATTATATTTTGGGAGGTAACAGAAAGAGAAAGTCCCTGATGACACAGGGAGCTTTCCATGAAAGTTCTGGGGTTTTCACTTTAGAAATAAATATGAAACAAAGTTACTGGAGTCTTGAAAATTAATCTTCCTTCTTCACTACTCAATTCCTGATTGAATTATAACCACCAATTAATGCCCTATCTGTTTAGCCAAAGGAAGAGTGAATAATTCCTAGATGAATATAACACTAGAGACTTTTAAATACATGTCAGCATTCAATTGAAAAATAACTAAACCTGGCAGCCAGAACAGAAGGGTAGAATAACCCTTATTAGCTGTGAGGAAGGGGAAATGGGAGGGTTTACAAGCAGGTGGCTATGGCTTTGAGACACAGATGCACTAAAAAAAACAAAACAAAACAAAAAGCACACAGCTAATTCAAATATTGGAGTTAGTAAAATATGTAAAAATAACTGATAAATAACTGAAATAGACAACAAAGTCATAGTGGGATAGAGAAAAACATGAAAAGTTCGTTCAGAGAAATAGCATCTATGAAAGAAATTAAATAGGAATATTAGAACTGAAAATAGAAATGTCTAATAAAGAGCTTGATAGATAGGTTTGGCAAGAGATTAGATCAGTACAAAAAAAATTACTGATCAGAACATACATTCATAGGAAGTAGCCAAACTAAGGGGCAAGGGACATGAGGGGGGAGATAAAAAATACCAAAGAAAAGCTTGAGAAGCATACAGCATACAATGAAAAAGTATAATATACATGTAGAATTTCAGTCCCAGAAGACAGATGGGTGAAAAAGATTGGGACAGAGGCAAAAACTGAAAAATTAATAATATCTGGAATACTCCATAACTGACAAAGTTACAGACTGGAAAAACTCCAGTGAGTTCCAAGAAGAACAAATAACAAGTATACCACACCTAGACACATCATAATAAAACTGTTGAAAGCCAAAGGCAAAGAGAAAAAACTTAAAAGACAGAAGGTGTAAGCACATATTTTTTCAAAGATTAAATATATATATATTATTTATAACCAAATCAAGAGTACCTACCAAACTAGTCTCAAAAATAAAAATATATGATAAAATAAAAAAATGTTTAACAAAAAATAATAATAAAGTTAATCTAAAGCTAGTTCAGAGAGATTAAAACATACGGAATGTATTACCAGTAAATGTCCACACACACAACACACACACACACGCCAAAAAAAAAAAAATCAGAGGAAAATTACAGAGATAAAAGAAAAATGATTGGGCCTCCCTGGTGGTGCAGTGGGTTAAGCAATGCACTATGAAGCAAACCGCAGCCACTGCAGCCACTGTAGCACAAGTTCGATCCCTGCCAATGGCCAGGGAGGGGACCCACATGGTGTGGCAGACCTCTCCTGCCTTGCCCACTGCTCCCCTCAGCAGTGTACTTCTGTTCATCTGCCTGTTCTGCTCCCTGCTCTGTCTCTGGTGAATCCTCTCACACGCCCCCCCATACACCTCTGGCCTGTACCCCAGTGCTTGTATGCATAAATAAATAAATCTTTAAAAAAAAAGGAAAATGATTTCAGGATATATAAGTATATAAAGAAACAGCCAGCAAAGGAGAGATTCAAACAGATAAATATTGAGTGGACAGAATATTGATAATAGGTTGAGCAATTGTCCATGTATCATTAAAATGTACAAAGAGAGTAATGTGAAAGTTTGGAGTCTGCATATTGAAGTTAAAGTGTTCTACATTGTTAGCATTACAGAGCAAATGCTAAATTAATAATATATGTTAAATTATAATGAGTCAAGAATAGATGGTGTAGGCTACAGTAATCATTAAAAGAAAAGAAAATGAAGCCATAACTAACAAATAGAGGGAAATGTTGAAACAATAAAACAATAGTTTAACCTAAAGGAAAGGAAGCAAAAAGTTTTATGAGAGCATAAAGCAGATGAGCTCAATAGAAAGCAGGCACATATGAAGTAAAATATATCTTCAATTACATTTAATGTAAATGAGTAAAATACCTCCAATAAATAATAAAATTATTAGACTAAATTAAAAGAATCCTCGACTACATACTACTCCTAAGAGAATTAATGTAAAAATAGGTAGAAATCCATAGGAATGAATAAAAGATAAACCAACCAAATGCAAAACAGAAGAACAAAATTGAGCTAAATTAATATCAAAGACAAGTTTAAGGCAAGAACATTGATATAAAGAGTAAAATTTCATAATTATAAAGAGATTAACCAAGTAGAAAATATTACCTCTCTAAATAATTATGTAATCATAGAAATCTATGAAATTACCATTCACAAAATTTCAAAATTGAATAGTACCTGCAGTTAAAACAGTAAGATCAGTGAGTATACAGAAAATACTAACAACATAATTTACAAAACTGACCTTATCTACAGGTCTAATTTTTACATTATATGCCTTTTATATAATTAACACAATTAACAAATCTAATTGTCATATGGTGTGCACTACATCAAACAATGACAAAATCTAAACTACATTTAGATGTATATGATTCATTTGCTGAAATGAGAGTAGATGATCTTTGTAAAATATAATTTTACCATCTTACCAAAGAATCATTTCATGCTCAATGTACCAGTTATCCTAGCAGAACTTTTATTAACTTAGGAGTACCTCTTACACAGAAAAATGAACCAAATTCTATGGCCCTCTATCCTATGAGTTAATGTTCCTCATGCAATTAAAGAGGACTACAACCTTATGATGAATGTCTCATGGATTGTTGTTTTTGCCAAGAAAGATCAATGTTATTTCTTTTATTAAAAAAAATGTTATTTGAATAGAAGAAGAAAAACTGTTTTCTTTTTAACAAAAAAGAATTTACTTCCTATTATTTATAGTGCTAGAATCTTCTTTTAGTTATGCATCTACAACTTAAATCACCTCAAACAGAAATTCTGCTTGCTGTTGGCACTATATGTGTCTATCAGGCACTTAGTGCGACTTGCCATTAATAATGTGAAGGTCAAGGGGTCTACTATTCATTGGTCAACAAGTATTGTATCATGCTCTGCTTATAGTAAACCTCTAAAATTGGCTGTACACTTTATAAAATGTGTATAGATAAAAATGGGAACTAAAATGTAAAATGTAGATGGATCAGCACAAACAATTAGGAAAAACTGCTTAAAGAGCATGCCCATTGAATCAATAACATCATCTTTGTTTAATAAGCACAACTCCTTGATTTATCAGAAAAGACTCCAATTCATCCCTCATTAAGAGAAGTCTATGCTGAAGACTTTGTTTACTTAGAAAACCAAATTGGAGGATATACTGCTAGGTTGTACTTGTATGTGGTCTCAGTAATTGACAGTAAGCAAAATATGTTTGTGGTCTTAACACAACTAGAATTTACTTCATATGAAGTAAATTATATAAAAATGAAACCAGTTCAATTCTGAGAAAAGCCCATAATTACTTTTCTTGAACTAATTTGTTAGCATAATATTATTGCAAATTTGGTCTAAAATAAAGCTAAAAATTCCTATATCTTTACTTTTGGGGTTTTTAGGGGCAAAGACTCATAAATAAAGATAGGCACTGGGCATTCAAATATAAGATTACACAAAGTTTGATGGCAGTGGTAGAATGGCAAAACCAGACACATTATTCTAAACGAATGTATATCTAGCCAAAATAATTAGACAACGTATTTAGTTCGTACATTGTTCAGAGAATTAGTTTCACAGATTTGTCTTTAGAAAAGCATATAATACTAAGAAGCCATTTTGAATTCTATAATTTCTAGTTCATATGAAGCTTTGGCTAATGCACAGAGATATGGGTAAGACTTGACATTTTAGTTTTTAATTAATTACTACACTAAGCATCTTTCCTGAATGTACCATAGAAAGTGAAAGTGCTTCTTTGACTAAAATGTCATTATTTTTCACAAACTATACCAAAGGCCAGCTTACTGGGTTACGGTTTCAAAAATAATTAGACTAAATTATAAAATGTCAAAATAAATGAACAGGCATGCCCTTTGATGTGTTTTCTTTATTTAAAACATTTCTGATTTGCATATAGTCCAATTTGCCAAATTGGCAACATTTAGCTGTTCATTCTAGTATTCCTCTGAATCATCTTGTCTCATATATTTAGGTGTTGTTTTCAATTTATCAAGTAGCTATTACTGAGGTAAGATCCTGGCAGTTTTTCGTCTGCTAAGGAGAAATTAACATTTATCTGATAATTTCCTAATGCAAAATAAAGAATATCTTTTACATACAACATCATTTAAACAGTACTGTAAAAAACTTGCATAAGCAAAATCAGTTCCCTCAGTGGCCAACAATTTTTCTACTAATCACTAGTGGCTTTAAATGCCAGAGTGTTTCTATTCACATGATGCATTCAAAGTAAGAGTACGTAAACTTTCATTCTTTCGCCATTACCTTCTTATATTTAATTTTCATAAAGTTATTCTCCTATTTATTTACAGCCAATTCAATGACAAATTTCTTACTAATATCAGTTTATTCTTTCTAACAGTAATTCATTCTTCTAGCAATTAATACCTGATTTATAGACCCATTAACATAGTCAATAATATTTGTCTGTCTTTTGCCAGTTCTCGCTTCTAAGGAACACAAAAATGTATTGTTTCACAAATATTTGCTTTTCAAATAGCAAATCTGAGTGAATACTCTGAAGCAAGGTTAAGTCAGAATGATAAAGTAAATCCTGTAGTATATATTTTGCACCATAAAACACTAAAAAAAATAGTGGACATAACTAAACATCCCAAGGGCTCTGAATTTAATATGGAGCAGAGGGTATAGGACAAGGGGAGACAGGGATGAGAAAAAAAGAAATTTGGTTGCCAAGAGTGAGAAAGAACAGGGGCTGGAAGAGGGTTAACATGTTAAAGAATTTTTCTTTTTAATATAATGAATTTCATCATATTTTTTAACTGAGGGGATAACATTTTTATAAAGTTTTAGAATGAAAAAGAAAGGGAACTATTGACATATTATTTTATGAATAATTATTGAACAATTACTAAGTGCTACACAATTGATAAATATAATCGATAGGGTTGTAAATTACCTATATATTGGCAACTCAAGGACATCCAGATGGAGGTATGGATGAGAGGACATAGCAGGAAAGAGGAGGCAGTGCAAAAGGACCTGTTATTTCACTAAAGAAGAAATGGACAAAGAAATGGATGAGGATGCAAGCAATTCATCAGGATAATATTAGGAAGCAGATGGAGACTCTATACTCTTTTTTTTTTTTTTTAAGATTTTATTTTTTTATGCATACAAGAACTGGGCTATATGCCAAAGGTATGGGAGTGAGGGGCGGTAAGAGGATTCACCAGATACACAGTGGGGAGCAGGACAGGCAGGTATACTGAAATACACAGCTGAGGGGAGCAGCGGGTGAGGCAGTAGAGGTCTGCTGTGCCACGTAGGTCACCTTCCTGGCAGGGGGTGGAACTCGTGCTGTAGTGGCTGAGGAAGCCCCACAGTGTGGAGTTCAACCCCTTTAGCAACCAGGGAGGCCTGGAGCCTCTACATTTCTGTTAATAGATGGTGAATCTATTTCTTGCATGGGGGAGAAATATATGTTTGAGAAAGGCAAAGTCTGAAATTCCTGAAGAATGTGGGACAAAAAATTGGCTACAGAGACACAGATACCAAAAGTGACACATGCAACTGACTGAAACAGACTAAATTTGAAAAGTCCCAAATCCATGTAATTTTTTGATTTTCTCCAACAGAGCTGAGTTACAAAAATTAACTATGCAATGGTTGATGCTACAACTTTGCATGGAGGCTCCAGAGAAGGATGCTAGTTGGTTCGGCAATGCCTCCAGAGGTTCACAAGTAGGAAGTTGAGGCGTGACTGCTGCATTTTACCTGTATTGGATCCATGTAATAACCTTATGCATCCATCTGAAACATTTAATGTTTACAGGAACACCAAAATATCTGTGGTAGAGAACCTGAAAATATTAGCACTCTGCTAGGTTAGTATTATCATGTGTCATGGATAATATTTTGAGATATTAATCCATGACCTTATTTCCTCACTCTATTGTTCCTTTTTCTTTCTCCATATTAAAGGAGATAGCAAGTTGTATGCTGACTGCTTTAGGGAAATGTATATTCCAGTGGTAGAACAGATAGCCCCAGGTCAATCTGTCCTTGTTTTCAAGAACCTAAGACCTTGAGGGAGTGGATTGACCTGTAGTTACAAAGGGTATTGACCTAAGAGAGAGAACAAATAAATGTATTAATTTCCTAGGGATGCCTTGAATGAATGACTTAAAATAGCAGACATTTATATCTCACAGTTCGGGAGTCTAAATAGTCAAAATCAAGGCTTTGCTCTCTCTGATGATCCTAAGGGCAAACCCTGCCTTGCCTCCTTCCAACTTCAGGTAAAATAAAAAGGTCACTTTGTTTTTTTTGTGTGTGTTAGAAACTACAAAGTTACAAAGCAAAGGACATCAGTGCAAGGAAAGGCAAAGAATTGGGACCATAGAGTCCAATAATCAAAAATACGATTTAAGATATTTTCTGTCTATGCACTCTTTAGAACTCATCGATTTCTTAATCTCAATTATAACCTGTTTTTTCTTCTGTTCCTCATTTTTAGCCTTGTCTCTCAAGTGTTAACCTTCCATAAGGCTCTTTACCAAAATGTTTCCATTAGTTTCTGTAATCATTCTGTGTATTTTCATCCTAAGTGTTCTCATGTACTTATATGGCTTTTATTACTTCTGATAAACTGAAAATATTTAAATCTAAGCCTTTAGCTCTCACTTGAGTTTCAGTTTCAATTTATGAGTCTGTACTAGAATCAATTTTAAAGGACGTTGGCAACTCCAAACTCAGCATGTCTACAAATAATGATTATTAGACATTCCAATTATCAAGTCTATTGCTTCTATTTTCTTTATACATTCAATGACATCATCTTATCCCTAGACATTCAAGTCTGATTTCTGAGAAACACAGCAACTTTCCCTCCAAACTCTCCAAATTTAATCAGTTTCTAAATCCTGTTGAGTTTAGCAAATCCCTCTCCTAATATTTTCATAGCTCTTGCTCTAAATTATTTGACAAATTTTATTATACCAATTGTCATCTAGGTATTGTTTTAAGCCATTTTAAATGTCCAGAAAGAACTTAGTCTCATATAGGATGTAAATATTCAGATGTTGATAAAGTACTAAGTGTCCAGAGAATGAAATATTTTTTAAAGAATAAGTTTTAGCAGGGAACGATGATGTTTTATCTGACTTTTCAGCTATCATAAAAGATGGGTAGGATTTATGTAAAAAGTACAAGATGGTAAAGAAGAAGAACATTAAGATAGAGGAAATTAATGAGCATATTTACAAAAGAAAATTGGAGTACTTAAGATTAAGTCTTAGGAAGATCGGAATGCAGCAATATTTGGCTTTCCTTTCATTGTACAGGTGTAATTATTACCACAGAGCATGTGATCATTTCCTATTCTTTACCTGTAGATAGTACTCCCAATTTATATTGGAAGTGTTTTAGTTGAGTCTATGAGCACTTCCAGGGCCTGGAGGTGGTAGTGTTAGTAGTTAGGAGATATTAGTGGTGGTGACACCAGTATGTGTGAACTATAAAATCCTATATATTATGATGTGATTTTACTTATGTTGTTGACATTTTAACCTCTTTGTTTCTTATCAGTTCTCTGTACCAGCTTTAAACTCCCTAGTGTCTACCTGAATTGCATAACAGAACTTAATTGCATCATTTTTCTGCTTTAGTTAATCAGAAACAACATTATTATTGGTCAGAATCTCCAGAAACAGATTTTGAAGAAACAATTTCTGTACTAGAAATTTATTCTGCAGCTGAGCCTGTGCTATGGATCTATTTTTTTTTTCTTTCTTATGGTTTTCCAACACTGTATGTTAAAAAGGGTTTGATTTCTCCACTGTATGGTCATGTTAACTTTGTCAAAGATTAACTCTCCATACTTTTGTGTCTGTATATCTAGACTTTCTATTCTATTCCATTTTCCATTGGTCTATATCTTTTCTATTGTTGTTCTAAATATTTACTGTTTTAGTGCTACTGATTTGTAGTATAGTTTGAAGTCAGGGAGTGTGATAATTTTTTTTTTTTATTCTCAGGATTGCTTTGGCAAACTGGAATCTGTTGTAGTCCTATAACATTTTTATAATTATTTTTTCTATTGCTGTGAAAAAGTCATTGGGATTTTAATAGGGATTACTTTGAATGTGTAAACTGCTTTAGGTAATATGGTCATTTTAATAATGTTTTTTCTTCCAATCTATGAGCATGGGAAATCTTTCCATTTCTTTGTGTTTTATTTCCTTTAATAGAATATTACAGTTATTAATGTATATGTCCTTCTCCTTCATTATGTTTACTCACAATATATTTTATTCTTTATGGTGCAATTGTAGGTAGGGTTTTATTTTTATGTTTTCTTTCTTATATTTCACTTTTGGTGTAAAGAAATACAAGTAAAATTTACGTCTTGATTTTACATCCTGCCACTTTATAATTATTTTTTTGATAGAGTCTTTTGAGTTCTGTCAGTATATTATCACTTAATTTTAGAGTAGTGATAGTTTCACTTCTTTTCCAATTTGTATTATTTTGATGTCTTTTACTTTGCTATGGTTTCAACTTCCAATACTATGCAGAAAGTATTGATCATAGTGGACATCTTTTGTTCCTGATCACAGCACAAGTATTTTCAGTTTATTACCATTGAGTATAAGGATAGTTGTAGACTTATTTTTGCTGTCTATTGATATGATCATGTGACTTTCCTTTTTCTTTCTGGTGAATGACCTAAATTGATTTTCTTATGTTGAATCAGCCCTCTAGTACAGGGGTAAAACATCAGTGATCATAGTGGATGATTCTCTTATTATGTTGCTGTATTCTATTTGCGAGAATTTTGTGGTCCATGTGCACTTGAGAATAAAGTTGATTCATTTCTGTTGGGATGAAAAGCTCTGAAAATGTATATGAGGTCCATCTGGTCCAACATTTTCATTTAAAGGCTTCATTACTTATTTAAATATTTTTCTCTATATTCACCAGAGGTATTGGTCTATATATTTCTTTCTGCACTGTCCTTGTTTGGTTTGGGAATCATGTTATTTTAGCCTCAAAGAATGTTTTAGGGAGTTTTCCATCTTTGATTTTTTTTTTTTTTTAAAGAATTTGAGTAGTGTAGTACTAGGTCATCTTTGAAGCTTTGGTAAAATTGACTGGCAAGCTATCTTGTCTTGGGATTTTGTTTCTAAGGAGTCTTTTTATACACTTTGGCATGGACTGTTTAAATTGTTTATTAGTCTAGGAAGTTTGTATGAATCTAAAAATTAATCCATTTCTTCTAGGTTGTCTGATTTGTTTGTATAGAGATGTTTGTAATAGGTTTTTATGAGCCTTTATATTTCTCAACATCTGTTAAAATTTCCTTTTCATTTGAATACATTTGGGTTCTCTCTTTTCTTAGTGAACTAGGTAAGTACATATCCATTTTTAAATTTATTTTTTAATTATCTGTTCTCGGTTTCACTGATTATTTGAAACATATTTTTGTTTTCTATTTCATTTTTTGTGCTTTTTTTTCTATTTCTTTCCTTCTATTGATTTTTATCTTTTTGACTTTATGAGGGTTTCTTCTTTTTCTAATTCCTTCAGCCGTAAAGTTATATTATTTATTTGATATATATATAGAGATATATAGTTTCAAGTATCCCATTGGATTTGGTAGCTTGTCTCTCCATTTTTTCCATTTTTGTTAGTTTCTAGATAATTTTAATTTCTTCTTTGAAGTCATGTTGACCCAGGGGTTGTTAAGAATCATTTTTGTTTAGTCTCCACATGTGTTGGTTCTATTCTGAGATTTCCTTTGTAGTTAATGTCCAGTTTTATACCATCTGAAAAGATGTTTGACATAGTTTCCATTTTCATAGGTTTTCTGAGGCTTGTTTTGTGGTCCAGTATATGATCTATTCTTGTGAATGTTCCATGTGCACTTGAGAATAATGTTTATTAGTTTCTGTTGGGATGAAAAGCTCTGAAAATGTTTATGAAGTCCATCTGGTCCAACATTTTCATTTAAGGTCTTTATTACCTAGTTAAATTTTTGTCTGGATGATCTATCCCTTCATGTCACTGTTGTATTGTGGTCTCCAAAATTAAATGTGTTTTTGTCAATATGTTGTTTTCTGTCTTTTAATAGTTGCTTTATATAACTGTGCTATGTGCATAAATATTAATAATGGTTATATCTTCTTGATGAATTATTACTTTGATCACTATGCAGTGTACATATTTGTTCCTGGTTAATTTTTATTGGCTCAAAATCTAGTTTATCAGATATGAGAATTATAGTTGCTGCTTTTCTCTTTGAGTTACTGGCTTGAAGCACCATTATTAAAAGTTTCATTTTTTCTTTAAAAGATTTATTTTTATTTATACATACAATAGCTGGGGTAAAGGCTAGAGTCCGGGACGGTGAGACGATTCACCAGAGACAGAGCGGGGAGCAGAACAGGCAGATGGACTGAAACACACTGCTAGGGGAGCAGTGGGCAAGGCAGGAGAGGTCTGCCTCACCATTCTATTTAGTGTGATTACTAATTTTTGGGATTATTTACTGCAATTCTGTTCTTTGTTTTTTAATTGTTTTATCATTCCATTGTTTGTTTTTCCATTTATTTATCTGATTTTTCATTTAGATAGCTTTCCGTAGTGATCGCTCAGTGTCATCATTTATTCTTCTGAGTCTATTCCAAATTTTTGGTTATTTTTTTAAAGTGCCGTAATACAAACTTACTATGTTCAAGTGAGGCCTATATTAACTTGCCAGTATTGACTTGCCAATATTTAGGTATACAGAATTTTGTCCTTTCTTTTTCCCCTTCTTCGTTGAATTACAAAATTCTTGTTCATGGTTGTGATTTTATATTCTTTTATTTTGTTTAAGTGTTTGTGATTCATTTCTTCTTTTCTTGTACAAGAGCACCTTTCAACATTTCACATAGAGGATCTGATTTGGTAAACTCCATTTGTTTCTGTTTTTCTGGGTGAACCTTTATATTGCCTTCATGTTTAAATAATAATTCTGATGGATACAGACAGTTTTATCTTTTAAGATAGTGATGTTTTTCATTTTAATCTCTTCTTACCTAGAGGGTGACTAGAGTGAAATCAAACAAGTACATAATTTGGATTCATTTGTAAATTACCTTTTTTCCCCCTTCTAGCTCCTGTAATATATTTTTGTTTGCTTTTGGCTATTATTAATTTAACAGTGATGTATTGGAGTAGGTTATTTTGCATTTAGAATCTTGCATGTACTTTCTGATTTTTGACATGTATACCTTTACTTCTTGGAATACCCATTATCCTTATGTTTTCTTTTCTAATTGAGTCTGATATTTCTGATAGAATTTCTTCATTTCCCTTATGTCCTTATTATTTCTCTTTTTCCAGTTGAATCTTCTGTTTTGGAAATTTTCTATTCTAATTTAATTTCATTTAAAATATTTTCCACATTACTTTTCAGTCCATTCAGTATAATTTTTTAGTTCTTTTAATATATTTAATCTCTGATGAAAAACTCCTTTTTTCCCTTGGTCTTCTTTCTAAGATCATATTGCTGTCCTGTCTTTGACATTCCAGATCTACATTTAGCATTTTTAATATTGTTATTTTTCAGTGTTTGTTAGGTCCTCAATTTATGTATCCTATATATCTGAAATTCTATTCTCCTTTGCAATGTTTTTAAATATTTCTTGCTTCCTAGGCATGTGCATTGCTGCATTTTTGTGGTTTGGAAGTTGTAGTTTTAGTTTTGTTTGCTTCTTTTCTTTGTTTACCTTAGTGAGAGGTAGGGGCAGGAAGGGAAATTGGGATTTAATTACTTGATATTAATCTTGTTGAAAATTGAGAGTGGCTTCATTCCATTATGTCACTTCTGACTCCTTTTCTCTGTCTACAGCAAATGCTTAGTGCTTCAGTTACACTAATTTCCTACTCTGCCTCCTTTCTGTTTTTTTTTTTTTTTTCCCCTTGTGGCATGTTGTGATCCAGAAGGACTTTGGTACACTAGACATGGTCCACAGTGCTTTAGCTCCACGACTCAATTGGCCCTGGCAGGCAGGGAACAACCAAAGCAGTCTGTGTGAACCAATCACCTGATTACAGCTACCACTACTGCCAGATTTATGAAGGATTGTCTGAGGCAAAAAGCACTGTGACTCACCCACTTTATTCTTTTCACCTGTCTTGCTACTGATATTTGGTCTGAGACTTAGTCCAGCATGGTTCAATATGAAGTATATTTGTTCTCTGTATCCAGAAAGAGGAGTGGGGGAGCTTTTCTTGCCCACACTACCATCTGAACTCCCAGTGATGCGAGTTTGTCTCACTCCTGCATGTGTCAGCCCTATCTTACTGAAAAGTCCCTTCTGTGAAAATCACTGTGTCCAATAGGGCCATGGATGGTAATAGCCAAGTTTGTCTGCAGGGTCAGGGTATCTACTTATTTGGACATGTTTCCCTTTACCAACTCCCTATTTTTCCCCTCATCAAGGCACCAAACTTAATATATGTTCCTCATGTAGAGTTCTGGTAGTCTATCAGGGAATTTCCAAAACTTCCTTTGAACAAATATTGTATTTTTATAGTTGTTTTTAAAGAAGAAAGTAAGCCAAAGCTTTCTATTCCATAATGTTGTGGATGGAGTCTCCTCTACCAATCTCTTTGTTTAGTTATTTGTTTTTTTTTTATCGCTGTTGAAATGCATGTTTTGTTTTTTTTTTTTTTTTGTAAATCTTGAGTGTTGACCCATTGTCACATATATATAAGGTGTAAATATTTTATCCTATTAAGGATGGTGTCTTTTAGTTTTAATGATAATTTCCTTTGTAGTTCCACTTGTTTACTTTTTTTTTTTGTTTTTTGATTGTTTGGGTTTCTCTTGCTGTAGGAGTCAAGTCTCCAAATACATCACTGAGGCCAGTGTCATAGAGTCTTTTTATTTTGCCTATGTTCTCTTCTATGGATTTTACAGCTTAGGTTTTACATAAGTTTTTAATCCATTTTGAGTTATATTTTGTATATTGTATGAGATACATTTCATTTTTTTGCATGTAATACTGACTTTTACCAACACCCTCCTTTGAAGAATCTTTTCTTTCTCCAATATATACTCTTACTTTTTGTGTCATATAATAACTGTTAATTCAATTGTGAGTTTATTTTGGGTTCTTAATTATATTCCATTGTTCTGTGTATATAGTTTTATTCCAATAGCTTGCTGTTTTATTACTAATGCTTTATGGTCCATTTTGATACTGTTATTCTTCCTCATTTTTGTCATTATTGTTATGGCTATTCAGGGTCTCTCATGATTCCATATAAATAGTAATATTTGTTTTGTATTTTTGAAGAATGTCATTGGAGTCATGACAGAGATTGCATTGAGTCTTTATAGTGCTTTGGGAAATATGGCCATTTTAATAATGTTAATTATTCTAATATATGAACAGAGGATATTTTTCCATTTTGCTGTGCCTTCTATTTAACAATGTAGTATAGTTTTTATTGTATGCAATCTTCACCTTCTTTGTTAAGTTTAGTTATAGGTACTTAATACTTACTTTTTGATGTAATTGCAAAGGGGTTTGTTTTCTTGATTTATTTCTCTTCTGGTTCACTGCTTGCAGTATTGTTTTCATATATAGAAGGTTCATTGCAAAAATTGGAACAACTTAAAAAAACAACAGAAGAATTAAATGAATTTTGTTTTTTTATTGCATGGATTACTATGTATTAATTATGAAAAATTAAGATCTTTAAATACCCTCATAGCTATATATTAAAATCACACACTTAAAAAAGTGTAAGATAGATATACAAGATGATGACTTTTATACAAGATACTAATAAACAAAACCATAATACATTTTTGTGGAAACGTGTGTGTGTGTGTGGTATGAAGGGACCTTAGAATTCTCATAAAAGATTTGATCTATATTAATGGTAGTAATCATGTATTAATCATGTCATGTTAAATTTATTTTAACAAGAACAAACAAAATTCTATTTCATAGAATGACTTCATGAATTAAATTGGCTATAGTACTAAAAATCATATACATATGATAAATGTATATGTATATGTACAGTACATATAATATAATACATAATGAATATATATGAATAATATATGAATACATAATATATGAATAATATAATTCATACATAGTGATGTAAGTGATGTATGATACACATAATTGTCAACTTCTAATACCATTTTTACAAATAAATAGGTAAACATTCTCAAGTTCTTATTTCTTTCACACATATCATTTACAGAAATAAGACAAGTTATCTTAAAGGAGATCACTTATGAATCAACATTTCCATGTAAGCCATTAATAGATTTGAATTTGACTCCATATCCCTGAATTTAAAAACCTAAAGTTGTCTGAATATCTGTGATTATTAAAAATAATTAATTGAGGGTAAGAAGGTAGTTTCATATATATATGCACACATATTGAATATATATATATATAAACTGTGAAATTATAACTAATATATACTGAGTAGCTATCTACCTATATACATAAATATTTGAATAGTAAAATTAAAAATAATAGTAGAGATTATTTCATTCTCTTAGTCAATTATATTTTATGTATGCACACCTATGTATTGGTACCTCAATATAATTTCAGGTTTTCATCTATATCATTGCTTCATGCAAAGGTTTGCAACCTATATATAGCATACAGATTTACTTAGTGACTTTAGGTACTATCACCATTATCAAACATCTCTCTAATCCTAATAATTCTATTGTTCACAGGAAATGATAGCTATAAAATATCCCAGAAAACAGTAATGTGCAACCAACATAAAAGAATCATGGGTGTGTGGGACATCTTACAACATTTTAAAGAAAGTATATGCTTGTTAACTTATTGCAAAATCTTTCTTTGTTCAGACTTCTTTAATGTTTTTGTATGCTTATCTTTTAGCTTTTAGTTGAACATCCTTGAGTCTTCATTAATATTATTATTCACCACCAAAAGGAATGGGAGTTATAACTTAGGAGATTTAATTGATGGTATGCCATCATTTAAGAAACGTCTTTTACTCAGATTTTTAGAATAAGCTTTAAAATTTTTCTGATTGCTTAGTTAAATATAATTATAACTTATGCAAGTCACTAAATCTAACTTGAAAATTTTGTTTCCTAGAATAGATATATCACTCTTTCATAATCATAAATTGAAATTTTTATCTTACAGTGCAAATATTTTTACCAGTTGACTTATAATTATTTTAATTGAATCAATTGAATGTATTTGCACTAATGACTATGGGGTATTATGTGTGAATTACAGCAAATGAAGTTTAATATAACTATAGTAGAAATATTAAGTTGGAATATTTTAATGTCTTTTTAAGTATTGCAATATACTATAACCACAAAGTAGCTAATACTATCACCATTATTCCTGATTAAAACATAAAGTTAGCTATAACCACTAAAATAGTACTTAATGGTAAAAATGAGATTTGTTCTATTGATGCTAATGGGTAGCTGCAATATGATAAGATTGCAAAAACAGAATAAGCACTTAATTTTAAGAGAGAGACTCTAGCTATTCTCTGTTGCTAAAATAATTAATTTCCTATGCCTAAATATATTTTATGTAGACACAAAAATTCTCAAATATATCCTAGATAGAAACAATTTGAATTACCTGTGCCAATATCTTTTAAATTTTATGATATTTTCTTAGTCCTATCATTGTCTTGGCTATAATCTTATATTTATCACAATGAATTTGAAAGAATGTTACTTATGCATCTTTTTTTATTGCATATAAAACTCAAAATTGGGAAGGGGCATGCATAATAATCTGGTAGACTAGGGAGAACTTTTCTCATGATTACAACAAATTGAAACAAAAATATGCACTAATCAACAAAGAAGCAGACATCAAGTCTGGATTAGCAGAACTCCCACAGCAAAGGAAAAAAAAAAAAAGGCAGTACCCTGATGAATGAGACAGAGAGATGCTCTCACTTAAGAAGAAACTGCATTGCAGTGGAAATATGCAATTGGGAAGAGATCCCTTATGTAGCAAATTTTTCTCTAAGGAGTTGGAAGGGAAAGGTTGTGTCTAGCATGCTGTACCCCAGTCTTAATATACAATATAGTAGATAACATCTTTGGAATCACTGCTTTGAGAGACAGTGTAAAGTAAGCACACGCATAAGTGGATGCTTAAAATCAAGAGCAGACCCTTGCCCTGTGAAAAAAACAATAAAACTGACCTGAAAAGCACTTCATCCATATACAGTATCCCAAATAATGTCCTTATAGTGTGGACCTGGAAAACAAAGAACATTAGGGAAAATTTGAGTGTTGAAGTCACTAGCAACTGCCATCTTGGCAACCTCACCCAACCTTCTCAATTACAATGCAGGTGAGTACCATCTTGGAACCCACGTTCTGCACTATTAGACCATGAGGGTGAATCCCTGATGAGCGCTCCACCCACCCATAACCAGTAGCCTAACTAGCTAGAGACCTAGAGAAAATAATTAGGAGAGTCTACCTTTGGCAGACAAATAAGCCAGGTCCCTGCTAGCCACCATCTGCCACCAGCAAGCAAGTAGTACCCTACTGCCAAAGAATATATCAGAGACCTGCAATGTGCTATTTTGCCCAGTCAGTCCCAGGACAGCTGGAATCTGCCCCTGCTATCTCCACCCATATGTTCTTTTAATGCCCTCCACTGGATTTCAGCCACACCTACAATCTCACTCAGAACCAAGATGCTAGCATGCCCTACACAGGACACTCTTCACCCAACAACATCCAAGAAGCATTGTGAGCTAATCAGGGCCATGTCCTGTGTAGTACCCTAGCCTGACCAACCATACCTTCAACAACTTATTCTGACCTTAGTTATGTCCTGCATAGTGCCATGGCCCCAATGTCCATTCATATGGGCACTTGCTGCAACCACAAGTACTAGAAGCCCAGCTGCCCTGGCTCACTTCCTTAACTTATCTAGGTAGTTTATGCCTAAGATGTTACTGGCTAGCTGCCATCACAATTCTGAATGCACTGCAACTGTCCCAGTGGCCACCAACAAGGCACTCAGTCTAGGCACACCAGCATATATCTTGCTGCAACTCCAGGCAGTCATATATCAAGGCTGAACCTAGAGACTATGTACTGTGCTCAGTTTAGTCTGAGGTCGAGTCTAAGCCCATTGAAAGTACTCCTGATGAGAATGGATGTCAAAACCTACCCAGATTGCAATCTGGAGGCAGCATGCAGGTGGGTACAACCCACAAGGGGACACATTTTGAGTGACTAACTCAGAAGCTGGGAAGAGACAGCTTATACAGAGACATTTGATGTCATCTGCATAAGAACAATCTGTCAGTAATAGTAAGGGTAATTTTATTATCATAAACATAAAGTCAACATAGTGAACCAGGCAAAAGGGGAAGTAGAAGAACATGCCTCCCAAAAGAGTGTAATAAAACTCTGGGAAAAAGTCCTAAAAATGGATATTTATAAAAATCTCTGAAGAAGAATTTAAATGATTATAATGATTATAGAGATGCTGAACAGTCTCAAGAGAAGAATGGATAACTAGAAAAAAAGTACATTCAAGCAGATGTCATTGAGTTGAAGACTATAATAATTGACTTAAAAATACAATAGAGGGCTCTTAGAGTAGACTGAATAAAGCAATGTGCTGGAAGACAAAGCAATAATACTTACAAGACAAAGTCACAACATGAAAAAATAATTAATAAGTGAAGATAAAATAAAAGACAGAAGATGAACATTAAGAAAAAATAACATTTCCATTGTAAGGACCTTAAAAGAAAGACTAAGGATCAGAAAATTATTTGACAAAATAATTACCTCAAAATTTCCTAATCTGGAAGGAAACAGTCTTTGAAGTATAGGTGACCTACAGAGTTCCAAGTGAAAGGAATCCAAAGAGACACACACCAAGACACTCTAATTAAAATGGTCAATATTAAAATTAAAATGGTCAAGATTAGAGATAGAGAAGCTTAAAAGAAGCAATAGGATAGTAATATGTCACTTATAAGGGAAACCCCATAAAGATATCGGCATACTTTTCAACAGAAGTCATGTAGGTCAGAAGTGAGTGGCTTGATATACTTAAAGTGATGTAAGAAAAATATTTTCAATCTAGTATTCTACATCCAAAAGATTGAAGAGCTATATTTGAAGAGCTGTATTAAGAGCTTACCAGGAAAACCTAGAGGATTTCATCACCACTAAACTAGCATTGCAAGAAATGTTAATGACTCATCTAAACTGAAAAGAAAAGGACAATAAGTAAAAACAAGAAAAGATAACAAAGAGAGAAAAATCACTTTTAAAGATATACTCACAGTATATGTAATAAAATAAAACTTTAATTCAGAGTGAATATTCAGATAAACTATTACTAAAATTATTTATAATAGTAATTAAGGGAATTCTATAACAAATTGATGTAAAATGAGACATAAAAATATAAACCACTAGGGAGAGTGAAAATACCCTTTTAGAACATGTTCAAATATTATGAGTAGAATATATAAGTATTTACAAAAAACTCTTGAGGTAATATATATAAATAGAGACATAAAATCAACAAAGAAAATTATTTTCTGTTTTTCAATCCATAAAAATGAATTAGAGGAAATAAAGAAAATAATAACATTAAAATTAAATCAAAAGGGATGAAATCCTGGTCATAAACTTAACAAAGGAGAAGAAAGACTTAAACAGTGAAAACTATGATTCTTTTAAAAGAAGGAATAGAAAAGTATCCCTTGCTCTTGGGTTGGAAAAAGAAATATTATTAAAATGGCCACATTACTTAGAGCAATTTGCAGATTCAGTGCAATATTTATCAAAAATACCAATGTTTTTTAAAGAAAATGGAATAATCACAGTATTTCTAAGAAGCCACAAAAGACGTAAAATAGTCAAAGGAATCCTGAGAGAAAAACAGGTAAATGGAGTAGCATATTCTCTGCTCTCAAAGTTACTCCCTGACTACTATTGCTACTACAAAGCAATGTTAATCTAAATAGTGTGGTGTTGGAACAAAAACAGACACACAGATGAGTGAAATAGAATAGAGCCCAGAAGTACCGTCACACAAATATACATAATTAATCTTATATGATGCTGTGACCATACAATAGAAAAATAAAAGCTGCTTCAACAAATGGTATTGAGACATGCAAGAAGAGAAACTAGATTATAATTTAACTACACACAAAAATTAAAACTCAAAGTAGATTTAAGGCTTGTATATAGGACCTGAAACCATAAAATACACGAAGAACGCAGAGGTGATACAATGCTGGACATCAAACTCACATACACACATTATCTCATGAAGACAAAAATAAATAGGTGGAAATGTATAAAACTAAAAATCTTTTTTTTTTTAACCATGAATGATGCCATAGAAAAGTAACCTACAACCTGGAGAAAATAATACCCATTACAAAACAAGCAAAAGATTAATTTCCAAATTATATGAAGAAAATATGTTCAAAAAGAAAGAAACAATCTAATAAAAGAATTAGAGAAAAGACCTAAGTTAATACTTCTCCAAAGCAGACCTAGTGAAGGCTTATAAGCCCATGAAAAATAGTTCAACATTACTTACTATAAGAGAAATTCAAATCAAAACCACAATGAGATATCATCTCACCCCTGTAAGAATGGTTTATATAAAAAGCAACAAATGTTGCCAAGGATGTGGAGAAAAAAAGAAATATTCATTCTTGTTGGGAATGTAAACTGACCCAGTTTATGGGGAAAAAGTTATGGAGATACTATATAGAAATAAAAATGGATATACCATATGATCTAGCAATATCACTTCTAGTTATTTACTCAAAGAATATAAAACACTAATTTGAAAAGATCGACATACTCCTTTGTTATGTTCATAGCATCATTTCATATAACCAAGGAATCAACCTAAATGCCCATGACAGATGACTTGATGAAGATATTGTTGTATATTACTCCCTTATTTAAAAAGATGAGAAAATATATGGTACATAAGTTTATTGTGTTAAAAGAAATAATTTAGAAAATGAAAGACAATTACAGATGATTTCCATTTATTTTTGGAATATAAATAACCAAAGCAAAAAAATGGCAAAACAAAACAAATGTCTCCTAAACTGTGTTATATATATAAGTTATCAGAGGGCAGGGAGTGAGGATGGTAGAATGGAGTGTATAATTTCACAGTGCATTAACACTGGAGCTTGGATGAAGGGTGAGTGAAGCACGTGTACCTGAAATGTGAAGGTTTCCTCTGCAAATTATATAACTCTGCAAACAAATAAAAATAAATTACATTATGTTAAAATAAAACATTTTCTCATTAACATAATAAAATTAAATATAAGTGCTATCAACTTGATACAGATCAATATATACAAAAGATCTTGTATTTGAAATTCATAATAATTACAAAACAAAGATCTATAGCAAAAATTCAAAAGAAGATGAAAAAAGAACTTTATATGCTACCAAAGGGGAGGAAAAATAAAATCAAAACTCAAAGGAGGAGAGAAAAAGTAGAAAGGAACAGAGAAAAAACTGCAAATATGACCAGAAGTCAACTTGTAAAATGATGAGGAATACACACAACTTTTACCTTAAAAATAAATGGTAAATGATTTAAACTTTTCAATCAAAAGAGTGACTGACTGGAATAAAAATGTATTTTAAAATGTCTGTTGTATTCATAAAATCAATAGTAGGTTACAAATATCCTGGGTTGCTTTAATCTAACTTTCAATTAATCTAGAAATACAATGTGATAAATAGGAATTTAGGAGTAGTTTGGTTCTTTGAACAGTGAAGTGAAGTAGGAAACAAATTCCAGGACAAGAATGCTTTTACATCTACTTCTACATAAATGCTTAGAAGAAGTAGACTAACAGGAGGAAACAAACAAAAAAAAAAATCAGACAAAGATCCTGAAGAGAAGAAAATTTTACATCTGATCCTTAACATACTTGGAAAGATCAGAACCTGTCAACTCTCTGGAAAGAGCAGTGAACCAATCAACATGTCAAGTTGGGTGGTATCAAAGTTTAGGTGCCTAAGAAAGAGTGGCATCCTAGAAAGTGTTTGCAGAAATTTAAGCAAGCTAATGTATGACTTAAAAGTAAATGCAAAGAGATATTTTGGTATCTCTTTGAGACAGTGGAATCAATTGAAATATTCAAAGAGTTATTAGAACCTAGTGATAGATTATATATGAAAAATAAGATACTACATGCAAGGAATAAGAAGCAATTATGTTAAGGTGTCTTGCTTAATGAATTGCATTCTCAGTGATGTATACTTTTTTTTTTTCATTAAGAGAGCGTTAGAGAAAGATTTCTCAATTCTGGATAGCAATTGTTTAAAGTACTGGGAAACAAGGAAGGGAAGGATGCCTGAGTAAACATGATATTAATTTAAATTCTTGAGACATAAAATTTATTTTGGAACTCCAAATGCTTGTTATAGTGTTATGATATGCATTTTTCACCTTAAGTTCAAAGACTTATATGATAATTGGCATTCTGAAATGCAAACAGTGCAATCAAAAGGCTTGGGAACTTCACATAGTTGACCGGGTTCTATGAGAACACACTCTGGACCAAACAAGGACACATGGCTTAATCTACAGTAGAAGCAGTCTCCAGTATAGACTACAATAAGCCCTCTCTTCTGGTAGCCACACCCCTGTGTAATCCACCTGTACATTGTAGGGTTAATCTGATTCACCATCTGCATATGATGGAAATAAAATGAGTTAACTTTTATGTTTGATTTATAAAAGACTATGGTTTCTATGCTGAGTACTCTCTTGCTCATTTGTGTTCCTTCTTTCTTGAACATTCATTTCAAAAGAAGTCAGCCATCATTTCATGAGTTACACAAGGAGAACATGGTGAGTATATTGTGGCAAGGAGTGGTGGGTTTCTATTAAATGGATAGTGAGGCACTAAGGTCCGTCAATAACCACATGGCTAAGTTTGGAATCTAGGAAATTTCAAGTTTTTCAAGCAGTTGATTTTGAACTTTTCTTCATTTTCAATTGATTTCATATCAATCAAGCTGTGAAATGATCATACACATGGCTACAACCTTATAAAATAACCTGAGTCAGAACCACCCAAAAATGTTACTCCATGATTCCTGACATACAAAGTTATGAAGATGAAAGGTTTACCATTTTAAGATATGATATTTTGTGATAATTTTTAGTGCAATTATAGATAGCTGATACATATATTTTTACTGCTGTCTGTTTTCTCCAAGTATACATCATGTGTTCTTGCAGATACTATGCTTAACCTCAGTTTCACTCTTACACATTTAAATCTATTTATTCTTTAATATCCTTTTAGTTCCATTCATTCTTTGAATCAATGATATATTTTTTAAATTTTCTCCACTTGAAGGAATATATTTTCTCATTTGTCTATCAAAGATCCAGGCATATTTCCTCTTTACTTTTCATAGTTGATCTTATTTCATTTATCATGACTGGGTGCAAATTTCTTCAATAGATTTTAAGCTCTCTGAGAGAAACAGCTATGAATGTTATTTATTTTCTCATGCATAATACATATAAGATTCAACCTAATTGAAATTAGCTATGGACATTAAAATTATAGTGTCACCAGTGCTAAAATTGGAGTCATATCATTGCATTTCTTCAAGTTTTGTATAATATGGAGGAAAAATTTAATTTGGAATCAGAGGGATATAATCTCACTTGGATTACTCAGATGAATTTGTTTTTATTTTCCTTTTAAAATTAAAAAAATAGATATAGTTTTAAAAATATTTATTTATTTATGCATACAAGAGCTGGGGTATAGGGCAGAGGCATGGGCGGTGAGAGTATCCACCAGAGACAGAGTGAGGAGCAGAACAGGTAGACTGAAATACACTGCTGAGGGGAGCAGCGGGTGAGGCAGGAGAGGTCTGCTGTGCCATGTGGGTCCCCTCCCTGGCCGGTGGCAGGGATTGAACTCGTGCTGCAGTGGGTGTGGTTTGCTTCATAGTGTGTTGCTTAACCCACTGTGCCACCAGGGAGGCCCTAAAAAAAAACTCTTGACCTAACTTTTCATATCATAGTAGATCTTTCTGAGAATTGTAGATATTTGATAACATACATATAAAATCATCTCGTTCAATTCATGTATATTATAGTGACTCATTGAAAGTTAGGAAATAATATCTGCATTTTAGTTTAGTATCATATCTATATGGACATATAGACATAATAACTCAATGGTTAATCTTTTGGGATGAGTCATATTAGAATTTTATCTGGAATCTGCATTAAAGCAACCAGTCAATTAGCATTCAATTCTTAGGCAAAGCAAAATTCAGTGCTAATTCATTTTCAAGTAGATATGACAGGAAATGTGAGTAAGTCTCACATTTCATTTGGCATTCCCATGCTGAATTGATAGAGTTTGAAACTAATAAAGCTATTTATTCAGTAACTTGAACTTAGAGACAAGTGTTTAAAATGACCAACAGATTATGGCTTGTATCAATTCATTTCTCAGGATTTTTGCCCCTTAAAGCATCACAAATGCACAAATTCAGAATATGCTAAAATAGTTGGTATACTCTTTAATTAGAGTCTTTTTAAAAATGCACATAGCATTGTTCTAGTAAATGGCCTGGCCCTAACCTTTTAGGGCTTGGACTAATTCCAGTAGTCTGAGAGATTAAAAGAAAATCAGCCAAACCTGTGGAACTTTGTTTATAGACCCTCGAGCAATAAAGGGCAATGTGCCCTATTCTGGGGGCCTTTAAGCTGCCCTGGGAGACAAAGACAGTTTTTCAGTACTCAAGAAAAAGCCTTTTTAGATACATCAAAATTTGTATTTGGTGAGAAATCAATAATGATAAATGATAATGCTCTTTCTTTTTCTAATAAAGTGCATTGCAAAGAGATACATAGCAAGCTATGTGTCCTTAGAAATTCTACTTGTTGATGAATATTTGTCTTCTACAAGAGCATTGTAAGGAATTAAATTCAAAGTATGCATGTAAGTATCCTAAGAGTCTGTTAAAAAAAAGCAACAAGGTGATATAAATTTTCACATTGCCAGCATTGTATTTTGTTGGTGTTTTTCCTCAAAATACCTCATCATTGTCACTTAAAAAAATTATTATTATTATTATTTTGACTGAAAAATGAGCTACCTCTAAAATAAGAATATTCTAAAGGTCTTGCATTATAGCCAACTACTAAATGCAGTCTTTGCTATGTGGGCAGAGCAGAGTGAAGCCACGTTGTGGGAGAACAATCTGCTGGGAGTGACACATTTCAGTTCCAGCAAGTCCCTTCTAGTTTGGGTTCTGGTTCTTGCTCTGACTTTTGGGAGTTTTTGGATGATGACATTGACCTTGTTATTCACTTATTTTCTCTGAGTCATGTTCAATGTCTGTCAACAATAAAAAGAAATATATTTATTTTTGGGTTATCATATGCCAGGCATTCCACTTGGTGCTTTGAAAAACATTTGAATAAGATGCCATGATGATGGCCCTTGTATATAGGCATACCAGGCCGTGAGGGACTGAGACAATTCAATAGAATATAACTGACAAAATGACAAGAATAACAAAATGACAGGAGAATTAAATGTTGCTCTGGGCACACATAACTGTAGTGCTTAACAGGCCAAGTGAGAGAGAGAGAAAGTATCACAGAGAAGGTACCATTTAATCTGAAACCTGAGGGATAAGATAATATGTGTAAAGCAAAATGCTGACATGGGCTATTATTATTATTTGACAAATTAACTCTATTTTAGAATCCACTGATGACATCTGAATGCACGGTTCTACTTCCTGGCTGGAATTATTCACATTATCATTTGAAAATGATTACATCTCTTTGATTTTATAAAAGGAAACTTTATTTTTACTAGTGAAAGTACATGTTCCTTTAAAGATAGGCTTAGGTGCCATTCTTTTGTTCTATACAGTATATACAATTTTGTTTTATTAATTAAATTTTATATAAGAATATTCTGAGATATTTGAAATTATACCTTACTTGGCAATTCTTATTTAAGATGAAACATTGTATTGATGTATAATATCCCTTTCTTATTATCTGAATATTATATTTAATTATGTTAATATTTAATGCACATTATTTTAAGACATGATTAAATATACTTGAATTTAATAATATGTTTTTTAAATATAAAATTTAGTGTTTTTATACTGGATTGGAGCAAGCAGCCATATGGAGTATCTAAACTTCAAGCAATAGCTTCACTGAATAGTAAAATACTCTCTTTCCTTCTCCTCTCTTCTTCCATACCTTAAAAATAATCAGAAATAATAGTAGATGTTTTCTGACATGAAAATAATTATATTGCAACTTATATGATAGTACTGGACTTAGATGAAGGTCTACCATATCAGTAACAGTTCCAATTAATAAATGAAGAAGAGCAAATGCATTGTGAGGCCCGTAGTCCTTCAGAAGTTCTGTCTTCCGGGAAAACTAAAGGGTCAGGGCCAAGTCAGGAGAGACAATTTTAAATTAAGACTCCCTGAGAGACGTGAATAAGAGTATGATTAGTTCGGCATTTCATTCATTCTCCACATCTCCCTCCCACTATAGACTTCAGTTTTAATAATGATTAAAGTATAATGTCTGAATCCCATCTGAATGGCTTTTGAGATTTAACTCACTGAATCTATTCATAGCACTGAGCTTGTAAGAGGGACTGAACAGATCTGCACAACTAATCGTGGAATATTACACTGATACTTCATCTCCCACATCAATACTAATTATGGCTGCATAGGGAGCATTGCATATTATTTTAATAAGATAGGAATTTTTAATCCAGTCAGGTAGTTCTGGATGAATGTGTTTGTATGTCTGTCATTACAATTTGGTGGTTCATGCTGCTCAAGATAGACACATTTTGAATGTTTAAAATTTCCACAGATGTTATTTATCCATCAGAATGGAAAATTTCCTGCTCTCTACTATATAGATTCTGCCTCTTAACATAAATAAAAAATAAAGCATAACAACAACAATCTTGCTTAATGTGCATACACAGAAATATTGTCATGAGCATCTGGCAATCAGTTGAAAATGGTGAAAACTGCTAAATGAATGGAACTGGCAGAGACATGGCATTGTTTTATGGGTACAAATTTTACTGTTAGTGAATATGCTCTATACACTGTTGCTTTTTTACTTTCCGTGGGATTTTGATTGGCATAAACATTCATATAAAATAAATTACCAATTGCTTATGCTATAAACATTTCTTTATTAAAAGTTCCTTATCTAATTGAAAAGTGAGGAAGGATAGATTTTTCTCAAAGCCATTTGTTAAACAAAATTATAAAGATTGCTAACATTAAAAAAATCAGGATCCATCAATCACAATATTACACAAACATGCACTTGACATCATAATCATCAAACAAATCCAGTTAACAGTCATATAACTTTTGCTAAATTCAAAAAAATGTCCTTAAGAAGTTTTTCTTACTTCTGAAATTCCTTTTTCTGCCCATTGAGAAACACTGTAAATTCCTGAAATGTTGGCAATACCATTGTAAGGGTTTTAATTTTTATTTCACTGAGAACTTGTAAAGAACAATGGAAATATTTTCAACTTACACAATTTATACAAATAGTGTATAACATCATCCACTATCTTTGATTCAACAACTAGAGCTGGCTGTTCCATAACTTGGTTTGTGGTAATTTCCAAGATAAAGCTTTCTGAGTGCAGGGATCATACATTATTTATTACTGCATATGAATTAACTCATAGTGATGGGAACAGAAAATATCTTTTTTTAATCTTGTTGAAGGAGTAAATTAAAGCTACATTATATTCCAGGAGTTATACTAAACTATATCCTTTAATTGGAAAGAAGGAAAATTAAGATCATGATATAAAAATCATAACAAAAGTTTTGAATCTAAAAGTCATTATATCACAAGTACATAAGAATGTGAACTATTCTAAACTATCTAAATGTGAACTATTCTAAAACAGGAAATGTCCAATATGCCCATAATGAAAAAAATGGAATTACTATTCCATTTTCCATAAAAATGCATTACTGGTAACATCAACATCTCTCATAATAAAATACTTAAAGATAAATATGTACAAGTTCTATACTAGGAAAACTGATGAATGATATGAATGTACTAATGAAAGATATGAAAATTCTAAATAAACAGAGAAATATTTTAACTTCATGTAAGGAAATCTTAATATTATTAACATGGTAGTTATTTCCTACTTTGTCTCTAGACTATAAGCAATCTTAATCAAAATATCAATGAATTATTTTGTGGATGTTGAAAAGCTGATTCCAAATTTTACAGAGAGAGGCAAAATTTCCAAAATGGCCATCATCATATTGAAGAACAAAGTCAGAAGGTCAAACTATAGTTGAGACATACCATAAATCTATAGTAATTAAGACAGTGTGATATTGGTGAAAGAAGACACTAATGGATCAATGGGATAGTTTATGCAGTCCAGAATAGACCCACATACAGATCCTTATAAATGGAACATAGACAATATATTGAGCAAAAATAGCTTTTTCAACAATTTTCAGAAATAGCTTTTTGCTCAGACAATTAAGCATCCACATAACAAACTAAAAACAAAAATCTATACACAGACCTTACACATGTCACAAAAATTAACTGAAAATGGCTAACATGTGTGACTCCTAGAAGCTACCATAGGATAAAATCTAAGTATTCTTTGATATGGCAGTGAAGGCTTGGATACAACATCAAATTATTTCCATGAAAGGAATATCAATAAACTGTACTTTATGAAATGAGAAACTTTTGCTTTCTGGAAAAAGGATAAGAAAATGAAAGGATTAGCCATAGATCAGGAGAAAATATTTGCCTAATATACATCTGTTAAAAAAAACTATTATATAAAATATAAAAAGAACTCAAACTCAACAATAGAAAATAAATAACACAATGAAAAAAAATGCTCAAAAGTCCTAAATACTGATCTTATGAAGATGATTTATAGAAGGCAAATAAATATTCCACATCATTAGAGAATTGTAAGTAAAACAGTGAAATATTACTATATACCTAAGAGTATGGTCAAACACTTATAACAACAAATACTAGCTAGAATATACAATGACAAGAATTTTCACTCATTGTTAGTGGTAAATGCAAAATCGTATGCCACTTTGAAGATAGTTTGACAGTTTCTTATACACTAACTACTACAGTTTTACTAGACTATATTACTACTATGCCATACTATTTCTATAGGATCTAGCAATCATGTTCCTTGTTAGTTACCCAAAGAAGTTGGGAACTTATGTTTACACAAAAATCTGCACACAGATGTTAGGCCATTTTTATTCATAATTACTAAAACTTGGGAGCAATGAATAAGATCTTTAATAAGTGAATGGATAAACAAACTTCAGTGCACAAGAAAATAACATACTATTAGTGTTAAACAGAAATGAGTTATCAAATCATGAAAAGATGTAGAAGAACCTTAAAGGAATATTATTGAGTGAAAGATTCTAATGTGAAAAGGCTATGTAATGTATAATATGATTCCAACAAAATGACATTTTGGAAAAAGCAAAACTATAAAGAAAATTAAAAAAAAATTAATTGTTTCTAGGAATAAAGAAAAAGAGAAGAGCACAGAAGACATTGTTTTAGGACTGTGATGATAATATGTATGATAGTGGATACCTGCCATTGTGGATTTGTCTAAACCCATACCAAAAGTGAACATATATAAGCTGTGAACATTGTTATAATGTGTCATTGTCATCCATCATTAATAACAAAAGTACAACTCTGGTGGGTGATATGATAATGGGGAAGGTTATATGCGTGAGAGCAGATGGTATATAGACAATCTCTGCACTCTCTGTTAATTTTGCTGTGATCCTAAAATAAGATGTAACATATAATGTAACATATAATGTATTAATTAAAGTAACTAAAATGAATTTAAAGGGAAACATAATTTCAATGTTATCCATATCAGAAAAACTAATATTTCAGGTTACTTGCCCATTTTTATTTTCCTTGGCATTAAATTTTCAGTTCTAATTGAAAAAAGAAAGAAATTTGGGCAAGTTCTGTATTCTTTGTGTTTTGTGAATTTTATGTCAAGACAATCCTCTCTTTCCTTTATTTTTTTTTTTAAAGATTTATTTATTTATGCATACAAGCACTGGGGTACAGGCCAGAGGTGTGGGGGGTGAGAGGATTCACCACAGAGAGCGGGGAGCAGAACAGGCAGATCAATGGAAGTACACTGCTGAAGGGAGCAGCGGGCACAGCAGGAGAGGTCTGCCGCGCCATGTGGGTCCCCTCCCTGGCCGGCAGCAGGGATCGAACTCGTGGCTGCGGCCTGCTTCATAGTGCATTGCTTAACCCACTGCGCCACCGGGGAGGCCCCCTCTCTTTGCTTTAAAAATTATATAAGGCACTCTCTTTTTTTCACATAACTTAAGCAATAACTATATTATTCAGGTATTGTTTACAAGCAATATAAACCGACCGTTAGTAGAGGTGTAAATAGAAGATACATTTCTTAAAGTGATATTATAAAACACAGAATTTCTACACATTATTGAAAACTGGAAAAGGAAGCTACCTAGCTAGAAGCAGTACTTCAGACTCACTGCAGAACTTCTATAGAAATATTGTCACAACTCTCTGACCTTGAATGCTACAGATTGCTTCTTGAATACAACCATCTTTGTGTACACAACATCTCTTCTTGAACTGTGATTGATGCCTTTGGAAATTAGGTAAACTATAGTTCTACATCATCAACCATCAATTGAATTAGTAGTACTTACAGGATTTTTAACTACTGAAGTATATTGAGACACACTTGGTCTCTTTAAATATGCTGTACTATATTTGATATAACGCTATTGATATTGTGATTTAAAAAAATATTTATTTATGCATACAAGAACTGGGGTAAAGGCCAGAAGTGTGGGGGTAAGAGAATTCACCAGAGACAGAGTGGGAAGAAGAACAGGCAGACTGACTGAAAGACACTGATGAAGAGAGCAGCAGGCTATGCAGGAGAGGTCTGCCGTGCCATGTGGTTCACCTCTCTGGCTGGGGGTCTAAATCATGCTGCAGTGACTGCAGATGTGTCATAGCGTGGTGCCTAACCCCTTGTGTCATCAGGGAGGCTCCAGATATTGTGATTTTTATCTTTGTTTTATTTTATGGGCAAGTGATAAAGAGGGGCCTCCCTAGTGGCACAAAGGGTTGAAACACAGCACTGTGAGGTTGTCTGCAGCCACTGCACATGAGTTAGATCCCAGGCCAGGGAGGTGATGCATGGTGCAGCAGGCCTCTCCTATCTTGCCCACTGTTCCTTTCAGTGGTGTGCTTCAGTCAATCTGCCTTTCTGTTCCCCACTCTGTTTCTGCATTTCCTGCCTGTAACCCATTTCTTGTATGCATAAATATATAAATCTTTTTTAAAAAAGGCAATCTAAAATCTGTATTATAAGTTGGAGAAATGAGAGACTCATGACTAAGAAAATGAGTTAAATAACCAATAATGAGATGAATGCAATTTACTTTAGCTGGTCAGTAAGTCAGTTAAGAACTCCTGTGAGAATTTGCTGAATACTTGGAATTTGATGCCAGAGAATGTACTTACCTACAAAACTGTACATACCACTGTAAATAAAATAAGCCCTTGGTCAGAAGAAGTTGGTTTTGCGAGATGTTGATAGTGGGAGAACTGGAAAAGTCCCAGATTCCTTCAATGTTTCAAACCTGAGTGATCACAATCAACAAAAAAGTGATGAAGTTTTATGAAGTGGAAATATTTGGTTTAAACTATTAACAATATTTCCTTTTACATTGAAATCTAGATATATCTGTTGTAAAGTGGCTAACCTTTTTAGTGGTCAATAAATAGATCAATTTGTTAATTATTAACATGGTAATACAGCATAGTTTTTTGTTTGTTTTTAATATTAGTGTGCTGAGAAGATGGAGATGCACAGTTTGGTGGCATGGTGCATTTATTCAAATATATGGGACAAAATTTGAAGGGGATGTGATAATGCTCAGGATGTGGCAGTGGTCTCCATTTTGTTAAAGAGAATCAGAGAAATAATATAGACTTACCTGAAGGTTTTCAATTGCATGCTAACATTTTAACCATTAAAAATTTGTTAAAGTTATTTCAAAATTGTAAATTGAGCAGTTGGAAATTTGCTCCTTTTTGTTTTACTTGTTGCAATAAGTCCTGCCAGTGTGTTAAATGAGAGTAAATTTGCTTAACTCCAGTCAAGGTTAGGTTTTTATTATATTGGATTATCAAGAAAATAAATGGAGTAATCTTGTCTCAAGGTCATTTACAATAGATGATGCCATCAATTTATTTAGTTGTAAGTCTTATTATAAGTTGAAAGAGACAAGATGACCACTCAAATTATTTCTCAGGATAAATTCGTAAGCTTTTCTGAAATAACTGCTCCCTAAACTCATTACTTAGGACTCATGATACTAGTCTTTTTTGATATTTACTGGATTATGATGAGAAAGTAAACCTAAATATTATTTTCTCTCCTCTTCTGGTATTATAATCGTAAATGACACAAAGGTATGAAATACAAAACAAAAAGCACAATATGTTCACAAATAATATGGTACGAGCATTTGAATAATATCTCTAAATCTTTATCTATAACTTGATTCATCTTTAGTCAGAGTTGAGGACATTAAATTCATAATGTTATATCTCTTTTAGAGAGGTAAAAATAACTTGTTGTTTTGTTTTGCTTGAAATTTAGTCAGGTACTGTTTTATTTATTTGTTTGTTTTTATTTATTTTTAAATATATATTTATTACATTGTCCTTCATATTTATACAATGTATGATTTCCCTGTGAAATTCCCACCAACAATTTTCACCATTACACCACCACCATAGACTGTTGTGCTCTTTCCACCCCATTATGATCCTTCTCCCTCCTCCCCCTCTACAGAATGTCTCCCATCTATAGTTGCTTGAAGATTTTGATTTTTACTTTATTAAATTTTCCTTTTATCCCATCTGACCCCTTAATTGGTTCCTCTAAATTCCTCTTATAAGTGAAACCATTCTGTATTTTTCTTTTTCTTTCTGGCTTATTTCGCTAAGCATAATTCCTTCCAGCTCTATCCATATTGCTGTGAATAGCATGAGCTTATCCTTTTTGATTGTTGAATAATATTCCATTATGAAAATATACCATATGTTCTTGATTCAGTCATCTATTTTGGGGTATTTGGATTGTTACCATAGCTTACCTATTGCAAATTGTTCTGCAATAAATATAGGGGTGCATGTGTACTTTGAATTAATGTTTTTGTATCCTTTTGTAGATACCTAAGAGGTGCTATTTTGTTAGCATGGATTTTGGAATGTGTAGAATGAATACTTAGTGGACTTTTTAGCATTATTTGAAAATTTTTAATTGGTGGAAACATTGACACTTTAACTTAATGTTCATTTGTATATTCATAGTAGATATTAATAAGTAACCTGAATAATTAAAAAATAATGTGCAATGGATTATACATATGTGTGTACATTTTATCTATATCATATATCAATGTATGTAACTTTTCATATATGATATTTGACAAACTGAGAATAATGTATTCATATTTAATAATAATAATGCATTGCAAATAATTATTTGCAGTTTGACAAACTGATAATAATGTGTTCATAAAATAATAATAATTTTCTGTAACGTAGGATTTATCGAAAGGAAAATATTAATCAATGTACTGAATTATAGAATTTTAGAGGTAAAGGGACTATAAGAATCTTATAGTGAAGTTCCCAATCTCTACTTGAGAGATAACATCAAGTGAAGTTTTAGAACTTGTCTAATATTATAAGGTTGGTGACCATATAGAATCACTCTCATTGCCTACACATGATTCAGTCTCTTTCGTATTATAAAAATCAAAATCTTTTGTTTTCATTTTTCAAGTATAAGAGGGACACCGCCTTTAAGTGTGCTAAGAAACCTTTACCTGCTTTCTATTTTGGAACTTTTTAATTAGTTGATGCCATGATGTTAGTAATCTATATTAACCCAAGGTTAATATTAATATATATTAACCCAAGATTGCAGTGGTCTTTATCCACATGGAAGTTGAAGAAAAACTTCTGTTTTTCTAGGTATCTATTAACTAAACCTATTACAATTTTCAGTTTGTTTCTATTCTTTCTTTAAATGTGTTCAATTCAGTTGACCAGTGTTGCAATCTCTGCATGTATTAAATTTCATACCCGTGGCTTTAAATATCCAGTATGCTCCCTCTGTAATATGAACTCTGCTGAGATTTTTGTGATGTGAATATATAGAAATTTACAGAGGTCTTCTAGTAGACCATGTTTCTCCTTTCACCACCATGACCAAACAAATATCTCTGCCCTGTTGTTTATGTCATACTTTTAAAGTATTTAGTTGCATAGAGGAATTCTGGAATTGCTATAGAATTATTTACTATTAACCATTGAAGGTCTTAAATATACGTTTGTTCAAATAAATATGTCCTTGTGTCCCTGAGATTGTTGTTAAAATAATTTGTGGCTCTGCTCATTACAGAAATTAGGATGTCTGGACAGTACTATGAGGTGATTAGAAATTACCATCATGCTAATTTACTATAATTTAATAGCCTGACATTTCTTTAAAATTGAAATGGCTATGTTGTTTATATTTATATTAAACATGAAAATCATTTTTACCTCAAAAAATGTTATTTATCAAAAGACTGGTCCTTTGGGATAAATCCAGACTTTTCAAAGAGGTGATGTTTCTGACTTAGATCCATAATTGAAAGAAGGACAAAGCAATCAGGAAAAGTCAAATAGTAATTGAAGTGCATTATTATTTGGAAATATAGAATGATTAATCAACTTTAGTTCATAAATGGCATAAAATCTAACTTAAAAGTGCTTTGTGAGTTGGGTAGAAAATCAAAGTACAAGTGATTCAACTCAGTATTAGGAACAGCTTTATTTTCAATTTCTGTATTTGTGCAATTTCATATCCTTACTCTATGTTGTTTGAATATAAACTAGTTAAATAAATTTAAATTTTATGCACTGAAATGTAAAATTTGCTAAATCTTTTTAGTCTCATGATATTTTTTTACCTTGAACAAATCAATCTTTTTTTATATGTTAAGATTGTAATACTGTACAATGTTACTGAGACATTTATGAAAGCACGCGTTGTTTTCTTCAAGGAAAAAAAAAGTAGTATCTGATTTCTTTCCCCAGATGTGCTCTTCTATTATGTTGCAGATGCTTGATATTTATATGTTTATCATTGACAAAAATAAAAGTAATAATCTCTGAAGTTACTAATGACATCACCTTATTTCGAATAACTCTGTTGTAAAACCATTATTTTTACCATGAAGGAAGCATAGAGGTTAATATTTCAGATTCCTATGCCAGAATTTTGCAGCTCTAATTTTTCCTCAGCATTCACAATCTGAGAGATCTTGAACCAATTAAGTAGATACCCTATATGCACTTCCTGAACTTCAAAATGCTGCAAAATGGGAAAGTGCATATGCCTATTTGCTTGTTTATTTTTTTTTCTGTGAATGTAAATGTGACAAAACACATGTGGTATGTTGAACAGTATGGTATATAGTAAAAATAAAAACCTACTCTCTTATAAATTTAATTCTAGTTCCGTTTGCATGACAGGAAATCCATGTTGAAAATGGACAGTTTTTTTAGACTTTATTCATGTGTATTTTGAGAATATTCTAATGTCTATTTAGTGGGGGAAGACATTTTAATGAAAGGATTTATATTGCACAAATAGTTTATATCTGAGGACTCTCTAGGGATTTTTCAAGGATCAGAAATGAATTCTGACCTGAAATCATTGACTCATTTATTAGTTTCTATTTCCTCTTCAGTGAATGAGATCTTTTGATCTCTATGATGGCTGTAAGCAGAATTGAAGACATAAAAATCTATTAAGTGTTTCACTATAAATTTAAAATGAGAAATTTGAGTCCTTGTCAAATTATCTCTTGCTTTAGATTTTCTGGAAACTCTACATCATGGAATAGATGCATGTCTTTCATTTCTCATTTTGAAGGAGAATGCCCATTTTCTGATATAGAAGATTCATTTCAAACCTACCTTCCTTCCTTCCTTCCTTCCAAACCGCTCTCCCTCCCTTTCACCTTTCCTTCCTTCTTTTTTCCTTCCTCTCTTTTTCTTTTTCTTAGATTTTTTTTTTGTAAATAATACATTATTATTGCTCTTAATCACTATGTTGTGCATTAGACCTCCAGACTTTATAAATCATCCAATTACATGCTTACATCCTTTAACCAACAATTTCCCAGTCCACACCCTTCAATCCTTGGTAGTCATTATTCCACTCTTGCTTATGAGTTCAGTTTTTTTTCAGATTCTACATGTTACTGATATTATAAATACTGTTTTTCTATGTCTAACTAACCTGTATTACTGTCTAACTTAATTAATTTATTAATTTAAATTAAACTAACACATATTAATTTAATACATGTTGCCAGAAGGCCATTCATGTCATAAATGTCAGGATATCTTTCTTTCTCATGGTTGATTTATACTCCATTAAGTGTGTGTATGCCATCTAGTTTTTTATCACCTCATCTATGGACAGACCATTGTTTACATAAACTAGATATTGTGAATAATATTGCAATAAACATAGAAGTGAAGATATCCTTTCACTGTCTTCTTTTGGTTAACTTGGACATATATAATCAGAAGTGGAATTGCTGACATATAGTCTTCCATATTATATTTCATAATTCTGAACCTTTTTATAGCCTTACCAATAGTGCATGAGAATTAACTTTTCCTCCATATTTTATCAACTTTTGTTGGATTTTGTCTTCTTGACAAATTGAAAGCCATTTTATCAGATGTGAAGTGATATCTTATTGCAATTTTAATTGACTTTGCACAGCTGATTAGTGTTGATGAACAATACACCCGCTGGAAATTTGTATGTCTTCTTTGGAGATGTGTTTCTTGTGTCTTCTAACCATATATTATTAGATTACTTCAGGATTTTTGTTATTGAGTTGTATGAATCCCTTATATATTTTAGACATTAACTTCTGTCACTGGTCTTCAAATCTTTTCTTCCACTCTGGTATTTTTTTTTTTTTTTCATTTTATGGATTGTTTCCTTTGCAATGTAGAATCTACATTTCAGTTTGGTGTAGTCCTGCATGTTGATTTTTCCATTTTTTATGAGCTTTTGGCATCATTTCCAAAATATCAGTTCCAAGACCAAAGTCAAGGCATTTTACCTGTTTTCTCCTAAGAGTTTTACACTGCCACATCTAACTCATTTAGTATTGAGTTGATGTTTGTGAGTGATATAAGGTGAATTGTCCTGTTTATTTTTATGAGTATGGTTATATTTTTTTCCAAATCAATTTTTTTAAAGAACTATCTTTGCCTTTTTGAGTATTCTTGGCTCTCTTATCAAATATTAGCTGATTTTGTATAGGTAGAGTTTATTTCTGGCTCTCTATTCTAGTTCATTTCCTGCATGTCCTATTTGAATACCAGAACCATGTTGTTATTTCAATTATTATAGCTTTGTAGTATAGTTTGAAATCAGGAAATCTGATGGATTTATTTATTTATTTATTTATTTATTTATTTATTTATTTAATTATTTTTACAGAATTGCTTTTCTACTCAGTGTCTTCCATTATGCCATACAAATTTTAGCATTTTTTTCCATTTCTGTGCAAAATGTCACTGAAAGTTGGAAAGATATTGCACTGGATATGTAGTATGGACATTTTAACAACTAAACATTTTTAAATAAGTAAAAGTATGGCATCCAAATATTTTTCAGACACCAGGTATCATTGAGCCTATAAGAGATATTTCTGTTAATTAATCTTTACAATTTGGGAGCCAATCCTGAAGAAAAATTATGAAATGGCCTTGAAATCAAACATAATAGGCATAACGTTCTACTACTTTCATAGTCTTGTTCTGGATAAAATAAAAATACTAATGCCTTATGGCACATTTTTTTTTCTATACAACACTAGCTGCCATTTGAAACCATTGAACATGCAAAGTCAAATTTATCTATCTATCTATCTATCTATCTATCTATCTATCTATCTATCTATCTATCTATCTATCTATCTATCTGTTTGTATATATAACAACTGGGGTCTAGGCCAGAGGTATAGGGAATGAGAGGATTCATCAAGACAGAATGGGAAGCATAAGTGGATCTGCTAAAATACACTTATAAGGGGAGCAGCAGGAGAGAGAGGAGAGGTTTGCTGTACCATATGGGTTAGCTCCCTGACTGGGGATTGAACACATTGGCAATCACGTGGTAGCTCTCAGACTTAAACTTATACCATCTGGGAGGCCTCAAAGTCAAATTTTTACAATGAAATATTGAAGAAATAAACCTGCTTGAAATATAACTATAGCATATATATAGTATAGTATATATATAGTATTAATGAATTATGGATACTAATGACTATTCTTTATATGTTAAATAAACATCTGATTTTTAAATTAACTCACAGTACTTGGTGGTTGATATTTTTTAACTTATGGTTTCTAAAACAGAGACAGCTGATGTACAGAGAGAGAAACAAATGGAGACTTGGAGGAAAAGAAAAAAGCTGAGGTAGAGAACTTAAGAAGATTTTCCAATAGACTAAGGCCCTATTTCCTGTTTTCTACTGAGGTTCTGATGTATCTCTGCTAATAGGTGCTGGATGACAACCTCATTCATTATCACAAATTCCTTTTTCACCTTCAAAAATTGAAAAGAAAAATGAACTCCACCAATACATAGACAGCTCTCTTGCTAGGTAATATCCCAATAGCTAAAGCTGTTTCAGTGAAGTTCAAGACTGTATTTGTGGGAGACTGATATTTCTATACATTTGCCAGCAAAAGTAAAATATCTTGGAATTTGTTGCCATTCCAAATATAATAAATATAATAAAATATGAATTTATGGAATTATTTTAAATTTCACAATTGTATATTTTCATATTTGATTTATTACTTTTAAATGAATTGATAAATTCTTGACCAATTTTATACAGATAACCATTTAGCAATGCTAGAGTTAGGAACATCAATCCCACAGAGTTGGAAATTCATGTATAACTTATGGTAAGCCCTCTTAGCATTTACTGATTTATCATTACTATATTAAACCAGTCTATCATCAGATTTTTTTTAATTGATAAATGTGGAAGTTATATATAGAAAAAAATCCACATATAAAAAGAACGGTGCAGTTCAAACTCATGTTGTTCTAGGGTATCCCCACCTCTGTCTCTCTATCTACCTGCCTACCTACTTACCTACCTATCTACCCATCTACCTACTACCCATCTACCTACCTACTACCCTACCTATATACTATCTACTTTGGCTATCTCTATCATCTCTATATGCTTATCTATGCATCTATCTGTCTATCATCTATTTATCTACCTATCTAATTAATACATCTAGAGAGAGAGAGAGATTTTTTTTTTTAGAGGGAAACAGGAAATCACTATCTGGATTTGAAATGGGTAATTTTTCTGTAATAGTTGGTAAATAGTTTTATGTGATCTGTCATATTGTCATTTCTGGAAGGTATAACTGAAAAGTTCAGCAGCACCCTTCAATTATCAACAATGTCTAGAACAGGACCTACTCAAGATCACGTAGGAAGTCTCTACTTGTCTCTAGTCACCAAGAAACTGTAATGAAAATTTCTAAATAGGCAGAAGCAGAAGCATCATATATTTCATTTGTTTTACCTACTGTATGCAACATATGCACTCTGTGATTTATGTATAATATACCATATATGTGTGTATATATGTATACACACAAAATGCATCTACAAGTCTAAAACACCAATATCTTTCTATAAAGATCAAACTTCATAAACATGTAATAATTATTTAAAATAGTTTCAGATGAAATAAATATTTTGTTAAGTACCTATCTTCTTTTTATTGACTGAAGGAAGGTAAAACAATTGCTCACTGGCTTATTATGTCTATTTAGATTTCTTCATCAACTTATGGCATATATTTGGAAATTCACTGGCTTCAGTCTCTTATGAAACACCTTTCTATTCTTATTGTCATGCTAGGAGTTTTTGTTATAACTAATGAATGAAACCCTACTCATTATTTATTGATTATGATATAGTTATTTATAAAAAATCATAATTTCTTATCTATATGTAAAGCTGTGACCATTGATGTTGGATTTGGAGTTTGATATGTGTATTTGTAATCATCATACTAAGTTTTTAACATATCAGACACCATCAATGATGATCTTATGATTAAAAGAGTCATTTTTGCAGATAGTGAGAAAATAAAATCTAGTTCACACAGAAAATTGAACTGCATTTCCAATTGTTTTAATGTTAGGATGTAAGTTCATTGCTTTTTAAAGTATCTGGTCATTTTACTTAATGAAGAATCCATTTGTTTTTATATTATATACTAGATTTCAATTTTCTTGACTTAATGGAAATGAGTACATAATGCAAATATAACATCTTTTGTTTTCCCTTTTATTTGAAAGATATCCTCAGAAATGATAAAACTATAGATTTCTGCTGTTCTCATTTTTAGACAATGTAGGCTAATGAAAGCATATTGAAGAGGTAATGGTGAAAGTTGTGGTTTTAAGAGTTTATGTGAATTCTCTAATTTTAAATTTGTAAAAGAGGCATTGGAGTTTGTTTAAATCCCCTTTTCTTTTAAGTAACATTTCATTATTCCATTATATAAATTTCAGGTATGAATCATTAAGATATAACATTTGTATTTGCTGCATTTATTTCACTACTAAAAGTTCAGTTCTATTCTTCTACATATAATTGTGTCATTTTATATCATTTACCCATTTCCCTTATACTTTTTTGTTAATCACTTATTTTTTGTAAACCAAAAGTTTATTTTTGTTATTTGCAGTTTTTTTCTCTTAAAACACATATGAGTAAAATCAGTGGTGTTTGTTTCCTGTTTCTGATTTATTTTATTAAGTATAATATACTGTAGGTCCATCCATGTTTTAAATAACAGGATTTTGTCATTTTTAGGAGCTGAGTAAAATTTCATTGTGTATATACAATACATTTTAACCTACTCTTCTATTGATGGGCACTTATGTGTTTCCCAGTTCTTGGCTATTATAAATAATTCAGCAATAAAAGTGGGCGTGTATATGCTTTTTTGAGTTAGAGTGTTATACTAACTGAATTGAGATTTTATTTTTCATATTATAATAACTGGCATGAATTTTTTAATTTTGGGTAGTAACAGTTATTATAGGTGTGAGATAACATACCCTTGCTTTTCTTTGCATTTCCCTATAAGATGATATACGGATATAATTTCATGTAATTATTGGCCATCTGTATGCTTTCTTTTGAAAAATGCTTGATCATATCCAGTGCCTTTATTTTAATTAGGTTATTTGGACCTCTCAAGTTATTGTTGAGTTTCATGGGTTACTTATGTATTTTGAATATTTATCCCTTGCTGAGCCGATGATGTGCAAATATCTCTGGCCATTTAGTAGGAAGTCTTTGGATTTTGAATATATATTTGTGAAGAAATAGGAGCCCTTTAGTTTGATATAGAGCTATTTATTTATTTTGATTTTCCCCTTGCTGTTATAATTTGGTTTTTCTTTTATTGATGTACTGTGTCACATTTATTAATTTTTACATATCCCTGGAATGAATCACACTTGACCATAGTATATCATTCTTCTAATGTTGCTAGCATTTTTGTTGAGTATTTTTGCATCTTTGTTCATTAGTGAGGGTGGTCTACAGTTTTCTTTTTTTGTGATGTCTTCAGTTTGGGAAAGCAATGTTGACTTCATCAAATGTGCTTGCAAACATTTCCTCTTCTGTAATTTTTCAGAAGAGTGTGAAAAATATAGTTATTAATTTTTATTTGACAGTTTGGTAGTATCTACTATCAAAATCTTTTGGACAGACTTGATTCATATTTTGTTGTTTAAAAGTTAAAAATCCTAATTAAAGAACTTTCTCTTTTGGGACAATTTGATGACTTGTTAGTGCTATTTCTTCTTAATTGCAGTAATATATTTCATTAATATGATGCTGATCATTTGGTTAATTTCATAATAAATATTTTGTTCATTAATTTCTTAAATATATAAATTTGTTAGCTCATTGAAAAGATTCATAAAAGTTTCCTTTTAAGTAAAACTTAGATATACTTATTTTTTGAAAACTTGTAGACAACTCATCTTAGTACAGGATTACAGCAAAAGTCTATGAGAATAGGGTTTTTTTATTTTTAAAAATATTTATTTATGCATGCAAGAACTGAAGTGCAATCCAGAGGTGCAAGAGGGTGAGAGGATTCACCAGAGACAGATTGGGGAACAGAACAGTCATATCTACTGAAATACACTGCTGAGGGGAGCAGCAGGTGAGGCAGGAGAGTTCTGTTGTGCCATGTGGGTCACCTCCCTGGCTGGGGATTGTACTTGTTCTGCAGTGGTTGCAGATGCTTCATAGTGTGGTGATTAACCCCTTGTGCCACCAGGGAGGCCCAAGAATAGGACTTTTAGAAGCAGTTTAAGTACAAGTGCTTAATTACAAGAATTTTTCGCTCTACCTCAAAAGTCAGAGATAATGTGAAAATCCATTACAAGGTAGAGCAAGTTTAATTTTCAATATCTTCTGCACTGAATATATTTCTATGTTCATTAAATATTATATTATATTAGAAAATATTAGCAATTGAAGTGATCACCACCATCAGGAACAACAGATTATTTCAAAATCCTTTACAATCTTAGAACTTGACAGTGTTATGCAAAAATTAATTAGAACAAGGATAAGACTATTGTTGAAGGAAAAGTTAAAAGATGAGCTAGACTCTTCCTCTTCTCATGTCTTTGAAGTTTTACTATGTTATCAGTGAGTTTAGATTTTAAAGGAGGGGGAAAATAGTTTTTAGAGGAACCTGCTTCAATGAGATAAATAATGTCAATTTCAATTATGTAATATTTTATTTACAGAGCATAGTAAATAATCTGGCTGAATATATACTTCGAAAGTTTTTAAATGCAATAGAGTTTGTCAAGTATTTTTCCTCAGAACTCATATGTGCCATGATTATCACTGCCTCCTTGTTATATATTCTAAATAACTGTAGTGGCTTGAACAGTGGTCTTGCAAAGACAAACATGCAGCAAATTCAGGAATTTGTGGATGTTGACTTATTTGGGTGTCTTATCAGATTTAAATAAGTAAAAGACCTTGAGCTGAAAACATTATTCTCAATTATCAGGTGGATCCTAAAAGCAATGACAATTGTACTTGTAAGAGATACATGAGGAAGATTTCCAGAAAGGAAATGGGAAGGTGACAAATCAGAGTGTATACTGGCATGTATAAAAGACAAAAAAAAAAGGACTGTAGACAGTTACTAAACTGGAAAAACAAGGAGAAATTCATTCCTAGAGACTTCATAACAGTGAAAGTATAAGTATCTACCTACACTTTTAAACAACTCTGTATGTGATGCTTTGTCATGCTAGTCTTAGAAATCTTATATGATTGTTTAGTGTCCCAAACAAATTATTTTACCAAATATTTTCTGTTTCAAATAAAAATGTCATCATGGTGATGCTGGGGTTTTATATCAAAGACAATGAACTAGCTCAAGCATATTCTTTTGCATTTACTAACCCAATCACTGTAGAACTATTTATTTTATGTTGTTGAAAGTGATGTGATTTTAAAGTGGTCTCAACAACAATAAAAACATCTTCTTTAATGTGGCAAGAAGAAACACAACATACTATACAATCCATATTTGACTTTAGCATTGCTTAGGAGAATGATTATTAGCAAATAATTTTCTACATATTTAACTTTTTTACTCTTTTCTTGATTCAGTTATGATTATAGTAACTTCTAGGAGTGAAGATTATCTTCTATATAAAATGGGATATAGGGTGATTTTGATTTATTCATTATCACTGTAACAGTTGCATAACACACATAAATATATGTGTGTATAATATTCCTTTATATATTAACTTTATAATTCCTGTGTCCTAAATCAGTCTTTCTCTCTTCCCTCTTACCTATTTATGCATACATGTACATTCCATGTGTTTCAAAGATGCTACAGATGATATAATTTCTTTCATATCGAAAAATGCCTGAAAAATGATAAGAAAATGAAATTTCTTTAGGGACTAGCAACTTTTGTGTATTTTACACTTGGATGGACAAAAAATAGCAAATAATTAATGACATAGATATCTCAGTATATTTATTGCATCTTCCTTACCAGTGAATGTACATCATTATATTTCCCTTGCTCCAGTCTCCACTTCAGTAAAATTGAATACAGTCATTTTTAGTTGTTATGTTGAAGAGTATCATGGCAGATTACCTGTTGATACTGGAATCTTTTTACCATATTCTAAATGATTTATTCTTATGTCTTTGAATTCTCAAAGCAGGCATGAAACAGATTCTATCATGACTTGTGTTTGGTTATCTACCCCCACTACAGTTGGATGACTGATATTTCCTCAAACAATAGAGGCAAAAAGCTTGTTGCTTATTTTGTTACAAAGGCCTGGTATAATCAAACCATTATATCTGTAATGAACAACATAGGTAGCCTAACACATTTCTTGCTATTATTTAATTAAAGCCATGGGGATAGTTGATTAGGTGGTCATAAAATAATAAAGACATCTGAAATTGTGGTCTGGAGGCAGATTAATGACTTCAAATTCTAATTGGACCAATAACATGACCATGGGAAAATTACTTAATTTCTGTCAGTTATCTACAAAAAGAAGTTATTTACTTCTTATAATTGTTGTTAAGACTACATGAGATAATGAGATAATGGGCAGCAGGTATCTTGCATAGTATCTTTCACCTGTCAATATTTAATAAATCAATCTTACAGTCATAGAATGGAAAGCTTATTGAGAAAATTATATGAGATACAATAGAAGGACATAAATATCAGAAATGTAATTTATGAAACTGTGTGGCTGTAAAGAGAAATATGTACATCTTTCTAAGTTTTTCAAGTTTTTATTCATAAGTAAGCAATTCAAATTTCTCTTTTATTTGCATCTAAACAATTAATTTAGCCTTTTAATCCTTTTTATTTGAACATTGATTTACTGTCTTTAAATTATCTTGAATTTCCAAATGAAATAGGCCTGACTAGGAGGATCATTGTCTATTTTCTGTTGTGAGGTTAGCAATGCAGGGTACACCACATGTCAACTTGTTTTAATTTTTGAAGAATTTTATTCAAAGGTATTTCCAATATCTATTTTCCAGCATTCTAGTTATGCTGTTTTCTTTACATAATGCTTTTATTGTGTTCTCTAATTTTAGTCTTCTAGAACATTTATAGTTTCTCACACTAAATATATTATAGCCCAATCTCTTCACTACAGCAATGAGAGAATATGAAACTGTTCATAATGAATTTTCACTGGCTAATCTTAAGTCTTCCTTAGTTTGCAGCAAGCATTGGATACCTGCTGGGTGGTTTCAGTGGAAACGTGCTGAGGCAACAGCTCTGCTAATAGTCCTTTCAGATATATACTCATTCCACTCTGTTGTACGATTAAAGAAAAGAACGGTTCATGACTTGGAAAAATTAGGTAAGGCTGTTTCTCCTCCTTTGCTTAAAAGCAATTAACAAAGCAGATAAAAATGACTCACTTGAAAACTATAACCCTACAATTTAGATATGAATAATACACATTCCTGTAGCTAAAAGGGAGACAGAACTCTGATATGCCTTAGTTCATATAAATCATTTGCACAAGTCTACAAATATTTACTTGTATATATAATTTAAAATAAAAAAAAAAACCATTTGGACTGGTGAGCAAGGTGCAGTTACAATAGTAAGAAAACATGGCTAACAGCAAGTCAGTGGCATAGCTGAGCAAACAGTGTGGGTAATAAAGAAGAAATAGGACTTGGCAACAAATCAGCCATTGGAATCAACAGAGAACCACCATAGACCATGTAGGGGGAAGCTGTGTGACCTTTGATGTTAGGTGAGTATCTGTTGCTAAATCTGATATTAGATAGGAAATTATAAAGATTATTTTGCTGTTAATTAAGGGATGCTTAATACATGAATTTCAAACAAGCACCTGTTCCTGGAGAACTCTTTTAATAGCTACAGTCATTTGTGATCACCAAACATTCAGGGTGAATTTATTTTTCAAAATATTTTATTTATTTATATATACAGGAAGTAGGGTACAAGGCCGAAGTGCAGGGGGTAAGAGGACTCAGCAGAGACAGAGTGGGGAACAGAATAGGCTGATTAACTGAAATACACTGCTGAGGGGAGCAGTGGGAGAGGCAGGAGAGGTCTGCTGCACCAGAGGTCAGCTCTCTGGCCAGGGTTCTAATCGTACTGCAGTGGCTGCCTATAACCTCATACCGCTGTGACTTAACCCCTTGTGCCAACAGGGAGGCCCCCTGTGAATGCATTTTTTAATTGTTCATATACATTTACTAAGGTAAGAAAAATACTGAGGCAAGCAAGGGCCTTTCAGGAAGGAATACCCACTTGAGCACTAATACATTACATATATTAGATAAGCCAATGACCTCTCATTAAAAGGCTAAAAACTAGAACACATGAGTTAATGGCTAAATAATTGAGTGTTGGTAAAGATAAGATCTGTTTCAGCAGACTATATAATGAGGAAAGATGCTATAAAATTAAAAGAAAAACAAGAATAAATAATAACTCCATTTTATAACATATGGGTGAGTATTTTACTTTCAATTCAATTTGGAAAGTAACTTTTTATACATTTTTATGGGTTTCTAGAAATGCTTTGCAAATAAATGTCTAATAATTAAAGGTTAAAATCAAAGAGAAAAGAGCAAGTTTGTACACAGCTTACATTGATATCAAACACCCATTCATGATTAAATTATACTTCTTTATTTGTTAGTATTTTTTAGGGAATTTGGAAAGAACAAATATATAAATGAAAAAGATAAAATGAAGACACTATTGTTGCTTGAATACTTTGTTCTGTCAGTTACCAGCCCATAACATTTTCTTAATTTCATTCCATCCCCATGACCCACAGTTCTTTGGTTCATGTGCCCCTTCCTACTTTCTTCTTCTTTTTTTTTTTTTTTAAGATTTATTTATGTATGCATACAAGCACTGGGGTACAGGCCAGAGGTGCGTGGGGAGTGAGAGGATTCACCACAGAGAGTGGGGAGCAGAACAGGCAGATCAACTGAAACAAACTGCTGAGGGGAGCAGCGGGCACAGCAGGAGAGGTCTGCCATGTCATGGGGGTCCTCTCCCTGGATAGCAGCAGGAATCGAACTCGTGTTGCAGTGGCTGTGGTTTGCTTCATAGTGCGTTGCTTAACCCACTGTGCCACCAGGGAGGCCCCCCCCCTTCCTACTTTCTATTTTATTAGACCTACAACTCCATTCAGTTATTTGGACCTAGAATGCCTTAATTCAATTTTGAGCTAAATTCTACTGTTGAACATAATAAAGCATCAATTTGCTTGGTATAAATGATTAAAAGATGACTTGTACAGAGTAACATGGTTCAGAAGATTGAACCTCAAGAGAATAGCAAATGTTGTGGTCCTCATGTTATTTTCCATTACTAAAGAATGTGCAATAGATGCTTCATTACTAGTATCCTCTTCTCTTCATCATTGATGAAGTTGAACAGCATTAGCGAAACATGACATATTAGCTCCTTTTAAACAAACACATCAATCTTATGTTATATTCTCAGTTCATTATTGGGGTGATGGAATGAAATCATAGCTTCTTTGTACGGTTAGGATTAAAATGAGATCTAAAATATGGGTGAATGTTATATTGTTGCTGTAAATATTTTTGGAGACTAAACAGTTATGGAAGTAGAGTTCCTGGTTGAATAAAACATTTTATGCCACTAAACTTATGTAAAATAAAATTTTATTTTAAGTAAATTCAGATATGAATGTCATTTTTGTTATTCTTTTGTTTCTTTTCTAATGTGTTCTTTCCCTAATGTTTTTCAAATTGATACAGAGAAAACACTTGATAATATTTAACCTCCATTTATAAAAGCCCTTAAAAAAACTGGGAATAGATGGAGTTTACCTTAATTTACTAAAGGCCATATATGACAAACCTACAGCTAACATCATTCTCAATGGTGAATAACTGAAAAATTTTCCACTATTATCTGGTAAAAGACAAAAATGTCCACTCTCAAAAAAAATAGGTGAGTGACTTAGGGAGATGTGGTTTTTATTTCTTTATTTAAAATATTTATTTATTTATACATTTATTCATAGAATAACTGGGCTGTAGGCCAGAGGTGACAGGATTCACCAGAGAGAGTAGGGAGCAGAATAGGCATATTCACTGAAATACACTGCTAATGGGAGCAGAGGGAAAAACAAGAGAGCCACTGTATAATATCTGAGCCTGTCCCTTGCTTGGGACTGAAGTCAGGCTTTACCAGTGATAATGCTGATATTTAAACCCTATGCTACCAGGTAAAGCCTCGGTATGTAGTTTTTATATGAAATGAAATATTACTTAACCACACACACAAAATAAACTCTTGCCATTTTTAATAATAAGGATGGAATAGGAAAGGATTATATGAAGAGAAATAAACCTAAAGGAAGAAGTCAAATACTGAATAGTTTCATTTATATATGTAATATAAAGAAACAAAACAACAGGACAAGTAAATACAAACCAATCCAAACTTTAGTAACTGGACTGTATAATTATCATAAGGGGAGTAAAAGTGGGGAGGAACATACTGGGGAGGGAGAACTATGGGTGCCTGAGTGATAGGTAGTGGTGTGGAAATTACAACTGAAGGGGATGATCTTGTATCTCTAAATAATATTATAAACCAATGTTATCTAAATTAAAACAAAAAGAGAAAGATCACTGATATAGGGGTTTTTTTACTGAATTAGTTTCCACACATATTAAAGATAACAGTACTTGTGAAAAAAATAAGATGAATAAAAATTTTCAATTGATCTAAAGTTGACTACTACTAAAAACTATGTAATTATAAGTTGAAGAGAATACTATGAATACATAATAAACTATTTCTTCAAAATTATATATATGTTAGATCATTTATTTATAAGTTCATTCAAACCTTAACAATCTATAAATAGTTGAAGTCTCCATAATGTATTTTTGTAAAATGAATTGACATTTTGTCTAGAAAAAGTAGAAATGGTTACATTTTAATTACAAATGCTGAGGAGGTTAAGGTCAAAATATTGAAAACCTAGAAACCATGGTAAAAGACGCCTTAAAAGAATATTTGTTTGCATATAGCAGAAAAAAAATACTTAAAAATAGAACCCAATAATCTAGGAGATAAATTACATGGAAATGAATTTGAATTCAAATTTGGTTGACCATAACATGGCAAATTTTTGTGAACATAAACATAACTTTAATTCAAGTTTATATCTAGAAAGTCATGAAACACAAATACAAAAGTCAAGATGAAGTAATTAAAACAAAGGTTAATAAAATAAATTTACAATTAGAACACAGGTCGCCACGAACACACTTAACAAAAATTAGCAACTCATTGTCAGGGCTTTAAGAAAATACTGAGACTGGGAGATGTTCCATAACATGGACAACAAAAAGTAATCAAATAAGTAAAATACAAAGTGATTGGTTAGCTTGAAGTCAAGATGTGAGAAGAATTTAGAAAATTTAAAAAAATGCTTTAATATCATGAAAAATTAATGAATGATAATGACCATCCACATGAATGGAAAAAGAACAAGTCATTTTATACTTAACTGTGTCAACATCATATAAAATTTACATATTAATTATATAAAATGTAGTAAGGAAATAATGTCTCAACACAAGTCAGAAGTTCGTGGCAATTTTTAATGAAATGTTTATGGACAATATAAAAATAGCAAACTGATTATATAAAATGAAATCATAATGTACACACATGCATACTACATGTAAAACATTGAAAGCAATATATGTCATGTGGAAATATCAAAAGGGAAAACCATGTTTTAAATGTTATTCTCATAAATATTCAGACACACCATCAATAAGAAGGAAAATTAACAATAAATAACATTATCAAAGATTGTTATATTGAACATTTATGTCAGTGATTTTGACTGTAAAGTTTTTGACAAATAATAAATATTGGTTGATTAAAGAATTAAAACATTTTAAGAGTATGGTAATAAATTATTCTCATTATGTACAACTGGAAAGTCTATTCATTATGGGTTGAAACACTTTGAATTAGAAAATAATATAGGCTAAAAAGATGATTAACTCTAAAATGATTACTTGAAAATTTTAATTATGTTTTTATTGGTTAAACAATAAATGACCATTATTATCTGGTAGATGTAGACTGATCTTACTCAAGTTATTAAACTTCATATATATAAATATATATTTAATTTGACTTAAGCCAATATTGTAGAAGTTAATCACACAGAATAAAATTTAAGATGTTATTATATTACCTTGAACATCTTACTGGTATAACGAATTATTTCTTCTGATTTATAAATTAGTTGCGGAGAATCTGACGATTTCATTGTATTTTTCACTAGGTATGTCATATTTTTCCATTCATGAAAATCTTTTTTTGTGCATGGTAAAATTTTTAGTTTTTTTAATATTTCTTTTAACATTTCTTGCTAGACTATTATATTTTCAGTTAACATTATAAAGAGGATATTCATCCATTGTATTTTAATGTTGACTAGTATTAAAATTATAGAACATATATAGTTTTGAGTATTATCCAATGACCTACTTTCTAATTAGTCCAAGTAAATTTTAGTAGAATTGTTATAGAAAAATTTAGATATATTTACAAATAGAAGACAAAATTCAGTAATGTCCTACAATTTCATCAAATAAGGCACTTGAAGTGCTGTTTTAAGCAATTGTGAAAATGTTGGTATCTTATTAAAAATTAATAATCATTAGAAATTTTAAAGGTCTGACATGATTTTTTAAAAAGATTTATTTATTTATACATACAAGAGCTGGGATACAGGCCAGAGGCCCAGGAGGTGAGAAGATTCACCAGAGTGGGGAGCAGAACAGGCTGACCGAACCAAACAAACTGCTGAGGGCAGTAGTGGGCAAAACAGCAGAGGTCTGCTGCACCATGTGGGTCCCCTCTCTGGCCAGTGGCAGGGATCCAACTCCTGCGGCAGTGGCTATGGTTGCGTTGCTTAACCCACTGTGCCACCAGGGAGGCCCCTGACATGATTTTATTGACTGTTTATATATAAATAAGAAAGCAGAAGTAATTTTCTGTTTTTACAGATTTTATATTTTAGTGTTAAAGGTAATCTAAAACTATAATCTGACTTGTAAGAGAAAATATTTTGCACAGTGTGGAGAGCATGATCTGACTATTTTTATTTGCCAAACTCTATGTAAAAGATTTTCTGTGATCTGAAGAGGAACTAGAGTGTCAAAGGCCAAACTTGAACTCTTCAGCATTTTATGGAAAGCAGAAGGCAATAAAGGAGATTTGAAATGGACCAATCAGGAAATTCTTGCAATAGTCTTGATAAGAGATAAAACTTGCCTAAATTCTAGATTAATTTTTGAAAAATTGAATCTGGAATATGTAAACTCTTTGCTCATATTTGAAGATATTTCTGGGAAGGTAATGAAAATAGAGTTAACCTTTATCTCTATGTAAAGCATTTGGATTCATTCTTAGATATTAAAAATTAGACAAATTACAGACTAATCAGTATCTACACAGAGAAAATTATATACTGATCAAAAGCCAGTATCTTTATATATACATATAAAGATATATATATATGTATGGAATCATATAATTTAAAATATACTTTTAGGAGCTATTGAGGTTTAAGCAAATGACTTAAAAAGAGCCAGTAGAGAAATAATAGCTTTTTCAAATACAGTGTATCAAGTGGGAAAAAAAATGCTTAGCCTTTAAAAAATGGACCTCATGAGATAGAAATAGTATCTGATATGTAGAAGTTAGAAGGAGACATTTTACAATACTATATATCTGAATTTTTGATGTCACAACTGGTCTAAAACATAGTTTTCTTTCTGGGATATGGACTTTTTCTTTCTTTCTTTTTTTTTTTTAAGTATTAAAGCCCGGTTTATAAGACAATTTGATATACATCTATTGGAATGATTATGAGGCCAATTGAGTCAATTGAGTGACTCTTCCAAACAGAAGGTATTGGTTATACTATAAAATTATTTGATTACTTCATTCAATATCTAGAATAATTACAGCATACTATTATATAGGTATTCAGGAGTGTTCTGAGAACTAACCACTAGTTCTTGATAAGGTAATCATTCTAAAAGACTTTTTTTCTTAAAAAAAACAAGCTTTGCAGTAAAATTACCTCACATAATATTTATTTTAGTCTGCTGTAAATATTTTTGTTGTTTCCCAAGTATACTGTGCCTTAACTAAATTAAACATTTCTAAATGTATTATGTAAAAAAGTAGTTTACTTCTAGATAAGTGCCAATCATTTCTATGTTTGATTTATCTTAAACTTGATTTGGATAAACACTTGATTTGAATAAAAAATGCCTAGATATATTTTATTTTCTTCATCTATTATTTTTATTGGTCAGATTCAAATAATATTCATTAGTCTGTAACAATGGGATTGATATACTAATCATTTAAGGCAAAAATATTTGGCAAATTTAATTCTCAAATATTCCATTTGATTTTGAAAAATTGAAAACTTTTGCCAATTCTGTAAATTATTTGATATTTGCTCTTATAAATTAACATATTGTTTTTTAAATATAATGTAATAATTGGGCCCTCCCTGGTGGCGCAGTGGGTTAAGCAACGTACTATGAAGCAAACCGCAGCCACTGCAGCACCAGTTCCATCCCTGCCGCCGGGTGGGGAGGTGACCCACGTGATGCAGGTTGAACTCTCCTGCCTGGCCCGCTGCTCCCCTCAGCAGTGTGTTTCGGTCCATCTGCCTGTTCTAACCCCTGTTCTGTCTGGTGGATTCTCTTACCTCCCTGTATCTCTGGCCTGTACCCCAGTGTCTGTATGCATAAATAAATAAATCTTAAAATAAATAAATAAATGTAATGTAATAATCACATAACTCTGGATGACAGTTTATTTCAGGAATAAGAAATCTTTATTAAAAAAAAATCAGACTATCCATATAGGAAATTCATAGTTTTAGGGGGTTTATCATTTATGGGAGAAGTTCCAACTCCTTCATTTTCTGATATTAAAAATTCTGTAGCTTGAATCCCAAGGTACATATTTAGTGCTAATGGAGATCAAGATAAATATCTCTCTAAAGCATTACTGGCCTCAAGTGTTCTACTGTTTGCTTTACTTTTCCTAATATTCCCATCTGAATCATTAAAAACGTTGAAGTTTGAAGCTCTATTTCCTCAAATTCTACATTTTTTCTAGAATGGAAGGTAGGGTGAGGGTCACTACAAAGGGGGACAAAGGTGGAATGATCTAAAGTAAAACACGTGGATGCTTTGATGGCAGGTATAGTGTACTGAACTACTTCTGAAGAGGTGTGAATATATTCCCCTAAATCATATGCAGTCTTGAAAACCAATTTTAATTCATTTTTTTAATAATATCCCCTCTATAGGGAATAAAACAATGTTTAGACATAACAATTATTTATAATAAAAGTGTAATACATAGTGGAGATCAGCCATATATAATGGATAACAATTTGGAATTTAGTAAAAGGAAATGAAAAACATAATTATGGAAGTGTGGCAATACTGGAATTCATAAAATCTCAGCTTTATGGAGAACTTATCTCATGAGGCTTGAGAGAGAGAAAAAAGGAAGAAAAATAGGAGACTCTTGGGAAAAATAGGTGAGTAGAAATTCTGCCTATCTTTATGGGGTTTTGATTTATTGTAAGGGTGAAGATTACAAACAATGGAATTGAAACTAAACCAATCTAATCTAATCTCATCTAGTCATCACATTTGTCCTGAAAAGCTTGAAAGAGGAAGCCCTTAATTAGCAAAGATTTTCTCTTCTCCTCTGGGAGGAGTAAACTTTACATTGCTGTTACTTTTTTTTGAGGGGAGAGGTATTATTATATCAGAAGGGTAAGGTCAGAGCAATAGCTTATATAACTTATAGGTGATAAGTCATATTTTACTAGGAAGATGAAGTGCTCCTTTCTGAGAAAGGTTAATCCACAACTTTGCATATACCTGCTTTGTCAGTTAATGTAAAATTAGGCAAAACTTCTTTGGATTGGTGTTTTCAAAGCCTCCCTTCCCTATTTTATACAAAATGTTTAAGACCCTCAAGATTTAAAAGACATAGAAGGAGATGGAATGAGGAATGGACAGAGGATAGGATGGTAGGAACTCTGTGTTTTGGGATATAGAGACACTGCAATGGACACTAGACAAAGACATTAAGTAAAATGTTTCAGTAAAAGCATAGAACATTAAAAAGAAAAAAAAGAAAGATCAGGGTTCAAAAAAAAAAAAAGAAAGATGGAATAATAAAAGCCACATTCAAATTTTGAAGTTATTCCAATGTTAGAGTCTTGCTACCTGTCACTTCCAAAAGCCAGTAAGTAGAGATAGGAATTTAATTTGTAAGTAGTGAGTTTGTTTCATTAACTGGTTAGTGATCTGAGAATGGTGGGCATATCACACTGAGGAAAATATGTTGACATGGCCTTGATCCGAGAGAAAGGAGGTTAAAGTACCCTCAAGAAGTTGTTCTGCCATCTCATCGCTAGCTGACTGTTTTATAGTAAATTGAACAAAAACATTTAGTCACCAGTGAATCAGTTCTTCAGGACAGTCCATCATAGTGATGCTCTTGATATTTGTCATGTTCAGCCCCCAGAGTTTATGAGCTTCTAAGTTATCTTAACCGTGGACTCCTGGCCTGTTTGGTTAGCTCCTATTACATTAATGTGTCAATGTCCAACACTTACCTGGACATCATCAGTGTAGGGATTTCAAGTTAAAATAAGAATTTTAAGTTCAATGAAAACAGATCATCCGTCATAGTGTATATGTGCAGGTTCCTATACTAGGTGTGGTGCCTGTCCTTATTTTGCCTTACTGTTTATTAATTCCTTGTAAAAGATTTAGAATATATATTTTTAATTTTTTTTTATTTATAGGGCCTACCTGGTGAGGCAGTGGGTTAAACAATGCACTATGAAACAAACAGCAGCCACTCCAGCACAAGTTTGATCCCTGCAGTCGGCCAGGGAAGGGACCCACATGGCGCAGCAGACCTCTCCTGCCTCACATGCTGCTCCCCTCAGCAGTGTGTTTCAGTCAGTCTGCCTGTTCTGCAACCTGCTCTGTCTCTAGTGAATCCTCTCACTGCCCTGGACTCTGGCCTGTACCCCAGCTCTTATATATAAATAAATAAATATTTTAAAAATTATTTATATATATTTTACATTATTGTTCATTTTTAAATAATTTTTGCTTTCTTTTCTCAGGTGTAGTCCCTATAGTATTTTTACCACCAATTCACCTGTGTATAGTCATGTGCTAAAGTTACAAAAGTCTCTTGTTTCTATCTCTATTTATTGTTTCTGTTTTTTAAATCTGCAACACCCTTAAGTCCATAAAGGAGTTCTGATCCATAGAAATTTAAGAATGGACATTAATATATCTTTAATTTTTGCTCTTTATGTGAGAGGTTATTTCACTTCTCCTTTAAATTTATTTTAATTGGCATCTTTATTGATATCTTTATAATTTTTAATAGTTGCTTACAATGAGTAATGCAAAGCTCCTGTGTATACCCTGCACTTGGTTTACCCGTGGTCCTATTTTGCAAAATTGTGGTAAAATATCAAGGCTAATACATTAACACTGATACAATCCTGTCTACATTCTAACTATTGACAAGTTTTAAATGTCTTGATTTCTAATATTTTGTAATTTCAAAATATTATATACAGGGAAACATATAATGGAAGCTTTTCAGACTGTCTTTTTTGTCACTCCAAATAGTTCCTGAAAATTCATCCAAGTCATTATGTATATTGATAGTTCATCGTTGATTATTGCTAAATAGCATACATGGTATAAATGTACAGCAATTTTTTAACCATTTACCCATTAAATGACATTTGGCTTTTTTATAGTTTGGAGCTACTATAAAATAAAGCTGTTATGATATTTGTGTTAGGTTTTCATGTGAACATAAATTTTCATTTCTCAGAGATAAATGCCAAAGATTAAAATTGTTGTATCCTATGGAAATTGTATGTTTACTACATTGTTTCCGATAGAAGGTATGCCATGCTGCATTCTGAAAGGCAATGTAGGACACGATCCATTTTTCTACATTCTCAGTGATATTTGATGGGGTCAGTACTTCTTATTTGATCCATTCTGATCAGTGTGCAGTGATAGTTCATTATGTTTTTAATTTGCATTTTTCTGGTGGCTAATTATGATAACCATTTTTCATGTCCTTATTTTCCACCTTATATCCTCCTTGATGAAGTTTATGTTCCTGTTGTTGCTGATTTTTAATTGGATTTTATTTTTACCATTGAATTATGATAAAACTTCTTTATATACTTCAGATGCTAGGTTTTTGTCCAATATGTAGTTGAAAATTTCTTCCAATATGTAGCTTGTCTTTTCATGTTCTTATGAGGTTTTGTAGAACAACATATTTTAATTTTGATTAATCCAATCTTGCAATATTCTTTTTAGGGATCATACAGTTTTGTGTCATTTCTAAAGATACTTTGCTAAAAAAAATCCTGGTTACATTTTTTTTCATTAGCATTTTATGGTTTCATAGTTCAAATTATAATTAATTTTGTGTAATGTTTTAATAAATTATGAGATTTAAGTATTTGTTTAATATTTATTTTTTTAATTTATTTAGGCATATAAGAACTGGGGTATAGGCTAAAAGTATGGGAGTGAGAGGATTCACCAGAGACAGAGTGGGGAACAGAACAGGCAGACTGAGATGATGGTGCTCTGATAAAATGGTGGTGGGAATTCCATGGGGACGACAACTGATGTCAAATATATATAAAAAAAGAAAAAAAGAAAAATTAAACAAGAAAAAACAATAACAACAAAGAACAGGCAGATTGACTGAAATACACTACTGAGGGGAGCAGCGGGTAAGTCAGGAGAGGTTTGCTGCATAATGTGACTCACCTCCCAGGCTGGGAATTGAACTTGTGCTGCAGTGACTGTCCACTTCATGGTGTGGTGCTTAACCCCTTGCACCACCTGGCAGGCCCCAACATTATTTTTGACATTCCAGTCAATAAAGTATTTATTTTGTGAGTTTCATCTTTATTTAAACCAGTTTTGAATGTGTTTGTGATCTACAGTTCACTAGGCTCATCAATCAAGGGATATAAATGAGGTCACATTAATGTGATTATGTGAAAATTACACTGAGCTTATTCCCTGTCTACACAAGTGAGAAGTATCTATACATATGTTGAGCCTTTGGGGAGCGGTTAGTATTTTTTAGTACTGATTTTTAGAGATTATAGTACTGTTCCCCTCTCCCAAGTGTTTATTATTCAATGATTATATGAATTTGGCATTCATCATTTTACTAGATTTTTGATATCTCAGTGTAATCTCAGTCAAGTCAGACTTTAAAAGGTACTGCTTTCTCTTTCAGTCATTAAAATGGCCTTTATGAAGAAACCAACCTCAAGAGGCTATATTTTGTATGTTTCAATTTACATAAAATTTGAGAAAAGGTAAAACTATAGGTATAGATAATCGATCAACACTTGTCACGGACTGGGGTAGGGGACTAGTTGCCTACAAAGTTTAACAAAGGATTTTTTTGGTGGATTTTGGAGCAACCTTGATTTTATTATACATATTCAATTGCATGTATTTCTCAAAAGTTGTAGAACTGCAAAATAAAAATCGTACAACTATGTATAGCATTTACCTCAATTTTACAAATATATTTCCTGAAAACAAAAAATAAAGATTCAAAGGTGTATGGGCTTCATCTAGTCTCTAGAATGCACTGTTAGATATTCTCTGTCTATTATAGGTTTCAAGTGAAGTTTCAAATGAGATATTGAGATATATTCTATTGACAAAAATCTGTATCTTTGTTAGCTTTTATAATAGTTTTATGGTAGAACTTCAGGGCATATACAAGTCAGAAATCTTCCTTATTTCTAGCACTCATTCAGATTTTTTTTCTGTTTTTAGTTATCAGGGGTTATTAAGAGAAGAGGAAGCTGAATATTTGAACCCCAATCATTATATAAATATATGGATGGGAACTATAATATTTATAATTTCTTCCTGGGATATGCCTTTTTTTCAGATTTTTAATATGTAGTCCTAAAACATTATTTTCTTTTCCAGTGATATAATTCCTTTTTTTAAAAAAAGATTTTTAAATTTATGCATACAAGAGCTGGGGTGGAGGCCAGAGGTGTGTGGGGGGGGGTGGGGGGTGAGAGGACTCACCAAAGACAGAGTGGTAAACAGAACAGCCAGACTGAACAAAATACACCGCTGAGGGGAGCAGTGGGTGAGGCAGGAGAAGTCTGCTGAGCCATGTGGGTTGCCTCCCTGGCCCAGGTTCAAACTCACACTGCAGTGGCAGCGAATGCTGCTAAACCCCTTGTGCCACCAAGGAGTCCCCTCAGTGAGATAATTTCTTAACACATAGTTGGCATTCTTTATTAGAGAGATTTGAAATCTCTTTGGATAACTTTCTCTCTGGAGTCTTATGTCATAATAATTTCTGTCTTATTCCCAAATTCTAAAGTAAATTAAGTTTCATTTATAATTACAAAATGATAATTTATAAATGTAAAAAACAGCATATTAATAACAAAATATTTTGAGAACAAATAAATGCATAAATAAAATTAGAATAATAAAAAGATCAACAGTACAGAAAGTCAAATGTACAAGAATTTCTAGTAAGCTAGTCACATTCCTAATTTATTCTTTCATTTGTTATGATCATTTAAGAGGGAGGAATTTTATTTTGATTTAGAATTAAGATAAAATTTTAACAATTCAAGAAAACATTTTTCCTGTAATTCCATTATTCTAATATTTTACTTTATGACTACTATCTTGTTGGTGATCATATTCAGTTATTGCACATTTATTTATAAACTATTAATCTTAGAAATTTATAATTTACATATCCATTTAAAATTACACCATGTGTCCAACTTTACTTTTCTTTAGATACTTATATACTGCTTCTTGTCTTTTCTTCCAGATATATGGTAGATATTACACATCCAATTTTTAAATTTTTTAAAAATACTAAACTATGGAAATATATCTCCTTACAAATTACTTTTTTCTTAAAAGTGTATTACCCATCTATCTAAATTAACAATATAAACTTTGATTTATTTTCAAGAGCTGTAGAATATTACATATATATGCATCTACTTAAAGTAACATATTTAACTTTCCCTTGTTTATCATCAGTAAGAAAATACTATGATAAATATCATTGTATAGATTTGCGGATACACTCAATTTCATGGCATAGATTCCCAGAAATGGAGTTTTTAGATTAAAATGTATGTTGAAATATGTCACTAAATATTTACCAATTATTTTTAATCCTCCAAAATGCATGAAGGGACAATCTGTTATTCTTACCACCACTATTGCATTTTCCATAATATAATAAAAGATAGTATATTTGCTTTAATTTCACCTCAAACTTAAAGAAATTAAGGTTTTCTCTGTTTGCTTTTTATTTCTAGTTCTATGTTAAAATTGATCTTTGGGGTCCTCCCTGGGTGGTGTGTAGACGTTAAATCTGAGCAGTGTCACTGCAATAGCCTGAGCTGATCCCAGGCCAGGGGAACTAACCCATATGGTGGAGCAGATCTCTCCTGTCTTGCCCACTGCTTTCTCAACAGTGTATTTCAAATACAGCCACCTCTTCTGCTCTCCACTCTGTCTCTGGTGAACCCTCTCACTGCCTCACACCTCTGGCCTATACTCCAATTCTTATATGCATAAATAAATAAAAATAAATACTTTAAAACTTATCCTTTGCATTTTGTTAACTTATTCTATTGTATTGATTATTTTTCTTTAATTTTAAAGATATTTGCATGTTTTTGTTATACATATTTTGTGTTTACTAGGCATATTTTGAGTTGATCAGAATTTTAAATTAAAATGTAGAAATCTAATTTTTGAAGAAAAATAGAAATAGTGTATATTTTTTGTAAAAAAAATATATATACTACTATTTGTAATGCACTTTTGTTAGTTAAGATTCATACTATATTGTTAAGGAGAACTGAAGAGTTGGTAAATGTTATAGTTAATGCTGGTGTAATAATTTGCTTCACAAAAATTTAATTACCCATTTGCCCTATATTAGACATTGAGATTGTTAATTTTTTTCCAAGAAAAATAATGCTTGTCATAAATCATTTGCTGTTTTTTTATGCACTATATTCTTAATCTAGGTTCTGAGAATGAGGGTTATTACACATGACCATTTTAATCATTCTAATAAACTATTTCTTTTCATTTTCTTTTTCTTTTATGGTGTATCCTTAGAAATATTTTTTCTCTTATTTGTGTTTTCATTTTTGTTTTATTTCATATTTATTTTACAACATTCTTCCTTTTTGTACAATGCATGATTTCTCCTCTCAGGTGTGGTCCCTGCAAAATTCCTATCACCAATTCACCCGTGCACCATCACCATAGTCTTTTGTGTAAGAACACCTTCCCTCCCCTGTTTCGATCCCAATCCTTCTCCCACTCCTGCAAAGTGTCTCTGATTAATAGTTAATTTTGTTTTTTAATCTTTTATATTTTTTTTCCTGATCCCTTACTTGGTTCCCCTACATTTTGAGTGGACAATTAATGTTTCTACTAATTACAGGGCTTTGAAATACAGAAACTTATTTCATGTGATTTTTATAAAAAATCAGCTTACTTCTTTGGTTTAGTGAGTGGATTTCTTCCTCAATATTTCTAAAGACTATCAAATTCATGCCATTTTTCACTTCTGAGTGATAACTCTCCACATGCTAAATTTATGAAAATGGTACGGCATGTTTAATAAATCCCCAGCTTAGTAATTTCAAGAATGAGAGATTTATTTTCACATGCTAAATATTTGCATATATAAATTAAAGCTACTATCAAGATTTCTCCTGGATCAGGGAATTTGTGCTTTTCTTTCTCTTATTTCTCACTCCCTCTTTCTTGGTCTGTTTCTTTCTTCAATGATCTTCAAAGGTTAGCATTTATTACAACTTTTTATAAGAACACTCTTTCCTCAGTCTTTCTTTATAACTTATGTGATATTTCCAATAGTGAAAGTTGTTTTGTGTCAAATTTCTTATTTCTGGCACATAGTGTCTGCACCATGAGAATGCATATTTTTTTTAAAAATGTATTTATTGCTCTGTTTTTAACACCCAAATTATACTCTGGCAATTATACATCTTCAATAGATATTTATCAAGTTAGTGGGTTAACTAATTAATTTATTTTTGTTCAATAATTTGTTATTTAAAAGTAATTTTTTTCACTTTTATGTCAGTAGGCATGATATTAACAGAGATTGTGGGTCTTTTTTATTCTTTGCATTTTTAAACATTATAAAGTCTTTAATATGAAATAAAAACAATTAGAAAAAGGTACAACTTAATTTGGGAGATAGACATTTCTTTTTGAATGTGTATATTGTAATGACTCATGAACAAAAATCAAGAACCATCTTTATGTTTTGTGATCTTGTTGAGCAGCTTGTCTCAGGGAAAGAACCACATACTATGTGATACTGTGATATTGCCACATCAAGATGATTGTATTTATCAAATAGGGAGACTCTAAATCAATTTACATGTTTTAAGAAAAGGTTTCCAAAAAGATTCTAGAATTATGCAAAAACCCACAAGCTACAATCTGTTATTCATTATGTATAATCGTTAAGAGTTTCTCAGTTCTGGTTGTTGTGATTGGCTGGCATGCTGGCATTTAACGTTCCACAAGAGCCACATGCACAGCTAGAAATCCTGTTTAATGTTTTGAATCACCAGTTTTATTACTCAAATCTAAGAAAAAGTCTTAAACAATACATGTTTTTGATTTGTATCAAAATGCAAAAGGAATCCAATATAAAATAATCGTAACCTCATAATCTTTCAGATCTGGATAGCCAGTCCTTCACTCTGAAATATTTTGTACTTTACCAAGTGTGAGAAAGGTTATTTATTATACATAAATACCACCATCTGTTCTAATTATTGATAGGAAAATATTTCATTTATTACCAATTAATGTTTTCATTTGTTCTCTTTCACTTCAAGTTTCTTGTATGTTTGTATTTATCTATGTATGCATGTATGGATCTATGTACCTATCATCATATATTATCTATATCTTAAAATTTCCAGCAATAATTTAGTGTTCATCCATAAGAAACAAGTGAAAAATGACTTAGGCTTTGTTGTTAACTGAGAAATTCATACTTCTTTTTTGATTACCATTTTGAAATATCAAAGTAATTTTAATGAAATCACTCTTTAACTTTTCATTTTAAAACATGATGTTATATGTTAGTGTGGCTTTATTTTATTGTGGATAGGATAGGATAAGGGCAGTTTAGACATTATTCAGCTAATTTGAAATCATTGCAATCAACTTCCAATGCAGTAAGATTCTATCAAATTTGTTAATAGGATTTTGAAAGTTATTAGCAAGCAACTTGCTTTTGTGGCTATGCCACAATAACAAGCAAATTAGAAAATTGTTTGGTCATTGATGATTCTCTCAGTATTTGTCTATCATAATCAGCAAAAAAAGATAAAATAAACTGAAATGGTTAAGTTCACAGCTCCTTTTAGATATGTTTTCCATACATCTTACAAGAATAGAAAATGCTAGTGTTGTGTGGGTTAAAATACATTAATTCCACATAAAGCACTCTATAAAGGGAAAGGATATTTGATTAGTATGGCTTTAAAGTTTTGACAGATGAGTCTATCCCTGTGAGACCACAGACCATTTACCATCACTAGATTGATTTTTTCCAATGCTAAAGGCTTCATGATACTTTTCAGCACAGTTCATTGTGAATAGAATGATACTTCAAATACACATTAACTAAAGAGTCTTCAGAGGCTGTATTAAGGAGATGAAACAGAGTGGCAGAAGGGATAGTGGTTTTTAACATAAAGGAAAATTCTTGATAGGGTTTATATAAATAACACAATGATTTATAATTTTCTTTGGAAGCATTGAAATAGTTGAATAGTCTTGTGGTTAGTGCAGTAACAATTTACTTTAAGAAATGATGTTTTTAGTATTTTATATATTTCTTTACACCTTTAAATGTATCTTCTGCAGTTTTTTCCTAGTTATTTTGTTTGCAAACAAATATCCTCAAATGATGATTGATAAAAGTTAAATTGTACATGAATTAAGAAATTAAAATATAAGGTATACTACCAAGAAAACCTCATCTTATAAAATGTCAGTTAAATTTTAAATGTCATGGGGATATTAGGAGAGAATCATGTCAGGTAAGGATACCAAATTAAACAAAATATTAGTCTTTAGTGTGAAACTGCAAATATTTTAGTTGTTTTTTTTTACTGTAATTAGAAAAACAAATATTAAATATGTTAATTGTAAAGAGGAAAATCAATTAAAGAAGTCATCCAACAGAAATTCTGCTAAATAAACTGCCAGTTATATTACTAGAAGGGCTAACAAATATGAACTTTTTTGTACGGAACCACATGAAGTGTTTATTGTACTCCAATTAAATAACCAATTACCTGTGCCACTTTATATTTTAAAGTATGGTTATATAGGGTTTCTCTGTTTGTTTATATACACCCATTCCTGGGCACAGAATGGAACTAAACTTCTTGGACTTTAGTTCATTCAAATCAAATCTGTTACCTGCTTTTGACTATTTCAAAACATTACTGAATTTATTAGCATTTGTTTTTTCACCTAATATGCAGTTTATGCTTTAGAAACTCTATGTTCACTTGAGAATTATGTGCTCAAAATTTTTGGAGGGAATGGAATTATTCTTTAAAAGTTGTTACATATTGTTTTTTTTTTTTTTGCATGGTTGATGTATCCATTGATAAGTGGAATGTTGAATGGCTTACTAATATTGTGTTGCTGTAATTTTCTGTTTTGAGGTTTGTTAATAGTTACTTTACATATTTTTATACTCCATTGTTTGGTGCATATATATGTATATATATATATAGAGAGAGATAAAGTATTATGTCCTTCTGATGGATTGATGCCTTAATCACTACATAATGTTCATCCCTATCTCTTACTACATTTTATAGCTGGAAGTCAATTTATCTGCTATAATTATGGCCATCTGTGGCTTTTTTATTGAACCATCATTTTCTGATATTATTTTTCAATCTTTTACTTTGAGCCTGTTTTCCTTTGGATCTGAGACGGGAATTTTAGAATCAACAAAAAGAAGAGGTGGTGGTTTCTGATTCCACTTGTCACTCTGTGTTTTTTGTTTGGTGAGTTCAGACTAGTCAGTGGCATGTAAAGACATTTTTGCTGCATAAATATTTATGGTCATTTTACTGTTGGTTTTCTTGGCTTTTTTACAGTTCATCACTCTCATTTTTATTGCTTTTTTCTTCTCTTTTACGTTAAAAGTTAGTTTTTGTGTTGTTTTTGTATTCTACTTTAACTTTTCTTTCTGAGATACTATGTGGTTTATATATAAGGTTCTATATCTAAAAACCTATCTTAAGTTAAAGACAGGTTAATCTTAAGCTCTTTATAATAGTTCACAATTTTACTCTTTCTTTTCTCTCTTATTTTCTGTTTTTGGTATCTTACTGCTTGTAACAGGTTTCTTTCTTTCTTTTTTTTTTTTTTAAAGAAATCTCTTTACTAGTTCTTACAAGTTAAGTTTAGAGGACAGAAGATCTTCAACTGTTGTTGTCTACATGCTTTGTATAACTCCTTCAATTCCAAGTATAAGCCTCATTGTGGGAGGATTCTTGGTTGGAGATCTTTTGTTTTTAGCATATTTAAAATGACATTTATTATCTTCTTCCCTGCAAGGTATAATCTGGAAATCCACTAATAGTTTTATAAGAGTTCACTTTTTACAGGACTCTGCTTTTCTCTGAATGCCTTAAGTATTCTCTCTCTCTTTATTTTTTTTGCCATTTTAATTTTACTATGTCTTGTGTGTGTCTGTTTGAGCATTCTGGCTCTGCCTATCTGTTACCATTACCATTTGGGGAAGTTCTCAGCTATAATTCACTCAAATACAATATCTGTTCCCTGTTCTTTCTTCTTCCAAAAACCTCATAAAATGAATGATGTTCTTCTAGATGCTATCCTACAAGTCTCTTGTGTTATTTTAGTTTTTAATTCTTTTTTTTTATTTATTTTTTTTAAGATTTATTTATTTATGCATACAAGCACTGGGGTACAGGCCAGAGGTGGGGGTGTGTGAGAGGATTCACCACAGAGAGCGGGGAGCAGAACAGGCAAATCAACGGAAGTACACTGCTAAGGGGAGCAGCGGGCCCAGCAGGAGAGGTCTGCTGCGCCATGTGGGTCCCCTCTCTGGCCGGCAGCAGGGATCGAACTCGTGCTGCAGTGGCTGCGGTTTGCTTCATAGTGCGTTGCTTAACCCACTGCGCCACCAGGGAGGCCCTAGTTTTTAATTCTTTTATTTTCCATCTCACTGACTTTTTTCAGCCTCATTGAGTCTACTGGTAGGCTCTTCTATTGTATTTTTAATTTAAATTTTGTATTATTTGTTTGTGTGATTTTTGTTGGGAACATTTTTTTAATGATTTTATTTATTTATGCATACAAGAACTGGGATACAGGCCAGAGGCATGGGATATATGTGGTGAGAGGATTCACCAGTGACAGAGTAGGGAGCAGGACAGACAGGTCAACTAAAATACACTGCTGAGGGGAGCAGGTAGCCAGGCAGAAGAGGACTGCTACACCATGTGGGTCACTTCTGTGGCCTGGGATCCAACTTGTTTTGCAGTGACTGTAGCTGCTTCACAGTGCTGCGCTCAACCCCTTGTACCACCAGAAAAGCCCTGGGAACATTCTTTTTCCACCCCACATTTCTTGATTCTTTCACCCAATGTTTTCTTAATTTCAGTAAACATGAAGTCTTCTTTGGTTAATTCTGTTGCATTAGTGTTTTCCTATAGTGTTTTTTTTTTTTTTTCTTCATTATCCATCCACTAGGGAGAATCCTGTCGCTTCTTCATTCTATTTGATGTTCCTTGAATAGTTTACGGATTAGCTTCAACTGTTTTCCTTTTCAGTTCTACTGTGATGATCTTGATTTTTAATTGGGGTCTTGGGTGCTGTGCTCCCTGTTGTAGTGACTTAAACTTTATCACCAAAGAAGATTACTAAAGCTTCAGAGTCAGCATTGGGTGGTGTCAAGAATCTAGTTTATGGGTTGTGAACTGAATATGTCACTGATGTGTAGGTTGCTCTTGTAAATTGCCAAAGACTTCTTTAGTTTTAAATCTGGGCAATTGCATTGATCTCCAGTCACCATCTAGACAGACTGTCAAGGTAGATCACTGGTGCTAAATCTTTTTGAGCCCCTAAATTCATCTGATATTTCAGCAGCACCCTACTTCTGATATCAACAGGTTTTAGTACAGTGTCTTCAGTACCGTTTTCTCTCAAGTTCTGGTGCACACAGAGTTGCCAGAAGGCTGTGAATTTGCACCACAGACTAGTACTGGTAGACATTTCAGTTCCCTAAGAGTTAGGTTTTGCAAATGCCTGACAATCCCAAATGGAAGAATGACTGTTCCTGCTTGGGGATGCCAATCAATTCCCCAGCAGCCCCATGTGCTTTCAGCTCATAACAATTCTAGCAGTCAATGCTCCTTAGACAGTGTGTTACTGGCTTTAATCATTATATGTGGTAAGAGATCAGGGAATCCCCAGAAGTATGGGCCATAGTGGAACAGATATGTATATAAGAGCTGGGGTACAGGCCAGAGGTGCCGGGGGTGAGAGGTTATACTAGAGACAGAGTAGGGAGCAGAACAGGCAGATAAACTGAAATACACTGTTGAGAGGAGCAGCGGGCAAGACAGGAGAGGTCTGTTGAGCCATGTAGGTTCCCTCCATGGTCGGGGATCAAACTCTTGCTGCAGTGGCTGTGGAAGTCCCACAGTGCTGCGTCCAACCTCTTGTGCCACCAAAGAGGCCCTGAAAAGGAAGTTTGAAAACAAGCACACATACAGAGATAATACTAAGTAAAGTCAGCAAGTGGGAATATCAATGTTCTGGCATAGTACTAAACCCTCATAAGGAAATACTCCTACTTACCAATACCTTGATGTATGATTTCTAGTTTTCAGACTGTCTTGCAATAAATTTATGTTGTTTGTTTGTTCTTATTTATTTTAAGATTTTATTTATTTATGCATACATGATTGGGGTCATAGGCCAGAGGTGTGGGAGGTGAGAGGAGTCACTAGAGACAGAGTGGGGAGCAGAACAGGCAGATCTACTGAAATACACCGCTGAGGGGAGCAGCAGACAAGACAGGAGAGGTCTGCTGAGCCATGTAGGTCTTCCTGGATGATGATCAAATTCATGCCACAGTGGCTGCTGAAGCCCGACAGTGTGACACTCAATCCATCAGGGAGCCCCCTTATTTATTTTGGTTACTTTTTTTAAAAAAAATAATGTTATACCAAATCTAAATTCAGAAATTAGATAATACCCTATTTTAGCCTCTAAATATCCTGAGCAGAAACCCTAATCTTTCCTACACTATGCCTATACTACTAATATACAAATACATGGGGTAAACATGAGTCTTCAGAATGCCATGTTTGTGAGAATTTCTTACATAGTAAGAGAAAAATCACTACAAGTAGAACTAAAGTGTACTAATTATGAATTCAAGAGGTTTGTAAAGGTCAGCAAGTTATTGAGGAGATATAAAAATGATGAGGAGGGGAATTAACAGTCATAATGAGCCATGATATCAGTTGTTACCCAATAAGTAAAACTTAGAACTCAATAAAAATTGTACCATATGTATTTCTGGTTACTTAACTATAGAGTTCTTCAGAACATGCTGTGGAATTCTGGATATAGGTTCTGAGATTATTTTAAAGCACTTTCACATAAAAAAATAAATGTGATTGTAAGGTGAATCCACTGGACTCATGAATATTTTGTATGAAACTTGCTCATGTCATCTGTAAAATTAATTATATCTATGGTTCCAAAATATGTTTCCTTCTTATATAGTGATATGACTCATGATATGAGACGGTAAAAACATTCAGGGGTTAATACTATATTAAAGTATCTTCTGAGAAATTATGCTAGGAGAAAAATTCAAAGTCACACTAACTACAAATTTTACAACACATTTTCAGCTTTAAATAGGCTGAGTTTAAAAGTAAGGTGTAATGCAGATTAACTTTATACATTTTATTAAGAAATTATCCACAGACAAGATCACATTTAATCTGCTCACAAAGACAACAGACAATCTTAGAATGCCAATGGACATTTAGAATATTGAAGCTATGCAAGGCCATTACAAAAACCTCAACAAATTTCAGATAGAAGTTATGAAAAATATTTCTACCATATGAATGTAAGGGAAACATAAATTAAAGGTAAGGAAATAAGGCACAAACTTATATGAATCTAAAAACTCTTTTTTTCTAATCTTTGATTAGAAATAAAAAAGAAATTATAGCTTGTTTATAAATTAATTTCATTTACTTGTAAGTAGTTTTATGAAATTGGAAATGTTTTCATCAAAATCAATATGATATTTTTCAACTGTAATGATAATTATTATTTTAAAATAAGCTCTTAAAATTTCTAAAAAAAAACAGGACTAACTACAAATATATTTAACAAAATAAAAAATTCAAAGTAAATTTCAGGATTAAACATTCATTGAAAAGGAGAAACAGTAAGATTAATGCAATTAAAAAAAATTAACTTCAAAAATGAAAATAAATTCCTGATGATAAAGTCAAGGAATGAAAAAGAAAAGAAACACAATACACAGCATAGAAATATAGAAGTGGACATGACTGAAAATGACAACTTTTAATTTATGGTAATTATCCTGAAGAATATTTTGTTACTAGATAAGCTTGAAATTCAAATATTTAATGATCATTTATGATATAAACATATCATCAAGACTCTGGAATACAAGTGACAACAAAAACATGCCACAATCTGGTTTAAACAATAAGCAGTGAGTATTATATATTATATGCATATTATGTACATTGTATATATGTTCAAGACTCCTTTGCAAGGGTTTTAACATCACTAGTTTATAGCCTTATGGAGTTCTTGGTTTCCCTTATTCGAAGTTGTGCTTTTTGACAGGTTTTCTTTTTATGATATTTTAATGTAAAATATACAGCTTTATATTTACTCATTTGTTCAGAGATTTCACTTTTCTCACATTTAATATTCTTTCAGATATTTTAATTATATACTTCATAAAGTTTGTAAATAGGAATCTCTTTAAATCAGAAAAATTATATTGCTTCTTTGCTATTAAAAATAATGTAAACACTTTGAAAAACCCAAAATCATGAAATTTATCAACCTGGACTTCTAAGCCTCCTATAATTCAACAAGCTTTTTATAGTTATAAATGAAAAAAAATATAAATTGATAAACCTGATGATAATTCCATGGTAAATACTTTTTAAACTCTTCTTCAAATGTGGTTTAAATTTTTCAGCCAAGAATATTTGTAACATATGTGTTATTAATCCCAATAGATGTATCATAAAATACCAGGAGCTTTGGGTGTGTGTTTTACAAAATAGGCATTTTTGAGGCAAAAACTCTTATTCTTTAAAGCAAGTATTTTCCCTCATTTTAAGGTAGAAAAGTTGTTATATTGTAACTATCATATATAATTGTAATGTACTACCTCTGTATTGCCTAATTTTTATATTCCATTTAGCAATTTTTAATTTTAGACTTCTCAGAAAGCTTTATATGGGATAAATTATGCTATTTAAAAGAAATATGGAAATGATATTTTCTGCAAGATTTTATAAAAGTTTAATGAAATTCTTGTATCAGACTATTGTTGTTATCACTTAAACTATTACACATTAGTTAGTGCTTGTTATTTAATAAATTATACTGCATCAAATTAAAATGTTAATTTGCTGCTGTTTCCAGTGATCTTAATGCTGTGTTATAAAATGCTCAAGTGAACAGAAGTCTCGCAAGGAAAACAAGTTAAAATATACATTCCTGGGTTTTATTTCTATAAAATCAAATTAAGCAGGTCTGGGATAGAGTTTGGGGATATTTGTTTTTCTAAAACAACCATGGTTACTCCAAAACTGCTTATGGGCAACATGGAGTTTTGAGAGACAGATGCAGAGCAGAAAACAAAGGTCACTCTTTCATCTTGCCCCTTTCAACTTTTAAGCAGAACATTCCTATTTTCTGTCATTTATATACCAAGAATATACACAAATCTTCATTTGATGAAAGAGATGCATGGGCAAAAAATAGCTTTAATATACCTCATTGTTCCATCATTGCTAGAAAAAGAAAATCTGAGATTACCCATCTCCACAGAGAGTCATGAGCTGTGATTATGGTTACTTACAAAACAAGGTTAGTGCTTAAAGGTAGATCATTGAATAGTTTATTATTTACACATATGTATATGCATGTGTGTTTGTGTGTGTGTGTGTGTATAGTCAGTACTATTGTTAACAAAAAGTTAGATTAATACTAAATTTTGGCAGCAGCGATCCTTCTACCAGTGATTATGCAGGTGTTTCTCTTTGCCATCTTCTGCCAGGTGCCTATCCATGTGCTTCTTGAAGCCAACTTCCTCTGTGCAGGCTCTCCTGCCCACCTATGACTATATAGCCCTCTCTTTTAACAAGCATGTTTCATTTAGGGGCAGATTTTTTGGTCTGCTTTTGTCTGTACAAGTGTCCTTTATTCTTCTACCCCTTTTTATAATACACCTACCCTTTTAGATATAGAAAAAAAAAATGAAAAAAAAATACTAATTTTTGTGTAATTCTTAAAGGACATAAAATACTGAATAACTTTTAAGAAAATCCTTATGCATTTTCTTTCTTGTTAGGGAAATATCAAGAAAATTTAAAATAAAAAAATAATTTGGACTCTTTCCTGATTAGCAAATAGAAAAAAAGAAAGAATATCCTTCATCTTATAATAATAAGAAAAAATTGGTCATTAAGCAAAAATCACATTTTTTCCTGAAACAATGGGCAGTTATACTTACAGTGTAACTAAGTAAATTTAATTAAAAAGACTGACAATAGAGAAAGATAGGGCACATTTGTTTCATTTTGGTAGGTGACTGAAGAAATGTCTGGTCACCATACAAACAGGTAATAAGAAATCACCTTGTGTAGGGTAAATTGAACTTATTAGGTTTTTCCGCCCTCCTGTTAGCATTAATGATAACCACTGCGGTCCTGTAAGCATGCTTGATAACGGCGCCTGAAGTAGAGTGTGGGCATGCATAGGTGTGCACACCTGGGCTGAGAGATGAGGCATATAAAAGCTGTGCCACAGAGATGTCAGCAGAGGCAGCAGAAGAGATGAGACGCTTAGCGAAGTGGCAGAAGCAGTAGCAGTAAGCAGCAGGGGTAGCAGTGGCAGAAAAAGAAGCAGTCAAGAGAGTGAAGATTTGATGGGGGCTAGGAGGCCTGCCAGCCTCCTGCCCCCAACACCTAGCCTCTCTATCAGATGTATACCCAGTTGCTGTACCACAAATAATGTAGAAAGATTAATAAAAGCCTGAAAAAGCCATTAAGAGCTCCAGGACTCCTTTACCTGTCTGCCCGGATCATAGAGAACCTGCCCTGTGCCTTCCTGCCACTACACATTGTTAAATTTCTTAACCCTATTATAGGTTATAAGTTAGGGTTGAGTAACTGGGAACTCAGGACACAAAAGAGAATCTGTGTCTCTATCCACAGATTCTTTTCCATCATCCTCTGCTGATAACTTCTAAAAAAGGTTATGGTCAAGGCCAGAAACTAGAGAGTCCTTTTAGGAGCTCTTAAGCACAAGGTGATAAGCTGGCATGATGCTCAGGAACTGATCATCACCAGTTTCCTGGAACTACTCTAATATGAAGAAAAAGCATGAAGTCATTGGTGGAAATGTAACAGGGTGGTCCCCAGGAAAATGTGAGGTTCCAGGTTCCCTGTCACATCCAAGGAGGTGGAGCTGAACAGGGAGAAGAAGCTGGAGAGGAGACTGAAAAAGGGAGGAAGATAGATGGAGAGCTAGAAGGAGACCTAAAGGAAGCACAAGGAGCAGGGAGTCAGGTATAAAAACCATGCTTTTTGTTCTTGGATTGGGTAAAAGAGATGTGGGTGAGAAACCTGAACAAAGGATACCAAGGACAGCTTTTATCTTGATTTTGATTTTGCTCTTTTCCTCCCAGATTTGTCTGACTGTTTTTGACTCTTCTTTATGGTTCTCTGCCAGAGTGCGTTAGACTTGTAGCAGGCTTTTGGACCAATCCTTTTTGGGTAGACATTGATCTATGGGGGGATGGGTAACTTTGGGTGCTTGACTTAAAAACTATATTCTTTTGTCTTTTCTGTATTGCTTACTAATTGTATTAATGGTCTATACATTTTGTCTTGATGAGGCAGATGACAGAACCTATTTAGAGTAGGCAAGATTGGAGGTTTTTGGGTGCCCCTCTCCTTGCCCTGTAACAGAGAGGCAACAAATATGGTAAACTCTATGGTCTAGCCAATGATTCATCAAATATCATCACCCAAACTGTTCTGGGAAAGGGGTGAAACCAAAAACCTTCTATTCTGGGCAAGTTAAAGGAGCCCGTCCTCTCTACTTATGAGAATCAATGACCTGCTTTTTTTCGGAGGCGAGAAAACCTTTTTGCCCAAGAATAATGCAGACACAAGGCAAAGACTGAGTGCGAAGTGGAGAACAGCACTCAGGTGCATACATCTCTTAAGAAGACTGGAACTGTAACGAGAACAAAAGCCTCATTGCCCCACTAACAAGAAAAACAGAGGACCCCTATGGGAGGAGTAAGAGTATAATGATTGGCACTCCCTTTCCCCTAGAGGCACAGATGTACAAAGCCTGCTAAAAGCTGGAAGTAAAGTGGGAATGATATGAAAACTGTCTAGAATTCCAATCCACATTCTAATCACAAGGTACCATTGGGTTCTCCCATAAGGAACTGAAAATTATGGTGCATTAATAGAAAAAATAGAGATGGTGAAATGTAAACCCAGCTTAATCTCTAATTTGTTTGAACTCGCCACAGAACTGGTCTGACAGGAGATGACACTGTCCACTTCAACCAGGAATAATATTGAGTTTTGTCTTTCTTTTTCTATCTACAATATTGGTGTTCAATCAACATTGTCTCTCTCTCTCTCTCTCTCTCTCTCTCTCTCTCTCTCTCTCTCTCTCTCTCTCTCTCTCTCACACACACACACACACACACAGAGGCATGCACATGTGCACACATACACCCCTCCTCCAGTGTCAAGGAATGAGCAATTAAATACAATTACATTTAGAGAGACACAGATATTAAAAATATTAGACAGGAACTATAAGTAAGATAAATATGTAAATTATCTATTCAAATGTGAAATTAAAGGAGCTGAACAAAAAGAACCAACAGATAAATGAATACCTTTGGTTGAAGAACTATTTTTAAAGAAGATGTGATTGAATACAATTGGAAAGCTCTTGTTTGGATGCAGATGCGCCACAAAACAGTTTGATTTCTATCAAATCTACCATCTAGATTCAGAGTAAATCTAACCCCTTCTCTATTTTTAATTATTTTGTCTTTGACTTAATATCTTAGTGTTCCAGTCCTCATCAATACCATCCTTCTATCTATAGAAATATGGAACATATCCTCGGAATTTTATGTGTGCCAAACAATTCAACATTTATTCATGTATATTCTGACAATGTAAATCATAGTATCATCACCCAGATTTTTGCTAGATATGTAACAAGAAGCCCAGGGATGTAGAAAAGATGGCTTTGCTTAATTGGAAGGAAATTTTTCCAGATATTCTTCAACTGAATGCAGAGCTGACTCCATAGCTTTTCAAGGCTACACTATATCAATTTACTTGTCTACTTATGCCCTTTAATTTAGTTTTAAAGGTAGAGGATATTCCTTTATTCATAGTAACATAATATTTATGACAATGTCTAACATGTACTAGATACTTAATACATTTGCTGAATGAATGCATTAGTGAATAGATGAGTGGAAATTAGCCTGTGTTCCAGATGGAGTACTTGGCATTAAATTTTTGTGTTTTTATTTGATCTCATCATAAATTAACTATTTGATGTTGGGCTGGATTATCATCTGATCAGCTGGTAGTACTGCAGCAACCCTTGTCTTCTTTCAACATTCTAGTAGTCCTGGCAGCGGTTGTTTCTTCAATAAAACAATTCATGCTGTTATTTTCATTTTTATATGACCTGTGTGATAGAAAGTCTTCATTGTAATAGTTTTCTTCTTTATTTCCTAAAGTATGATATTTTGCTTAAATTTACTTAGATGTGATTACTCTAATACTGATGAAGGTTCTCTTTGTGGATACTTCTTTTTATTATCTTATTATGTTTTGTAGGTTTTCATGGTGTTTTTTTCATTCTCTTGTGGCAAAACACGGTTATTTTTCTTTTAGCTAATACATAGTGTCTTATCACTGTGAGATGTTTTTAAATCCAAATTTCTTTCTATTTTCCTTTATAAGAAGAGAATGTTTTGAAGAAGTTTAATTCAGAAAGATGAATATTTAATGGAAACATGGAACACTAAATTTTAATGAATCACTACTAGGGGATTATTGTGTAGAATATTTCCTACTTGATTTATGTTAGAATTTCCAATTAGGGTTCTAGAGGCTATGCATAGATTTCATTGTAGTTAAACATTTGCTGACAAGTCAGTCTTTAAATATAGCCTTGTTGCCTTTGTAGGGAAATCTGATCTTGTTAAGCTTTCAGATAGAGAATGTTTTCCCATTTGATCTACTTTTCTTTGGAGGATTTTACTTTCCAACAAATATTCTTTTTCACTGCCTATCTATAGGTTACAAATACATTTGGAGTAAATATTCAAATAAATGCATAAAAGATTTTTTGTTGACCATTGGGGAAAATGTAACAAGCATTATTATAAAAAGATGATTTAAGATAGTACAAAAACAAACCTGAACATTTCCATATGGTGCTTTTTACTGAAGTCATATGTTAATAACATCTCAATAGCATAATATTACAACACATTCTATTCTCTTTGAAATACATTCAGTATTTTAATGTGTAGATAATATTTTAAGAAGTTAAATTCCCTTAGTGGAACAGAATTGAGGGCATTCTACCATTTTTGCCCTTTATTATGGTAGTGTCTTCTGTTCATTTTTGTGACATAAAATATAGATTATTTCCTAAATTGGATTATCAAATATAGTTTCATACATGTATTTTGCCTCTAAGAGAAATGTTTAGATATTTTATATTTACCAAGTAATCTAGCTTGAAAAAATACTTTTACATTTTAAAAATGTAGTTTCTTATATAATCATCCAAAAATTTTAGTACAGTATTTGGTTTCTATTCTCAGGTTAGTCCCCTGTCATTCTTCTACCACCACAACACCTGTGAAACAAAACCATAGTCCCTTGAGCTTTTCCCTGCCCTGTTTTGAACCCTGACCCCTTTCCTCCATTGCTGTATATCCCACATCTAAAAAAGGATTTAAACTATAAAATTTACTTAAAGCTAGTGTATTTACAGGTACTGGTTTGATATAATAAAAGCTTAGCTAAAAAACACTTCAAAAATTTTTTTGGAAACTGAAAATAAACTTTGAGCTTTAGTTTTATGGATATAATTAAAAAAAGGAAATACTAAATACTGTTGTTTATTATTACTTTATGTTTGAAAATACTGACTGCCAGACATCTTCTTTATTTCCATAATTGTGTGTATTCAAGGACATCTTTTATCGTAAGTGATAATATTATTCAACCTTTTTTTTTTTGCCAGTCTCCAGGGTGCTCCATGAAATCAGTTTAAATAGATTTAGCAGACTGAATAACGCTACTTTGCATTTGCTCTAATTCAAGTTATGTGAGTTTATTGCAGATAATTTGCAACTTTACCACATTATTTATTAGAAAATATTTATTAATTATATATATATATACTCAGTATATTGATGAACCCTATACTTTTATGCTTTACTTATAGAAGTAGCATATGTTCAAGGGTGCATCACTGAGGAACTATATGTGTGTATGTGCACCATTAAATCCAGTTCTGTCCTTTATTATATCTTTATCCCGCATTTTGTAATTTTTTTTTGCTACCCACTTTTCCCTTCCTTTCTGGTAATCAATAATTGGTTTCATAGTTCAAACTGTGTTTTTTATTTTATTATATTATATTTTTAAAATAGAAATGCAGGGCCTCTCTGGTAGTACAAGGAGTAAAGTTGCAATGCTATGAAGCTATCTACAGTAATTGCAGCACAAGTTGGATCCCTGCCAAGGTGGTGACCCACTTGGCCCAGCAGACCTCTCCTGTCTTGCCTGCCACTCCCCTCAGTGGTGTATTTGGAAAGATCTGCCTGTGCTACTCCGCACTGTGTCTCTGGTGACTTCTCTCACCCACTGCACCTCTTGCCTATACCCCAGTTCTTGTATGCATAAATAAATCAATCTTTAAAAAATAAATAGAAATGCAATATTTCAGTTTATGATTACTGATACAGCATAATAGTAAATAATCATTCAATAATAAAGAATTTAAAAACTTATTCCACATAAAATAAGATGCGTTCAGTTATCATAATACATGCTTATCAGAGGTTTTGTGGGCTCTGAAAGACAATGAGAAAGACAATGACCTGTCTTTCTCTGTGTTGTACTCAGAATGACAAAGCAGTCACCATGTGAAAATTTGCTGAGGTCGCTGCGTAGACAACATGTTAAAAGATAATTTAACTCTTACGATTTCAGTCCAGAATTGATCCAGGTAACAAATGTCCACATTTATTGTGGTACCAAACTTGAAGTGCAGAGTTCAGTTGTACCCTGAACCTAACAGTAAAGAGTAATAAATTGGCAATAGCCTGTACTAGTACACAAATTTATTTTGTTAATATCTGTGTAATTAATATTTGTTCTTTTTCTTTTTACTGCCTCCTTTTTGCCTCTATAAACAATGCTACAGTGCAAATGGTACAAATATAAAACTTGTCTTTAACCTCTATAATGTAGTGTCTATAGAAATGAATCTGTATTGAAACACATTATCATATTTCTGAAATACTGAACACCCCAAGGTGGTGCTATTGATACTTTAAGTTAACTGAATTTGCATTGTATGATGTTCCATTTCAACATTACTTTAGAAAATATTCACCAATTTAAATAAAATAACTATTAAAACACCGTAATTAGGCACTATTCCTTTATGAATATAGCAACTGAAAGTAACATATATTAATTATTGCCTATAATTGCATGTTTCTCTTAAATATGTTTTATTGAATAGCATTTCAGAGACTGTAAGGTGAACAAATTCAATGCAGTAATATAAAATGCAGAATACTTAATATATCAAAGAACTTGGTTCATAGAAATTTTATTAAAAGCATTGCTATTAAAAACAAACTGTCATTTCTCTTTTAATTTCTACAATTAGGTTTCTGAAATTATTTAAATATTAAAAAAGGAAACTATTTACTCAATTTGTGAGGGAGAATTATCTTTTTGTTAATTAAAATGTATTGTCAATTCTGCTATTATTTCCTTGGCATATCATCAGTCAAAGGCCCAAGGGATATCATGTGGATTCAAAAGTACCTTCGCTGAATTTTTTCATGGAAATAAATGTTTATTGTATGTGATAGATAGAGAGGCACAGTTTCAGGTTATGAGCTTGATTTAATCTTTCTGTTACTCAGTTTTCTCTTTGGCAAGTTGAGGATATCCGCTACCCCTTTAGATGTGATAAATAGTAAGGAATGTAATATATGCGAGGTCACTAACATTGGGCTGTTATACAACTGTGTTCTCAACATTACCAGGGAATTGTAGTCAATTTCCTAAGTCCTGTAATATATGACTTATGTTCTATTGCTTATCATTTTAAAATGTATAATACGATGTACAGTATGTAGACTCCTTTCACTCATGTTGAAATGACTTTTTCATTTTAATTTGGAATATTATGACTTCACTTTGTCACCCAAAGCAGTATTTATTCCTTTGTGGATATTCCACTCATTGTCTTTTGAAGAATATCTTTTTCATAGTTCTCATAGTACTTATCAGCTGGTGACAACTTCCCTTCAGTTTGTTTTTCAAAAAGTCTATTTTTTATAAGATTTATTTATTTATGCATACAAGAACTGGGGTATAGGCCAGAGGTGTGTGTGGGGTATTAAGAAAAGTCACCAGAGACACAGTGGGGAGAAGTACAGGCAGATCAACTTAAATACACTGCTGAGGGGAGCAGTATTCAAGACAGGAGAGGTTTGCAGCATGTGGGTCAAGTCCCTGGCCAGGGATCAAACTTCTGCTAAAGTGGCCGTGGATAGACATGGTGTTGCAACTTAACACCTTGTGCAACTAGGGAAGCCCAAAATCTTTATTTCTTGATAAATACTTTTACAGATTATTGTATTCTAGGTCAATAGTTGAATTTTTTCCCCTTCCCCATAATCACTGGAGCTCTATTGTTTTCTGTGCTTTCTATAACAATTCATTTTTTTTCTATATCTCTGTATCTCATGTATCTCTTTTTGTCTGGCTGCCTTCAAGAGAGTGTCCTCTTCCATGGTTTTTATGAGTTTGAATCTTTGTCTGGGGAATATTCAAGTTTCTTTCTTTAAAAATATTATTTTTCATGGTAATCTCCATAATTCTTAGATTTATATTTTGGTATCTTATTATTTTTGGAAAATTCTCAGCAATTATTTTTTTGAAATATTCCTTCTGACTCATTCTCACTTCTGTAATTCTAACTACATGTGTATTAGAGTACTTAGATTGTCTGTGGATGTTCAGTCTCTTGCTCTCATTGTTTTGTTTCTCTGTAGAAGTTTGCATAATTTCTAATGCATACTAAATTGTAATTCATTATAATAATCATTACTTACTTGACAATGCTGAAAAAAATGGATGAGTCTATCAAAAACTTTTATTGTATTCACTTGAAGTTTTTGTTCATATTTTCATCCCTCTGATGAAATTTGTCATCTGTTAATATATATTGCTAACTCAAACCTAGATCATTTAACATAAATTTATTTTTAAAAACTGCCCTATGGTCTCAAAATTTGAGAAATTTTGAATCTTATTTATTTAGTTGCTTTTTATTTCTTGACAGTATTTCTATTTCCTCTTGTAGTTTTTCATATTTACCATAAGTTTTGATTAAAAATGTGCACAGCCTACTCCATTCTAGCAGCGAAGATGGGGCTGGAGCAGTCAGTTGTCCACAGATGTGGCTTTGTACTTGGGGTCGAATGATGGACACTGGTGGTCCCTGCAACCTGGGAATTCCTTAGCAGAATGGGCTTGTAACCCAGAGGGTGAGAACAATAAGTCTCAGATACCTCTAAACTCAACCCCTTAGATAAGGCTTCTATGGTTTAGGCGGGTCTGAGATTTTGTCAGAAGAAGATTCTAGGTGTGGGCTGGAAAGTTCTAGGTGTGTGCAAGGTACACCTGAGACCTGATCTCATCCTAATAGAAGGGGAAAACACATTTATACTTCTGATCAAGAGTTTTCAAGAAAGTGCAGGTTCTAGGTCTGCAATGAGAACCCAAGCTTCAGTGATAAATACCTGGGTAAATGCCAGTTCTGTTACCTGTATGTAGGGGGTGACAGAAAGATCCTAACTTCTAATATTTTATGTAGTTATATGAACTGGTGATAAATAAAATTTGAGGAAAAAAATGGAAACTGGCTTCAGAATAGTGGCAGAAAAACAAGAATGAACCAGATTCAAAGAATCAAAAGCAGTTCTTTATCCCCCAGCAGAGAATGAGCAAGACTTGGTGATACCACCATTTTCAGAAGCTGCTATATTGTAAAATGCTGGAGAGTTTGGGATCAGTCTTAGGAAGAATGTGATGCTACTCTCACATGCATCCATGCTTACATGTGGTACTATTGATGTCATTCTGATTTTCTACAGTGATGGTTTCTGAAGGCTTTCCATGATCATCTACTTTTTATTCATTTAAAATTTAAGCAAATTGGACCTGGAGTGTCACTTACTTGTTCATATCTGCCTATTTGTGACAGATCTCAGAATCAAAGACAGTGCCATTCCAATTAACACAGGATTGACATATTTGAATTCTATATAAAAGTGATATTCAGTACTTTGATTTCTCTGTATGTTTTCATATAACTAGCATGTTTGACATCCCCCAATGTTGCAAATATTAGTATATCCTCCCTTCTTGTGCCCGAGTGATGCCATCATTTCATATCAGCTTATGAACTTATCAGTGTTGACATTGATCACCAAGTTGACATAATGTTTGCCAGATTTCTTCACTAAGTTGCTGTTTTCTCCCTGTCCTTAACAGGTTCTTTGATAGGAAGTCATCATGGGTTGCCCACATGTGAGGTGTAGGAAGTTCACCTCAGTTTCCTTGAGGGCCAAATTTCAATTCTGAAATGGTTTATATGATGAAGAAAGTAAAGATATTGAGTGACTAGCTATGAGAAGTTCATCAGAACATTTGAACACTGATTAATATACAGATTAATATATTAAATGATGATACACCTATACAAATCTTTGTTAATAATACATACAGTATTGATTATGTTTATGGAAGATGAAATTTTACGTTTTAAGTTGCAGACTAAGAAGTAGTAATTTTTTAAATCTAATTCCTAGTATTTCTTCAGAATATGAACTCCTCATAGATGTTAGGTTGGCAAAAAAATATAGGTGTACATTTACATGTGTACATTTACATTTACATTTACATATGTTTGGGGTGAAATACATTTCTCTATTTCATTAAGTCTAGCACAGCTATAAAAGTGGCAAAAAAACAGGCCAACATGAAGAAAAAACATTTTAAATATTCTCCAATAACTGATACTTTTTCATCATTATACTTAAGACTGTAACTTGAGTGGTTCAAATAAAAGATGACAAAACTGATGTCATCTTTTTTATCACAAAATAATATAGTTTTAATGAATATGGTCTCCTGGGAGATTCTAGAGGAAAAATTATTGCTACGAAGGACTTTATCCTACCTGAAAGCTGACAAATTATCCTGCCACAGATTACGGCAGAAGACATGCACTTCCACATTAAAAATAAAAGACTATTATTCATGGTACAAAAGGAAGCATGAACTTCATTGTCACAGTGACCCTCTTTGTTCACCATGTCTCATAGGCATGATATGGAGGTTGCCCAATTAGATATTTTATGTCATAATTGAGGAACCTCATGATTTGGGAGTCTCCATTCTTATAAGATGTATGTTAGGAAACATGTTGAACCTTTGCCTCAGAGGACGATATTACCATGTTTGATTACTGGTTGGAAACACATGTTTCCTTGGTCCAAGAAGAAGACAAGAGCTCCAACCTCCACGGATGTTTAGTCAAGGACAAAACTTCTTATAAGATATATGGAAAACACATGAGGAATTTTCTTCAACCTCCCTTGAAAACTTTCATTATTTAAGGAATACACAAGTAGATACCAATTCCAGAGTGTCACTATTGTAACTGAGGGTTTTAATGCCTGTAGACATAGTTTACTGAGATAATGTAATTAAATTGTAACCCTTAGCATTTTATTGTTTGTTGGCACCCTGACGCCCCGCCCGGGAACACTGTGACATCAGTGCACTTCCTCTTTGGGGGAGTGGCTTTGCCTTTCCTGGTTCATTGCGCATGATGGCCCCTAGCACGCCAAATAAGGTTATGTAATTGCTCATTGGCTGAATGCTGTTAACTTGCTCCTTCCTCCTTGTTCACGATATATAAGCTCTGCTGTACCTGAAATAAATTTGAGACATGCCTTGACCAAGCAGTGTGTGCGTGTCTCCCTCCGTGGTGTCCTTCTCCCTCCTAACCCTCCCCTTCCTCAGGTAGCTGCTCTCCCCTCGAAGCCTCCCGTTGACCGTCCTGCAGGTCGGGACAATTGTTAATGAAATCAATAAACATTCCTACTTTAAAATCTGTTTAATTATGATACATAAAAAGGAAAGTAATTTAACAATATTGTACATTAATTAAGGACACTATTTTCAGTTTTGTTCCCTGAGCAATAACTCATTAAAAAAATAAAAAAGGAAAACTTCTTCCTCATATCAATAAAAGTAACACTTCTTCACAATTCTGAAAGTTCTTAGGATAAAATATGTTCTTAATACAATATTTGTTTGAGAGAATAAATTTCTAAGAGTATCAAACTACCATTTAAAATATTGAATAATATTTATTATGATTTTTTCACCAATTATTATTAGAATTTATACCAAACTTACAACAACTTTTTTAATATTTCCAAATAAAAATACTATTCTTTTTTAAATTGCTACATCTATTAATTTTTTATAGTTAAGCAACTAATAAGAAAGCATAATAATTATTTCCACTACTGAGTTCCAACACAATCAGGGCTGTATATCATATTGAATATGCTAAATTTTAATCAATCTCAACCTTCAGAAGATGAATAAAGTGCTGAATACTTGTAGTTACTTATTATTGATTACTAATTGCCATTAGCACTATACAGAACAATATGAAACTCAGTTTCCTACTTGAATCGAAAACTATTTTTCCTTACAATATTGACAAAGAAAGATCTCATATTATTAAAATCATACATACTAGATTTTAACAAACATATTCACTTGAATGTTTCCTTAAATCTATTTGAAGAACTCAGGAAGTTTGAATATTTTATTAAATTTAGAAATTTACATATTACAATCCACAGTCAAAAAAATGGTAAGATTGTAATAATAATCTTCAGAGAAGAAAATTTCATGTAATATGCAATAAAAGTTTATTATCAGTGATATTTTGCTGAAGTGAAATTCCTTTTACATAGAAATTATAATTTAAGTGGAGGATGTTATACTTTGTTTCCCAATATTTCTTGTTTATTTGCAGTCTTCTGATTTAAGTAAAAATTATGTGACTAACAATAAATTAAACCGATTAGTAAATATAAAAATTAAAATACTATACAACAGAAACTATTTTATTGGTCAAAATGTTATTATAAATTAAACATCCTAGATATTTTTCTCTCTGCTTTCTTGGATAGATTTGACAATTACTCCTCCCTTCTATGCTTAATGAACAGTTTTATGATAGTGATAAATAATGAGTATGCTGATTATTTGTAATTAAGTGTGTATTGCAGCTAAAGAGCAGAATGGGATTTGCTTGGTTTGGTTCTTTGTTATATCATTATTGTTGGAAATCCAATAAAATGCTAAAACAAATAAAACTACTACTAATAAGAACAATTGATTTTGTGTGTGTGTGTGTGTGTATTACACCCTATATCTCTAGACTGAGAATGCAGCTGTGTTGATTCATTATTAAAGAACTACTTGCAAAGTTAATCCCTGACCTACCAAATAAGAGATTAGCAAAACAACTCAATTGTTTTAACTCTTGATTATAAGTTTGATTACATTAAAATGATACTCATTTGTGATGTGCCATAATTCAATTTTGTCCTTCACTGGAACATAATCACTTAATAGAATTATTGACTAAGGAATTTTACCAATGCATGAAACAATAAATTCTATTTAGCTTCAACGTATAAGGTTGCTAACTTTTGTATCTTTTAAGAATATTTACAGAATTTTATTTATAAGCGAGTTTACAAATAATAAAACTATCAATATTTGGCTTGTTAACAGAAAGGTAAATTATAAAATCAATTTTAAAATTTCATTATATCATAGATTTTATCATAGTATAATAGCAAATTTCTGCAGGATTCAATGTAAAATTGATTTAGAGTAAAATATTAGATTTTGTTTTCAACATGTTACATAAGGTATTTGTAGATTAATTTTATTATATAAACATTCTCATAAGAATATGGAGAGCTTGTATTTAACTTGTAGAAATTTATTTTATGAAGTATCACACCTTTATAGTTGTACCTAGTGTTATAAGTAATAGATAAATTTTATTATGTCTACAAGGTTATATCAATTTACATTCAGCTCTAATTTTTATTATATTTGCACCTTTTTTCCTATACCACCTATCTATTAAATCCTTCATTAAGTTTAAGCCCAACTATTTTTCTTTCAAATGCCTTTTTATAGATGTGTAAGCTGAGAAAGATACCTCTCTTCCTGTGTTCCAATACTTTCTTGGATATATTACCAAGACTAATACAAAGTGGTCTAAAAGGTTTTAGATACCTGATGATTACACATGCCTATTTGCATCTGAAGTCAAGAAGTCAAGTGGGATATTTTCCACAATCAGTTTTTGCAACAATAAAATAGATTTTTTTTTAAAGATTTTATTTATTTATGCATACAAGCACTGGGGTACAGGCCAGAGGTGTGGGGGGGTGAGAGGATTCACCACAGAGAGCAGGGAGCA
>JAGFMF010011601.1:44343-88485 GCA_019455555.1 Galemys pyrenaicus | reverse complement strand
TACACTGCTGAGGGGAGCAGCGGGCACAGCAGGAGAGGTCTGCCGCACCATGTGGGTCCCCCCCTGGCCGGCAGCAGGGATCAAACTCGTGCTGCAGTGCTTGTGGTCTGCTTCATAGTGCGTTGCCCAACCCACTGCGCCACCAGGGAGGCCCTAAAATAGATCTTTTATACAAATTTAATTAAAGATTTACCTCTAGAGAATACCTGTTTTATTTTAATCATAGAAGATGAGCCATCACTGACAACAGAGAAAAGAGAGGGCTTACTTTGTACAGTATTGGGAATATAAAAAATTCCAACTGACAGGCGGCAAGCTTAGAAACTATAAACTTCATTAGAAAGATCATTGACCACACTCTCTCTTAAGAATAACCAAGATGTAGATGACAAGAAAAATGTGCATATCATGGATGCTTATACATGAAAGGTCAGTTGCAGCTGTTGTAAATAAAGAGCCAGGGCAAACAGGAAAGTATCAAGAAGTCTGAGTCATGAAGAAGGAATAGGACTGAGCACAACTATTATAAAAGACTGGCTTAAGAGAGCCTAGAGAACCTTGTGTCTATTATGTATTATTTGTCTTTTAAACAAAAATTCCTGCCCTTTTCTGAGTCACCCCATCTAGAGTGCCTGCCAACACATAGAAATGTTAATGCATCTATTTTTCTTATAGATACTTATTCAATAGTATCTATTTATTTACAGTAAAATATTAGATTTTGTCCCCAACAAAATAGTATCTAAAATTTTTATTACTTTTTGATTCTTCACATTTCTTGTATTTTTTTAACTATTCTGAAGAAAGCTTAATGAGGAAAATTCCTTATTGTGTCCATAGAAATTTTTATATTATGATTAATAGCAACAGGTAGCTATTTAAATTCAAATGAATTAATCTTGAATAACATTAAAATTAAGTTTGTCTCCATATTGTACTGTTCAGTAGCTACATGTGACTAGAGGTTACCATACTTGGATACATACCCTAGTTATTTATCTACTTAAGATTCCTGAGTAAAATGAGAAAATTCAGAGAATAGTTTTGTAACATTGTCTCTGTTTTTTCTCTTTGATATTTTTGAAAAATCTGCATCTGGAATCAGGTAAATGAGTTTAAGATTCTATCTCTGAATGACTTCTTTCCATAATTGCTTTTTTATTCAGTATTTGGGTATAAATTCTGACTTTGGTGAGATTTTATATAGAATATAACTGCTGAACTCATTGGACTTATTTATAACATTTTATGTATATTACATAGCTTCTGAGGCCCTAATAATTTAGTCTAGGTACTTTATTCCTCCTCCTTGTCAGATTCTAGAGGGGTAAATCTAGAGTGAATAGAATCTTATATTTCTCTTTAGAATATAAATTCTCCTTTAGCTCTACAAGGAGAACTACTAGAACTACTACAAAGTTTATTGTAGGTTGCCTACTTCCAAAGCACTTTTATTCTAAACTGACAAGTTACACTGTTAATGGAATTGGTCAGAAATGTACCAATGTATCATTTTATTCTTGGAACAGAAAATTTTGTTTTAGCTAATTTTGTTTATATTCCATTATGATTGTTATACAATCATCCAAGGTCAGGTAGATTCATTGTCAGTTTTCGCAGACAAAAAGAGAATTTGGAGGTTTTGATAGATTTTTCAGTCCTTAAATGACAAGACAAGGGACCATGTACACAGGCAAGCAGACAGGAGTATCAAAGAGACACTTAACACTGAGAAGAGGAGAGCAGCAGCAGTCTGCCTTGCCTCCTTCACACTGTTAAGAAACAATAATCAAAAAACCTGATACATTATTGCAAATGCAAGGCCCATCCATGGTTTACTAGATGTTCAAATGGTAGAAGACAGAGCAGTTCTAGATACCATGTCTCTGATGGGCAGAAGGGGACAAATACTGTGATTTACTCATTTGCCTTATAATCATCCATCTTGTCATTTAATAATTACAATCTTTCCACTTAATTATATTTTGGATGGTGGTATTTGAGCACTATGTGCTATCACTACCATTCTTCCAAGATTTCTAAATTTTTATAATCTTAAAACTTTTTTTAGAAAAACAAATCTAGGTATTTTTGTGTATAGTTGACTGGTAATTTTGCATTGGTACAGAAGGCCATTTATTATTGTAAATTTATGTTGTTCACAGTCTGTATTAAATAATTTGCTTTCTTGAGTTACATTTCTCGTAGGTAATATACATTGAAATAATACATTATTACTTTACTCAACTGATTCTCAGACAACCTTTCTGAAAAACCACCTCAAAGAGTGCAAATTTTGTTAATGTGTTTATGTAAATACTATAAATCCCATTTTTATATAATTTGATCAAGTTTATAACTATTTCTTCTCTATTTTCAGTCCCTTAAATATTGATGGTACTTTGCAAATGATATCAGCAAATCATTATAATAATAAAAATAATAGTGTTAATACTTAATATTTATTAAGTGACTACTTTAAATTAATTTTAAAAAGTACATACAATTTAATTCACAAAATAAAACATCAATTATTTTGACTATTTTCTTGAAATAATACTTGTGGAAACCTACTAAAACCTGTTTTAATTTTTAGTATAATTTGATATACTTGACTAGAGTTTATTTCCTTGGGACATACAAAATTGAAATTTTATCTGCATATTAATTATTGTCACATTACTCCAGAAATATATACTTTTAAAACATATTTAATTATTTTTATAATTCAAATGAAATAATTTAGCATTTTGTTTCTCACCAGCTCCATTAGAATAAATACCTTGAAATAACTTTTAACTGGATTATATTTTTTACTCATGAAACAATACAATCAGATACTTTCATTGTGTGAAAATTTATCAAGCTTCCACAGCACTATGGATTTTGTGTTAGTAGTGTTTAATACATCAGATGAAAAATTTAGTACAAATTTTGCTCTCTAATATTTAGCTTAATTCTCATTGAATTAAATTTTTAAATAAAAATTTTCAAGCATTTACATGATCAAAACTTGTTCATTTGCTTTTTGCTTTCTCCCATATTTCTCCATGGTGATATGTATTATATGATTTCCAAGGTGAGCCTCTTGTTGGAAGAGTTTTATAGTAACGTAAATGTATTGTTTGTTTAATGATATAGTAATTATTTACAATTCTAAAGGTATAATTTCAATGTAAACAACATGCTGTCACTGAGTAAAATGTGCACTTTGAATACATGTAGTTACGCAGACAAGATTTGAGGCTGGTTTCATGGAAAATATTCTGCACACAGCAACTCATTACAAAGGAGTACTGCTGAGTACGGCCAATTAGTAGTAGTAGAAATGAATTATTTTGATACACATGTCTTCCTTGAAATGATTTGTGAAGAAATACTGAAACTATCTGTAGTTTATTCTTTATGATTCATTTAGTGGCCTTAGTTTTAGTGTTTCATGAAATGACAGTGGAATCCATTGCTATAAAAATGAATGACACTTTTCATTATGTAAAGATTACATAAATCACTGTATACAAGTAAATCAGGTTCAAGAATCATGTTGTGATAATGCCATTTGGAAATTCATTTATATAATTTAAAATATTTTAAAATGGAGAACAAATTATTTGTGTTATACCTGAGTTGTTAAATTATTAAAATATCTTAGGTGTCAAGATAATTAATACAAAACATAGACACAATGTAGTCAAACAACCAATTAAAGAAAATGATTTTTTATTTGAAATAACTATTGGTTTTTAATTTTTCATCATCCTTGCAAGAAAGCAAGAAAAGCAAATTTCTTAAATATTTTATTAGATTTATTAAAAGTATTCAATGATAATATCCAAAATAAGTTAATGTTTCCATAATTTTATTTCACTGATACTGACATTGTTTACTATAATTGAGGAAATTGTTTGATTTGTAATATAGCCTCAGGAGAAAATATATATATATATCAAAAAAATAAATTTTTAGCACTCTGAAATAATAATGGTCAATAGTTGATTCCTTATGTTTTGATAAAAGACTATTTTAATAATATTTTTCACACTGTGCTTTGAGTATGCTTTGTCTATTGGTTTAGAAAAAAAGATGATTAGTCATCCTATATAATATAAAATTAACATACTTCTTCCTCAACAAAATTAAGCCACTAAACTGCATTGACATGTCTTCTGTAAACTAAAATATACATTGAAACAATAGTCAAAAATGTCAACTACATTTGACATTGGCCATTTGATGAAAATATTTAGTCCTGTTCCCTTAACTCCTACAATTAAACCTGTTCACGGTGGCTGCTGTACAGTGCGCTTTTAGCTATGGTGACCTTTGCTGTTCTAAGAAATGAATTTTGGAAATGGTCTTTATCCTTCCAAATAAAGTTAGTGCAACCAGGTTTGGAAACTGACAGCAGTAATATCCCCCAACTAAAGCTGGAGCTTAGCCCTGTTATACTTATTAAAAAGCCTATTCATACAAATTAAATCCATTCCATATCCTGGTCTCTGATGACAGCTCCATTTTTTTCCTTGTCTGGTTTGAATTACCTCAAGTCTGTACCCAGAAAGAATTTATCCCTTTCAAGAGACTTCTCCAAGCCTATAATAAATTCACATGGGTCGTCCCATCAATGTAGTGAATTTGCATTATTATTTCATTATGAATAGGAAAGAAAGCGGATTAGATCTTTTCCAGCATTGGCAGGGTCTAATTCAACCTGAACACATGATTAAAGCTGGCATTTATGACTATAACTGTCAAAGAAAACTAATTGTAAACTGAGAGCTGTGGATAATTATGGCTTTTGCTATTAAACCATTTCTCTCCTATTTATCATAAAACTAACTACAGATTTTACTACTGTTTGCATTTGGCTCTCTGATTACTATGAACCTACTTATGCAAATGAAAATTGATCTATAGTCTCAAATTGAAGGCATTTGTGGACTTAAGTTCAATCGTGCTTGAGTATGTGTGTTTTATGTATTCTTTTTCTTTTTACATTTTTTAAAAGATGAAATGATACTAACATGACTATGTCCAAGACAATGCATTTTACATATTTTAATTAAAAATCTGTTGCAGATGCTTGGTAATCAGCTTGATATATATTGTATTTGAATTATATTTCATAAGTAAATTAAAAAAATCTCCAAATATATGTTCACACACACACACACATATATATGTTAGGGTCTTTAGACCCAGGTACATACATTTTGACATATTTTACATTTATTGATAGATATATTTAAACAACTATGCATAACTATGAATATATAGAAAATACACACATGGCTACTTATAGAAACATACACATTTATTTATAACATGACTGTACACATTTCATACACACATATATATATACTCATTTTTAAATGAACAAAACTACTGCTTATCACTGCTAAACTTTGCAAACCCTAATGATATATCAAATATCTTCATAATTTTATAGGAAAATTTATAGGGTAGAGTCTAATCACACAAGGTCCAAAATATAACTACTTAGGACTCAATTCCAGCTTTATTATTTTCCAGTTAGGCCCTTTCATAAACTTTTCTCATATTTAAATGTTTATTTTTGAAAAATGAAATAATTATTGCAAACTAACTTTCACACAGAAAGTGATCAATTATTGTGAGCTTTCAGCTAATTTCACAAAATACTATTATTGTGACTGCAAATTCCTATGTTTGAATGAATTAGTTGACAATGCCTTTTAAAGTGGGAATTTATTAATAATGAAAAGCATAATTCAATACATGCTCCAATTTTATAGGATTGTCTTAATTCATAAAATTGTGTTTAGCAGAGGCAATTACATAAATGCTTGAATAGTGTAATTTAACTTTTATGAGTGCAAAATTATTTATGAATAATAATTTGCACAATAAAGTAAAAATCAACTGCATTTTCATAGTTTCAATGAATCATATGAAATACTATGGATAATAAATTAAATAAATCTTGATAAGCATAGACTATTTTAAAATATCAAACAGTGGGAAGTTTTGCTATTATGGATTTTAACAAAGTTATAATAGGTACAGGAACGCCTAAATTTTACTTCAACAACACCTGCATTTAATGAAAATGGTTCATTAGGAAATGCAAAAAAGATTTTCACTAGGAATTGTTTCACATAAAATGTTTCACTAAAAACATCCCCCCTGTGCAAAAAAATAGAAATAAATAAATAATAATAATCAGAAGAAAGGTCATTGTGAATTCTTACTTAGTTCAATTACCAAAATTGTATTCTATCATTTCTGAGGAACAATAAGGATAACATTTTACTCACAATCACTTAGCAATACTGAAACTAAAACACAGAGGATATAGAATCCTGTTACTGCCAAGTTCTGATATTTACCCTATTCAAATTATAAATAAATTATTAGTTTTTCCATAGAAATAATAGTATATTTAGAATTAGCCTCTGAATATATTCTATACTTACAAATGGAGATGTTTAATACAACTCATTTCTTTCTACATTTTTAAAATAAAATATATTAAAATTATACCAGTTTTCATAATTTTATTGATAAATCCTTTCATTAATGTATTACATTTCCATCTCTGCATGAGCACAAGTATTTTGGCAGTTACGGTAATAAAGAAATGTTTTCAAGTACCACATTGTCATGTCATGTACTATTACTTCATGGCCTATTTAAATGAGTTCCTCGAATTCCATTGAAACTATATGGCATAATTTGAACTGTATCTTCTTCTTGTGAGATTTCAAACTGCTGAATTTTTGTATAAAGATCATTAAAAATCTCAATATATTTCTTTGTATAGATTGTTTATTTGGGATTATTATTATTATTAATCAGATTCAAGTTTTGAAAAGAATGAAATAATGATTTTTGAAAATTGTTGTCATATTACCCTCCAAAAGAATAGTATAAGCAATAAGACAATTTCTGAGCATTTTGTCATTAATTTAGTGTTTTTATGTGTCTTGGTAAAGTTTTGGTTGTATATAAACATAATTAGACATTCACAATTTTTTTCAGTGTGAATGATTTATTAAATATTTTTCTTTCTCCTCATTTCTTTTTTCAAATCAACTGAATAAATTATATATAATTTTAAACATACATTTTTATTATTAATTTAAATATCAAAGGTAACAAATCAACAGTTATGAAACCAAAAATCATATGGAAGAAATTATAAAATTATTCAACACCAACTTCCAAAATTAAAACTCATGAATCTACCGATTGAAAATATTTGCTATTTACCCACAACTATGGGTGAAAAAGATGCATGCTATGGTACTTAACAATAGAATTTCAAATCATGAAGATGATAAGAAAATATTGCAAAATTGTCATTGTCATTAAGAAGAACTCAATAAAAACATGTCCAAAACAACATAGTTTTACAGGTGAATTGAAACAATTAAAAGAGAAATTATATTTTTCACAAGCACTTCCAAAAATTAAGAGTAGTTAATACATCGTAACTCAATTTATGAAGCCAGCATTATACTTATAACAACATTAGACCAAAATACCACAAGAATTGAAAATTGCATGTTAATATCCCTAATGAATATAGATTTAAAAACCTCCAGCAAATTTTAATAAACTGAATTTTCAATACTTTAAGGGCTCACTAAATAACCTAGAATGATTAATCTAGGAATGCTAGGATGGTTTATCATCTGCAAATCATTTGATGGTATAAATGACATTAACTGAATAATGGATAATAAGCACATTATCATGTCAATCAATGTAGAAAAAGCATCTGACAAAATTCAGTGTTTATTTATGATAAAAACTCTCAGCAAGCTGACTATACAAATATATGCTTCAGTAAAAATGTAAACACTGAATTCATCAATCAAAAAGCTCAGAATGGCTATCAGAAAACAAATCTCAACCTTCACTGTCTCTGAGAGATATCCAAGCTTCAAAGATCAACAAACACTCAAAATAAAAGTTTTGAAAATAAATCAAATAACAAATGGGAACAAAGAAAAAAACAAGGCCTGTCAAATTTATAACAGATAAAATAGACTTCCAGTTAGAAATGAGTGAGGCAATAGAGATAAAATCTATATGATGATTAAGGGAACAAATTATAATCCATCATAATAGACACAAAAAAGGATCATGAAAATACATAAGGCAACTTTTACCAAATATTAAACCATACATTGGCAACAACACATAGTATTAAGTGACATCAGCACCTCACTTACACCAATGAACAGATAAACCAGAAAGATATTAAACAAGGAAACAATATTTTTAAATGAGGAAATAGACCGGGATAGACCATAAGCTGGATCACAACATATGTCAATAAATTCATGAAGACTGAAATGATATAAGAAATATCAAATAATGACACTGGTATCAAAGTAGAAATCAACCACAAAAAGAGACTAAGAAAAAAAAAAAACAAAACCTCTAATAGGTGGAGATTGAACAACACATTACTGAAGACATAGGATAAATGAGGATTACAGTAGAAATTTTAAAAATGCCTGAAGATTAGCCAAAATGAAGACACAGACTACCAGAAGCTAGGGAAACCAGGAATGATAGTAAGGGAACTCAGGAATGGTAGGACTAAGAAGGAAGCTATAACAATGAAGTCCTATAGAAAAACAAAGCAAGAAGATCTCATAAGCCAAATGTACCTCTCTTGTTGCAGACAAGAACAAAGAAAAGAGTCAATAGAAGAAAGAAAATAGTAAAACATAGAGCAGAAGTACAATTGTAGATTGTGAATGTGTACTCCAAGAACATACACTGTGAATAAGTCAACCTTACCTCAATAAGGGCCTCTCTGGTGGAGCAATGAATTAAGCAATGCACTATGAAACAAATCATAGTCACTGCAGCACACGTTTGACCCTTGCCGCTGGCAAGTAAGTTTTTCCAGGTTTACAAATATGACTCAGCAGACCTCTCCTGCTGCTCCCTCAGCGGTGTATTTTAGTAGATCTGCCTGTTCTGTCCCCTACTCTGTTTCTGGTAATCCTCCCACCCATTGCACCTCTGGCCTGTACCCATGTTATTGTACACATAAATAAATCTTTAAAAAAAAAAGCATTTCCTCAATAAACAACTTAGAAAAACTAGAGTAAATGAAATAGAGACAAAAAAGACAGCCCCAAGATTCAGTGAAACCAAAGATTGGTTCTTTGAAAATATCAACAAAATAGACAAACCTCTATCTAGACTCATTAAGAAAATGCCAAAACAAAACAAAACCCAAAACTAATAAATATAATCAAAACTAAAATAGGAGAATTTACAACAGTTATTTCAAAACTACAAATGATCATAAGAGTTTACTATGAACATATTTATGGCAAAAAGCTGTATAATTTAAATGAAATGGAAAATACTTAGAAATCTATAATCCTTCAAGAATGAATAAAGAAGAAATAGAAAACCTGAAAAATAGACATGAAATTGAAAAAAGTAATGAAATGTGTCTTCCCTCAAAAAAAACAAATGAAACCCTGAACCCAGATGTTTTCACTAGTGATGCTTACCAAATTTTATTTTATTTCATTTTTAGGCATTTTATTATTTATGCATACAAGAGCAGTGGCACAGAACAGAGGTGCAGCAGGGCTGGTGTGTATATGTGTTTGTGTGTGTGTGTGTGTGTGTGTGTGAGAGAGAGAGAGAGAGAGAGAGAGAGAGAGAGAGAGAGAGAGAGAGAGAGGATTTGCCAGAGACAGAATGGGGAACAGAATAGGCAGCTCGACTGAATTACACTGCTGAGAGGAGCAGTGGGTGAGGCAGGAGAGGTCTGCTGTGTCATGTGGGTTACCTCCTTGACCAGGATCAAACTCTTGCTGCAGTGGCTGTGGAAGCCCCACAGTGCAATGCTCAACCCCTTGTGTCACCAGGGAGGACCCTACCAAATTTTAAAAGATTAACTAATATCCATGTCTCTCAACTTCTTCAAAAATGTTGAGAAAGAGGGAATAATAAACACTCTTTGTGAGGAAACATTATTCTAATACCAAAACTTGACAAAGCTATCACAAAAAAAGAATATTACAGACAATCTCCCTAATGAACAAAGATACAACTATCCACACTTTTTTAAAAAAATATTTTTATTTATTTTATGCATACAAGAGCTGGGGTACAGGCGAGAATAACCAGAGGTGAGAGGATTCATCACAGACAGAGCTGGAAACAGAACCGGCAGATCCAAGCAGTGGGCAAGGCAGGAGAGATCTGCTGCAACATGTGGGTCCTCTCAGTGGCGGGGGATCGAACTTGCATTGCTGTACCACAGATGCCTCAGAGTGTGGCGCTAAACCCGCTGCGCCACCAGGGAGGTCCTTATCCACCCTTTAATCTTAGCAAAATGAATTCAACAACACATCAGTAGGATCATATATCATGACCAAGTAAGTTTTTCCAGGTTTACAAATAGGATTCAACATCTGCAAATTAATTAAATGTAATTCTCCACCATAATATATTTGTCCAAATTCAGAGTGTATGACACTTAGAGTGAACCCTAGTGTAAGTTATGGATTTTTGGAGATTATGATATGTCAGTATAGGTTTATCATTAAGTTTACCTCACTGGTTGGGGTTGTTGATAATGGGAAAAACAATGTTTGTGTGGAGGCAAAGATGCATAAAATATCTTTGTACCTTTCTGTCAGTTTTGCTGTGAACCTAAAATTGATTTGGAAATTGAATGTCTTTGGAAAATAAAAAATAACATAAAATAATTTTTTAGTGAAATGAGATGTCAGAGGGAAACTACATAACCCCAATTATCACTTAGTGATACTGAAAACATTTGAGATCAAAAGGACTATTTAGGAAACATGTGTAAGTCATAACTGTTCTGTGGGAAAGAGAAAGTGTGTGGAGGGGTCATTGTAATGGTAGATCTCAGAAATCTTCAACAAATATTCACTCTCAGAGGGGAGATCCACCCTGAGCAATAGCCACTTTGAGAAAAATTGAAATACACGTTGAAGATACCAGATGTCAGAAAGTGGCATCAAAATACACCTTCAAAAGTGAATGCAACTTCCGGAAAAGCAAGTGCTGTCAACCCTAAATCCAGTCTAAGAAGCCAGAGAGAGACAGGATTATGGAAAGTGGTCTTGAGAAGATCAGATTCTATGAGGGTCAACTATACAGAAATACCATGTTTTAAAATAGTCTGATACTGTACTCAGAGACAATGGCATCCTCAAGTAAGAAACATATATGTGCCACAAATACAGTATATAAATATATATTAGACATACATAAATAAACATGTACACATATATAACAGATACATATATGTTGTGTTTACATCCTGACTTTCAGTATTCTGGCGTAGGACTTTTTGACTTTATAGTAATGTGAAAGTGATGTTCATCAATAGATAATAAAACATAATATTCTTTTGTGATGTTTGATGCTCTCTCCTTATGTTAGAGGCGGCAAGCCAAGCCATAACTTCTAATCCGTATTTTGAACTTAAGATAGTTTCATTAAGAGAGAAAAACAAATTTCACTGAAAAAATTAAGCTGTAATTTTACTTGGTTTTATAAGAAATACTATGAAATACTTAAAGAAAATGATAGGTTATTTAAAACTTTAAAAATAAGTTTGATATAAATTTTTATATTGATTTTTAAATATTTCAAAATTAATAATATATAAAATATACAGTGATATACATGTCAATGAATGGCTAAAGATAGAAACACAATGTAAATTAACATTACAAAGAAGGATATTCTGATGTTTGCACAACATGAATGAACCTGGAGGACATTGTACTAAGTGAAATAAATTATACATAGAAAGAAAAAAATGCATGATCTGAGTTACATATGCAGAATCTAAAACAGTCAATAGACATGAAGAGAGTAGAATAGTGGTTGCCAGGGGCTGAAGAGAATGGGAAAATGAGAAAACATTGGTTAAGGGACAGAAAGTTTAAGATGAATAAATTCTGGAGAGCTAATCTATAGCACTATGACTAAAATATTGTATTGTATACTGGCAATTTGCTGAAAGTAGATCTTAAATATTCTCCAAAGACACACAAAAAGAAGATGGTAACTATAAGAAACAATAGCTATGTTAACTAATTTGATTGCAGTAATTATTTCACAATGTATATCAAACATCAAGTTGCACAACTTTAGTTTTTAATGGTCAATTTTGTTCAATAAAGCTGAAAGGAAGTTACGCGTTTTGATGGAATAGTCTTCAAGAACATATTAGCAAAAATCTAAGAAAATTCACAGCATAATAACATTTTGTGAAATTTATTCCAGGACTAATCTGGCACAATATTGATGTCTATATTAACATAGTTTGTGTATATGATATGTACCACAAAATATCATGTGAGCATTTTTATAGATGCTGAAAAATCCTTTGACAAAATTCAATTCTTTGACTTATTAAAAATAAACTCAGAAATTTAAAAAATAAGAATAGATAAAATTTTCTTAGCCTATATAAATTTCAAGAGTAGTATTTATAATTAGAAGACACAAAAAGAGTTTTCACTAATATTATGACTAAGACAATGATATACACTATTACTACATTTACTTAAAACTTTTCTGAATCACTCATTATTCAATAAAAACAGTAAAAAAGAAATATTGGAAATATAGATATTGAAAGATATTAGTTAATGATTTGCTGCACCTGGAATATTAAAGAGAATCAAGTTAAAGTAGTATATTATTGCAGTAGAACAAAAATTAACATATACTAATAGTGAATAATAAAAACATCATTAACTTTCATACTCTTCAACAGCAATAGGAAGTCAGAAGAAATATGGTAAATGTTCCATTTATATTTGCAATGAATAAAGTAATTCCAATGAGTGAAAATAAACTTTGCAAGAAATTTGCAAATTCTACATTAGAAAAATATTTTTAAATGTTCCTGGATGTCGCAAAGAACATTATGAACTAATGGAAAGGTAGTAATTTATTTAGAAATGAAGTCTTAATATCATCATTTTCTCTACCTCCTTCTATTTTACATGTTTAGTTTTATGACACTTAAAAATGCCTCCAGGATTTTATCTGAAATGACTATTGTTGGCTATTAACTACCTCATCACCCACTTAACTCATTGGTGCTTGGCCTATTCCATCTCTTATTAGTATGACCATCTGAACTCATTATAAGTCTAAAAAAGAGAAGTTACTTGTGTCATTTGTCAGTTGATGCTGTGAAAATCTTATGTACACTTCCAATTTTTTCTTTCACTGTGTGGCAGTCTTGAAGGAGTGTTTGTAATGAAATGGTAGATCTAAAGATTGGAACAGTCATATTGACTTATGCAGTTGAATAAAACAATTTTGGGAGTTATTTGGACAAGAAAAAAAATGTGGTAATAAAACACACACAACATAACTAACAAAAGAAACATGTATCTGTATGTCACTAACTAACAAAAGAAACATGTATCTGTATGTCACTAAGAATTTATTTTTGTTTGTTCCTACTACTTAAACATCTTATTTTGTCTAATGTGGAGAAATTTTGGTATTAGAAGTGGCTTTTTTTTGTTATAACAATGAAATATGTGGCACTGACTAATTTAAAAATCAACATAAATATAATATTCAATATATAAATGTATATTTAGTCAATATTTCATGAAAATATAGAAATGTTTTATTAGCTCAAGATGAAATTGATTGCCATTTACAAAACAAATAACCAAAGACATGTAAAAACTGAAAATATAAAATGTATCTTTTTCAAAGATAGACAAACAATAAAAATCACCATTCTGATTTAGCATAATAGTGAATCTACACATTGCTAAAAACACAAATGAAATAAAAGGTATGTATTTTCAAAGACTCAAAAATACCTGAAGAAATTTTTTGTCTTTCAAGATTTTTATGGATTTTGTCAAAGGTATCAGGGTTTCAACTGATAAAGTAGTACTATTAATAACAGTGATTAGTAAACTTCCTGAACATAATATAATAATATTGATTATTAAACACAATTGAAATTATTTACATATATAAAATGCCATTTATAATAACAATAATAATTACAAAGTGTCTCAGAATAACTCCAAAAGTAGTTGCGCAATAATGTTGTAGAAAACACTAAAAATGTTTCAAAGAACCAGTTATGCAAATACTAGTTTATTTTCACTTCTCTGTATAAATTCATTACATGAATAAACTCAGTTTATGCATCCATTCTTTTGCTGATAAGCCTTTAACAAATATTAAATTGCAATGTTAATATCTAATAACTAAGGTAAGAATATCTTAGATGAAAATAGTTTTGAAGCAAGTTACATTCACCGTGATGCAGTAATTTCACTTTAAGTTACAGACAATAGAAAACATATGTGTTTTCTATTTCTATTGACATATTTGCACCAAGTTATGTATAGATAGACAAGATTATTCCTAGTAGCATTGCTTTTCATAGTGAAATCAAAAGAAAAAAATCTTAAGGATCATCAGCAAGAGAATGGATGCACAAGCTGAATTTATTCATATAATGAATTTATACAGAGGAGTGAAAATAAACTATTTATTGTTTGCATAATAATAGAAATAAATATCCAAAATATTATACTGAATATTAAGTAGAATTGTATTATGTTATGTATATGATGGATTTTATAAGTGATATTTGTATAAAATAATAATACGTCAGTTTTGTATATACACCCTTTTCAGGAAAAAATGTAAAAAGAAGCAGATGGAACTGACAACATCCACATTCTTCAAAGTGACTAAACATTATGAGTAGAAGAGAAGAATGAGATTTCTGAGGGTAATAGTGTAAATTTCAGCAATTTATGTAAACTGTTTTAGAGATATATGTTTTTTACTCTCGCTTTTCTGTTTAAATTTGTGTAATAATTTTAATAAAAACTTTTACATGCAGTTTGAATTTTGGTAATGAATAAATATGAACAACTCAGCTAACTGATTTAATAAATTTTAAACAGAAAATGTTAATCAGGAAGGGTAGAAAGACTGATAACACAAACTCACCAAGAATTTGCACTACATAATAATGGGACTTGGAGGGCAAAAAAAAAATGATGAAGGGGGCACAGAAAATAAAAACAAAAAAGAGGTAAAATTTCATATTGAATTGTCACTCTGTTAGACATCATCTTCTCTTATTTCCCCCTTATCTGAGTTGGGATAACGCAGGCAGATGCCAAACAGATAGGTAACAGATATGTAGACCAAAAAGCAAATCATCCAGTCTTTTTGCATTAAGGAGTTTATGAGACATCTAGTCATCCAATCTACAGGGCTATTCCAGCCCAACATAACAGTTGGTGCTTAGACAGACAGGGAAAATGTGAATCTTCTTGGGAAGATAAGGAGGTATTCCTATTTCAAGATCCACCCCACCACACACACATACACAAACTGCAGAATGTTACATCCATAACAATGAAGTCAAACAAATTATACAGAAAATAAACCCAAACAAATACACATTGAAGTACCTTGTAGTTAAAACCAAAACAATACAATACCAAAAACAATACAATATGGAGTTTTCTCAAAATATTAGAAATAGATCTATATGATGTAGCATTTCTATACATATGCTTCTATCCAAAGAATGCAAAACCACTACTATGAAGGTATATAGTCATTCCTATCTACCCTGTAGTACGTTTATAATACCCAAGCTATGAAAACAGCCTAAGTATGCAACAAGGGAGATGTAGCATATATACACAAGGGAAAATTCGACAGGCAAAAGAAAAGATCAAATATTGACATTTGTAACAACCTGGATGGCATTATGAAAAGAATACTAAGGAAAATGACAAAAATGAGATGATTATGTAAATTAAAAAGATGTAACTCAAAGGGACAAAATCAAAACAAACCCTTGAGTTTTGTCTGCATACCTGAACTTACTAAAAGGGGATAGTGGCAGTGGGGGTGAAATGGTGGAAGGTGTCCAATAGACTATACTGAAGAATAATAGTTCTTCTGTGGTGGATGTGGAGTGATAACATGGATTTAAAGAGGCAAAATCTTATGACTATAAAACATAAACAAATTTTTAAACCTGTTACCTTTATAAAAATAATTTTACAACAAAAGAAAATGCAAAGGAAGTATTTGTAATAATAATTTGTATGGGAAAACATTTTTTTTCAACCATCACTATCAAAAAGGTATCAAATAAAAATAAAAATCTTGCATATCTACATACATTTTTTCTAAGGAAGTAAATAATTGTTAGAAGACAATTAGGATTAATTATATTTAAACATACGTAAAGCCAGAGAGTGAAAAACAAATGGATAGATATTTGAATATGAATTTGCTAATGTGTTGTATATTTTGCCTAAAAATTTCAATAGGGAACAAAACTAATAAAACCAATATTTTCTGATTATAATTTTGTTAAATAGTGATAAACTAGCAATTTAAAGAATGTAATGGTTATTTAAGAACATGAATAAAACAGAAGGCTGATTCAAGTTTAATAACATTTAGTTACCTATCCTTGAACTTAATTTACAAAGTCATTCTGACTTATTTTCTTGTCCTTTACCTTTTTAGTAAGTATCAGGCTTATAATAGCTTGAAACATGAGCATATGTGAACTAGCCTTGTCAAGGTAACTTTTAAACATAATGAGCGTGCATTGGCAAACCTTGTAAGCACAGGTCATTTTGTCAAGTGATTTTGTTACAGAGCATGATGATACCTTTGGATTCAAATTGTCATGATACAGCAAATGTTGTCTAAATGGAATTTACCTCTGTTGAATTGATGCAGGAAAGTTTTGCATTCTTCACAAGATATTTGAAATGAAAAGAAACACTACATTGGAATTGACTGGTGTTAAAGATCTGTGCTTTGAAATGCCACCTGGTTAAAAATTGTCTGACACAAGGTTGAATGAATTTAACCACTAGTGATTTTGAAGATAAGAAAAAAAACACAAAACTCATGGAATTTTTAAAACATTATAGGTTAAAAGACAAACAAACTCTATTCATTCTTTTTTTTTTTAATTGAGGTAATACTGGGTTACCACATGGTATGAGATTCAGCGGTATATGATTACAGATCCTTAGATATATGTCCTCACATTACATCAACAACCTAGGCCCCTCAACTAAGTTCTAGTTTATAGTCATTTATGCTGCCTTATCCACTATTTTCCTTTCTCACCAGCTCTTAACCTGAAATCCACTGCCAGTCCTCTACAGTTATTTGTTAGGTTTTATCTGACCTTTTGTTTTGTTTATTCAAATTCCACATGTAAGTGAAATCAATGAGTATCTTTTTAAGATTTATTTTTTAGTTATTTATGCATACTAGAACTGTAGGCTAGAGGTATGAGCGGTGAGAGGATTCATCAGAGATGTATTGGGAAGCAGAATATGTGGGTCCACAGAAATACATGGGGAAGAGAAGTAGCGGGAAAGATATGAGAGGGCTGCTGCACCATGTGGGTTAGCTGCCTGGTCAGGGATGGAACTCATGTTGCAGAGACTGGCAGTAGTTTGATAGTGCTGATACTTTAACCCCTGAGCCACCAGGGAAGCCCAAAACCAACAAGTTGTCTTCTTTTGACTTACTTCATTCACTTTGCATTAAATCTGCCATTTATATCCATGTTCTAGCAAATGAGATGCCTTTTTTTTTTTCTTACACTGAATAAGCATTTAGTTGTATATATACACTAACATTTTTCTTTTCCATTCCCTGGTCCTTGGGTACTTAGGTAGCTTCCACAGGTTGACAAGTACAAATAGTGCTGCAGTGTATATATGTCTTCAAAATAGTATTTTTGCATACTTTGGGTAGATATTTAGGAGTGGAATTTCTGGATCATATAGTAGATATACTTTTAATATTTTAAGAAATCCAAACTTTTTTCCTATTGGTGTTGTGTCAGTCTACATTTCACTAGTAATATATGAGGTTTCCTTTTTTTCAATATTCTCACCAACACTTTTTTCTGATCTTTATCATATGGATCAGGATAACCAAGTGTCAGAGTATCTCATTGTTTTGATTTGCATCTGTCTCATTATAAATGATGATGAGCTATTTTTCTTGTGTGTAATGGCCTTTGGTGTGTCTGCTACTTATTTTTTGATGGCATTTATTTGCTTTCCTTTTGTTGATTGCATGAATTCTATTATCCATCTATCTATCTATCTATCTATCTATCTATCTATCTATCTATCTATCTATCTATCTATCTATCTATCTATCTTACAATGTTTTCTTTCCTTTCTATACATAGTCTCCATAGAGTTTCTGCCACCAGTTCACCCAAGTTCTTTATAGTTCTTAAGAATCAGCTCTTTGTCAGATACATGATGTGTAGATGATTTTCTCCCTGGTTAATCTGACCATTGGTGAAAGTGTGGAGGGGTGCCATTGTGTTGCTGCCAATGTCTGATATCCTATTTGATATTAATTGTCTCATATATTTTAATGTTCCTTTTTGGTCCATATTATTAGTGAACATTATATCTTACTGACTTAGGAAAATTTATTCATTATGTAATTTCTCCCTTTTTTTGTTTATTTTATAAATTGGAAGTCTATTTTATCTGATGTAAGTATGACTTTCTGTCACTTATTCATTTCCATTTTTTGGATCATATTTTACAATCTTTTACTTTGGACCCTCTCTTTGATTTTGAGAATATGATTTAAAATAGAATATATAATTGAAAAAGACAATTATTAAATGATACTATTACAAGTTGTCTGAATAAAAAAAACTTCAGTACAGAAAATATATTTATAGATTGGGAGACTGTGAGGTTGTAACTAATACAGAATAAAACAATGACATGAAAGAATCTCAAAAGTTGCTTTTAAGCAGGAAGAATAGACATGTTGCACATAAACTATCTTTTATATGTTGTATTCCTAGGAATAAATTATACCTGTTAATATCATGATTAAAAGATATAATCATATTTCATTTTGTTATTTCTAAGCATAAGAACTACAGAACAAATTCAGTTTTATTTTGTCCATATTTTTAAAACTCATTATGGCAAAATTATATCAGTTTTCTAAATAAACACTATTACAAAAAAACTTGAAATGTATAAGATATATTTTGTATATCAATAATATTAGGGGTAATTACTTTTAATAATTGTAGCAATGTACTTTTAATTAATGTCAGAATTAGTTTCACATAAAAATTATGCTAATAATTACATAGAGCACTATTAACATTTTATAACAAAAACCCAACATTATAATATATAATGAATCCAGCTTTGTGAAAGGGTATGTCAATTCTTGATAGCAACATTTTCTTTGTCAACTTTTTGTCAGTTTATTAGTTTAAAATGTGAATTAAGAGTACACAGTTTGAGATAGAGTTATTTAGACAATATAAACAGATTTTTGTGTGTGTGAAGCTTTGTTTCTAAATCGACCACTACTATGAAATAATGTGCTATCTTAATAAATGATATGTGAGCACACATGTTTATTAATGTTAAATCATAATAATTAGAATTCACTTCTAACTAAGTAGGCCAAGAATGCTTATTTGATAGGATATTTCATGTTTGGTGCTTAATACAACATTAGAAGCAACAATAAAAAATTTAAAAAAATGTATCTAAATAGGAAAGAAATAGATTCCACTGTAGCATTTTGGATATTCATAATTGGGAAAGCAGTGTGACCTGAATTCCAGAGAAGGGAAATGAGGAGGCAGAGTGCATGAAAACCAAGATGAATGAAGGAGATTAAATTGTGGTGAGTTAGATCACTTAGTTTCCTCTGGAATGGGGTGGAGGATGCAGGTAAGGTACAAGTCTCTATGAGGAAGAATCTTTATGTATGTATGCCTAGAAATGAGCAGAGTGTGGGAGAGGGGAAGCATGTGGGTTTACAAAAGATCACTGAGAGGTTTGGCAATATACTCATGGTCATTAAAGCAGCTTAGTTCCAAAATCTGGAGTCTGCCAGAATCATTATTCAGAGTTCCCCATGTGTAAATCAATGAGGCAAGGAACTGGCATAGGTAATTATTTGCTAATAGCAGGAACATAAAAAGGAATAAAATAACTTCAGTATAAAAATATGTATTTATTTTTATTTTTGAAACAATGTATTTGTGAAAAAGAACAGTTATTTTCATGGAAACAAAATAGGGAAATTCAAAATCATAACACTACCACTTAAAATGTAAAATATCTAACATCTCAAGTTCGCAGGTCAAAGAAAATTGTAAATTAAATTACTTTTAATTTAATAAAAATGTAGAAAATTCCATTGTTAGGGAGTTCAAGATCATTAAGTTAGTAAAAATGTTATAAAAATTTACATACATGATATACACTTTTAGAAAAGTTGTTAAATAACAGACAATTAAAAGAAAGAGGTAGCCACATACTCAATCATGATCAATTCAATGCAATGTGGAAAACTTGAAAGCAAGTGACAAAAGTGACTTTAAAAAAGAGGGGTGGCATGGATGAAGTTGAAAGAAAATAATGTAGAATCCAGATGCTAACATAAAAGAGGAAATAGATTTAGAAACATTTCATACTTCTTGGCATCCTTCTACTCTAAGGCTTTCTGATTTCAGTTGTTGATATTCTTAATCCATTAGGGTTTTACTCTTTGGCAAGGCAAGAGCAGAAAAGGCTTCATTGTGCCACTATAAACAGTTTAAGTAATTATATCTCAAAAGCTTTCTAAAAAGGATTTCTCTTCTCTGAACTTTGAAACTGGGTGTTGGAGAAATCTTCCTGGTGTGGTTATTTCTCAGTTTTCATTTTCACTTTGTCTAAGAGGCCTATTTTTACACTACCTTCTTCTTATTTTGATATATCCAAGTTGGTTTCAATTCTTGAACAGCAAATTACTTTGAAATTATTGCAGGTGGTTAAGAAAATTTAATTAAATCTCCAGTTACGGATACTTAAATACAGTTATATATTAATTTGTATAGTAGATTTCTAATACTTTACCACTATTCTTTATTCTTGTTTATTCTTTATGCAATGTCATCTTTATAGATCCAGTGTATTTGATATCAATGAGTATATTCTAGATCACAGTCTTGCTCCAAATATTGTAAGAAAGTAGGTTTCAGAAGTAAAGTTGACAAAAAATGTGATCCCCTTACATGTTTAGGAGGTTGTCTTTTGTATCCTAGTTCCGCATATTTTTCACAAATTCACTCTTAATGATTGTCAAGTCATAACTCTGACACATATTTTGCCCATGATAAAGTCATTTCCTTGCTTGTTTTATCAAAGTTCACACACTATGAAAACTTTTAGAAGTAAACAGATCCAAATTTGATATTTATTACTAATGATTCCAGATTGTCTTATCATCTTAAATAGGTCCTGCAGTTATATCTGGGTAGCATGATATTGTGAATAGTGGAACTATATAAAACAGGTTTTGTGTGGTTAAAAGTTGTTTCACTAATACAATTTTAAAAACAAAAAGTAGATTTCCATCTCTGATGCATTTGCTTAACGTGATTGTGACAATTAACAATAAGTTCCTGATACTGCCACTGCTTTCTTGCAGGATATGGACAGATAAAAAGCATCATTCCTCCAATGAATGAATATAGAAATAGTGTACACAAAGAATGTTCCTTTTCATGGCTGATACTATGTTAAGCAACTGTGGTCCTTAGTTTTAATCTTGAATATTATGGGTTATATTTATTGAATTATTAATATGGACCAAGCATTTCCTGAGTGACTCAACTATGTTAACTACATTAACCTACACAGAGCTACTCTATGAAGTATGAATAATAATATATATAAAAAGACAAGGAAACTAGTATAAAGGTGAAAACAAAGGTCATGTAAATAGTTAGTGTGTGACCAGTATTTAAATTCAGGCATCTGGTGCCAGAATTTAGCTCCTTAAGTACATACTACACAGCATCTAAAATTGGGTTCTGATATTGATCAACCATGGTCCAAGAAAAGTCACTACCTTGGATCTCTTTTGTTCATAGAGGAGATGCTTGATCTTTGCGAGTACAATGATATTTAGTAGAAGATGTCTACATTACATTTTCTACTAGTATTTCCTTGCTTGCCATATATAGCTGTGATTCAAAGACTTAAAGACATGGATTCTATGATATTTCATTTGGTTTGCTTATGTGTATGGTTAAGACAACTGAGAGGGTTTTTTTATTTCAATTTTTTATTAAATATTTTATTTTTATTTACCCATAAAGAGCTGGGATACAGGCCAGAGGTGTGTGTGTGGGGGGCGGGGGGGTGAGAGGATTCACCAGAGAAAGAGTGGGGAGCAGAACAGGCACATTGACTGAAATACACTGCTAAGGGGAACAGTGGGCAAGGCAGGAAAGGGCTGCTGTGCCATGTGGGTCACTTCCCTGGCCGGGATCTCACATGCTGTAGTGACTGTGGAAGCTCCATCCAGTGTGTGCTCAACCCCTTTTTATTTTGATTTTTATAAATAAACCCAGAAACCACACAAGAGTGCTATATTTTATTTGTTGGCTCATTCTACTTGTAGACACTTATTTTTATTTTATATGTAAATAACAAGTATACACATTTGAATCCCAATGAGAAAAAATATTTTTATATCTCTATTGTAACAGATTAGTATAACAAAAAATATCAATTTCATTCCTTTATGTCAACACATATAAACACAATAACTTATGTCCAAAGGGCCTATCCAACTTGTTTGTGTCATTATAGTTTTCTAATGACAAAATCAAGAGAAGAATTTATCAGGGAAACCTTTAAGCTAGTGTACTTTATAACTATAACACTCCAATGCTACATAAATAAATATAAACATCATATATTAGGCAACATAATTTTGCTATTCAGTTCAAGACGTAGATTTGGCAATAAATGAAGTCATTCAAAATACTTTGAATAAAATTAATGTTGCATTAAAATATTCCTATATTTAATATTTACATTTGAGAAAACTAATGTAATAATTCATTAGCTTAAGAAAACTTGATTTGTTATCATTATGATTGTAAGCTTACAGCACTTACAGTATAAATAGAACACTCCATGCATGTTTATACTACAGGTAAAATTACATGAACTATCTGTTCTATATGGGCAGAGCATTAATTCATGCATAAAAATTGGAAAGGGGTGCTCTCTAGTGGTGCAGAGGTTAAAATCTCTGCTATCAAGCTATTGCCAGCCACTGCAGCGGGAGTTCAATCCCAGACCAGGGACCTGACCCACAAGGCTCAGCAGACCTCTTTTCTCTCACCCTTTGCTCCCTCAGGGTGTATTTTAGTCGATCTGCCTGTTCTACTCCCCTCTCTGTCTTTGATGAATCCTCTAATCCCCCTGCACCTCTGGCCTAGACCCCAGTTCTTGTATGCATAAGAAATAAAATAAATCTTAAAAAAAAAATGGAAAGAGTTTTATATTTGCAAAAATGTTGGTCAGAAATGTTGATATTCCACATACTATTCATGTAACCTTGGCTAAATTGTTTAAAGAAGGCCTCATTTTTTTTTTTTCTATGAGATGCAGAAAATGCTGTACATGACTTTTGCTCTCAGTTAAATATAAATACTTGAAGATTGTTACACACAATATATAATTTAATGAAAATAATGTATGTATTTATTAATTACTAATTGCTGAATGAATTATTACAAATGGCTTTGCAGGTTTTTATCTGAATTATTTTAGAAGATTTAAATCAATAGCAAAGTACTGTTTCCTTCTATTTGTATTGATGGTCTTTCGGTTGAGAAGGTTATGAAGAAAGAGGATTTTATAAAGTATCCTAGGTAAATTCAGTCAAAGCTAGATACTTGAAATATGCTTAATAGATGTATATGACTAGAAAATGTACAAATTCTCATTTAATATGTTGTTAAAGAACTACATGTAAGAACACATACAGTATTACAGGGAATATAATAACAAGATTCTTAAAATTTTTATGCCATGTATTAAGGAAAGCTATAGACACAGTAATCATATCTAAAGGTAGATAAGTTAGAATGATTTTTTGCAATGGTGAACACTGATAAAGATGTTAACAAAGATGAATGAAAAAAGATGAATATAATGGACTTGTCAAACATGAGGAAGGGTTTCAGAGAAAACCATTCTCTAAATTATGACCTAACAAATTGGACATGACTGACAATAAACATATCTCTAAAGCAGAAATAGATATTATTTCTTAGGAGTTAGAGAAAATAAGAACACAACCAATGGTTAAAAGAAAATGATATTTATTCCTCAATGACAGGAAATATTAAATGATGGGATATGCAATGTGATAGAAATTTTGGGCAGAGTCAACTAATAGATATAATAACATAACCCCAAAACTGTACTATAAACAATAATTTTATTTAGAAAACATCTTATAGTCTTTAATTGGATCTACTAGTCAAATGTTAATCTTTATTTTTTTGGTTGACATGATTTTGATGGCCAGCTTTAGCTTCTGTACCTGTGATGTTTTGTATTGTATGGCATAAATAATGGGCTTAGTTTTATGTTTTTTTACCGAAGGTACATAATGTTTTAGCTCATAAATTAGTTAGGTGGCTCAGCTGTTAAGAAAAAAAATCAAAATTCCTGATTAAACCGCATAACGGCAATTGATTTCACTTATGGAATAATTTTATGATAATGACAAATGTCATTCATATAGAGAAATACTTTTAAAGGAAAAGTAAACTAGTACAGGGATTATGGGAAATAATATGGATATTTCTCAAAAAAAGTAAAACTAGAAATACAATATGGTATTCCAATTCTACTTCTGGGAATTTTTCCAAAGGAAATGAAAACACTAATTGGAAGAGAGAGAGAGAGAGAAGAGAAAGATAGATATATATGCATGTGTGTGGGTATATGATGTACTGTGTGTAATATATTCGTATATATTCAGTGCATATGCATGTATTATATATATTATGTATATATATATATATTCAGTGTACTGCAGCGCTATGTAGAAAAGGAAATACATTGAAATAAACTAAGTTTTCATGTCTCTATTGATAGGTGAATGAATAAAGAAAATAAAGAAGAAAATGTGAAATATCAGATGATTACACTTATATGTGGAATATAGAGAAACCAAACAAAAGGCAGAGTAAAAGACAAAACTTGCAAGCTGACCATAAAACTGAGTCATATAGAATGGAACAGATCAAAATAAGGGAGGAAATAGCACAAAGGGATATATATGGTGATGATTAATGGGCGATATGTTTTTAGGCGAACTCAGGTGGGAACTACACCCGAGAAGAGAAATAAATTATTGTACAAAAATGAGTGATATAAGAAGGTAAACAAATTTTTAAAAGTAAAAACATAGAAACAAAATAAAGATGAAGAAACAAAAAAAAATTTTAAAAAGGAACTGAAGCAAATATTACTGAAAGTTATTATTCTAATTATTCTAAAGCTATATTCTAATATCTAAAACATCTGGACAAAGAAAGAGAATGGAGGTGTCACACTTTCAGTCCTCAAGCTATATTATAAGGCCACAATAATTAAAACAGCCTGGTATTGAAACAAAAAGACACATTGAACATCGGAACATATTTGAGAGCTCAGGAAAAAAATCACATATGTATAGACAGTTAATATATAGCAAGGAAGTCAAAACATACACTGGAACATTACAGAAACTTTAGTTAATGGTGTTGGGAAATTGGACAGCTGCATGCAAAGGAATGAAACTAGACCATGATCTTACACCATACAACAATATCAACTGAAAATTGATTAAAGTCTTAGCTGTAAAACCTGAAACCATAAAATACATAGAGGATATTGAAGCAAAAAATTGCATGACAGAAACTGTAATGAAGCCTTTAGGGATTTGTCCCTAAAAGGAAGGAAAACAAAAGAGAATACAAATAGCTGGAACCACATGAAACTAAAAGTGTTCTGTATAGCAAAAGAAACCATAAATAAAATGATAAAACTGAAGGAGATGAAATAGTTGCTCACCTTCCATCTGAGAAAGGATTGATATCAAAGATATTCAAAGAACTCACAAAATTCTACCAAAACAAATAACCCAATCAAAAAATGGACAAAAGATCTTAACAAAAAACTCTCCAAGAAGACATCAAAATAGCCAGCAGGCAGATGAAAATGCATTGACAATCACTTATTATTAAAGATATGCAAATCAAGACCACAATAAGATATTATCTCACACCTATGATAATAGCCTATATTGAAAAGACCACAGACAAAAAGTGTTGGTGAGGATTTGAAGAAAAGGGAGCCATTCTATACTGATAGACATGTAGACTGGTTCAGCCACTATGGGAAAATATGTTCAGTTTCCTCAAAACACTAAAAATGGATCTACAATGTGACCCAGTGATTCCAGTCCTAGGAATCTACCCAAAGAACACAAAAACAATAATTTGAAAGGAAATTTACACTCCCATGTTTATTCCAGAACTATTTACTATAGCTAAGCTATGGAATTAAACTCAGTGCCCCAGCAAGATGAGTGAATCTTGAAAATGTTACATATATAAAGTTGTTATATATATTAAAAATGTAATCATAATGGACAAAATAATGAATTGCTTAGTTAGGGGCTTCTAGAATTCCTTTGTGAAGAGTGCCTCAAATTGTTAGCCTAAAATGCTTTTGGGCATACTACTTCTAATTTCTATAATGTACAAATTATTGACACTGCCGCTGTATGACAGTTGGGTAAAAAACAGGCAGATTTTCATTTTTCTCTTTCTTATGCTACAATCTAAATATACATTGGACTTATTACCAGGGTAATCATTTGGTAGAAATATTAATTAGCAGTATAGGCAGAAGTTGTCAAGTACATTGCATTGCAAACAAGAAGTAAATAAAACATTTCTTTTTTTCCAACAGAACAGTTGAAAGTATGTTGTTAGAATTGCATTTATTGAGTTAAAATGATTTATAACTAACTTTATGAGCTTATATATGTGTTCATATACTTAATAGATCAGGGGAATTTAAAGATAGATCTTTATATCAATATAATTTAGTGAATAACTTTTCATCATTACAAGCAAGTGTTCAAATATTGTTTTTAAACGTCATTTTCAATAATAAATCTCTACTTGAATCCAGACTTACTTAAATTACCAAAGTTAATTTTCCATATTTTGTAAAACATAGATAAAATGGGATATTACTTTCCTGAAATTGTCATTATGCAATTATTGTTATTCTGGTGTGCACTCGTTTTATCCTCCTCCATTATTCTGAAGCATCTTCTACATAGTTGTTTAATTCTTATTAATGATACTGCCATATCATTCTCTTGTTTCTAGAATAAAAAATATAATGTAGATGCATAGGGGTATTTACAAAGAAGTAGAGAAATATGATGTGAAATTATGTCTATATACTTACATGATTCAAAGAATGAATAATACTACCTATATTGACTACAGAGATGATGATATACATAAAATTTTCTATATCAGATGACATTTTCATTTAAATGAAATCTAAAACCAGCAAGCTAATAGGAAAATAAGCAGAAATAAGGTTGACATTGACTTATTATTACATTATTATCATATGTAAAATTATTTACTTGGCTATTTGATAATTAAAATTTAAACCGTGATAGAAAATCACTTTGAAAAAAAGGTAGTTGATTTCAGTACATTTATACAGACAACTTGATAAATTATAGAGATATGATGTATGAATTAAGAGTAAAGGATTCTAATTAATTTTTGCAGCTTTTACATGGAAGGGAATGAAGACAAGGCATAGAAGAAAAGAATAAGAAACAAAGCAGATGCAAGAACATGACCATGGAAAAGGAACCAAAATTAAGAGGAAATTTTAATCAAATAAGGGACTGAACTAAACTTGTGGAAACAGTTATTAGTAAAATTATAAAAATACTTTACTCATAACTATTATATCCACTCTACCTTTGTTTAAAAGGGTTTCATAATTGAAATCAAAGGTGAAGTCAATTTATGTTGCTTTGTTCCTTCCTAGAAATTGAATAGTGAGATATTATAAGAATTCATTCTGTGGTTTTGGAGTAGATGGTTCTTTTTTAAAATGTACATTTTATATTGAGCTAATGTTGGCTTAGAGCACTTTTTTAGATTTAAAGTTTTTACAAATATATATCACCACATGACACCTTTTAGATATTGCATGACACTAAGAAAGAAAATTGAATGGGGAGAAAACTAAGGTGGGGAGGGAGTATAGCCACATGACCATGGTCTTGCCCTAAAACATAGATCATGTAAATCTACACTCATGTGAATGATATTTGGGGGTAAGCTTAGGGTTTGAGTAAATATATTTCCAGTTAAACATGCATTTATTGAATGAAATATATCATATATATTGAAGAGGTATAAATCACAATGATCACAAAAAGAATCGATATAGATATATCTATATTTATATCTGTTTAAATATTATATATACATAAAATATGTCCTCATCTCTATCTTCTTCTCTCTCTCCACACACATACATACACAACTATGTATGTATGTGTGTGTATATACACACACACACACGGCATTTATATTTAAAATCATTCTGTCTTGTGGGAGATAATAGAAAATGAAATTTTGTTTTGTCTCCCAGAAATCTTGAAATGTATTTGGCACGGGGATTTCTAAATTTTCTCTTATACCCCTTGATGAGGCCTAAGATTCTAATTAAGACTCTTTCTGCTTATTTGATATTAAATAATCTTTGGTCACTTTACTTTGTGAATACAGTCTACTTTTGTGGTTCAACTTTTAGTCCTAGAAAAGATTAATTACTCTCTGCTTATTTTAACATTTGCATCTTCTCCTCAATTCAGGGTGATGGTGGGCCAGAGGGCTCCCTTTACTCTTTCTCAGGCAGGAGTATATCTTTCTTGCTATTGCTCCATAACAACTTCATACTCATCTCCTAGGATTCAAGCTCAGGGCAGAAGATATGGAAAGAAATATAAGGTTGTCCATGGCAATGGCTGTATGAGCTTCATGGTACTTCATGGGTGCTTCAGAAGTTCCTCTTACCTGCCTGTACCTGTTTCACTCCTGCATAGCACCCTCTTATACTGTCCCAGTTTTCCTTGCATTCCATGACCTAAAGAACTTTTTAGTCAGTCTTCATGGAGTTTATTTATAATAGTTCTAGATTTTATTTTCTGTGATCCTCTATCATTCTTATGACTGAACTAGCAAGGCTTACTTAAAACTATCTTCTTCCTGCTTGGCACTCTCAAGAAAGTAGTCATATTACCTTGCTTCTTATCCCCTTGGCAAGTTACAAATGGCAGCTCAAAGTGTTTCTGGGAATGCAGTTCGAGCTTACTGATGGCTTTCTTTGAAGCACCTGTGAGTGGACTTAAGGAGATGGTCAGGGGTTGGCAATCAGAACTTAGGAAAGACACACTCCAAAAAAAAAAAAAGAGCTCAAAAAAAAAAAAAGTTGGGCAAATGTTACAAGCTTTTCTTTTTATTTTTTTGGATCTATGTCTACCTTCTATCTGGATACAGAATTCCAATAAGAAAGGCTTTGTGACATAAAACTATTCACAAATATTTACTTTGAAATTGACATTTTATTTTGTCATTTAATTTTATGCAGCATCTGTTGTATCATGAATCATTGATGTATTCTGTTGCATGTATATGCATTATAACTGTTACAGTTTTTATACAAAACCTATTATTTCCTCAAATATAAATTGTTTCTCCAATGCTAATAAATTTTTTCTTTTATAAAATTTTAATGGTTATATATTATTCCTTTCTATGGCTGTACCATTTATATAAACTACTTCCTATGTTTGATAAATTGTCTATGGTTATTCCCACCAATTATTACCACTGTTAACAAATGTTACAGACATGCACTTTCTATGGAAATAGTCATGTTTATTTCCTAAAGATAAATTCTTAAAGAGAATTGCTGAGTCAAACATATGCACATTTTTAAGAGTTTTGGTATATATTGCTAAATTGTCTTCTGGAAAGATTGTCTCAGCAGAAATGCATAAATTCTTGTTTACTTTATACTTAAAATAATGCATATGTAATTTCTTCAGTCTTTACCCATTGATGGATAAAAGGAAAACTCACTGAGAAATTATTTTTATTAATAATTTGAAAACATATGCATTATATATAAACCATATATGGTCAACATTTTTATTTGATATTATAAAATTGTTCATTTATTTTCTCATTTTCTCTTGGTATATTAATTTTTTATTTATCTGTGTTTAAAATATCAAGGATATAATTTTTGACTTCTCTATCATTCACAATACAGTAAAAAAATAAAACCCATATTGGCTACTCCAATCAATTTAATTCATGAGATAAAGTATACACATCTTGGAATCTCCAAAGCAACCAAAAAAAGAGAGGGATACTGGAGGAACAAAACGGATGATACTGTTTTCCAGCGCTAGCCAGACGCAAGTGCCCCTACGTGGCAACCATGAGCCTGCACCTGCTGCTGTTGAATAGTAGGGAGATGGGCTCCACCTCCAAAGCTGCCCTCACACTGTCCTGAGGGTCCCCCATTGAAGCAATTCTGTTTTGTGAAGCAATTCTGCTGGTGCTGCGTTTAAAGGTCATGGTTTTCTTTCCATCACAGTCAATAGTGCCAAAACTAGCAACTGCTGGCACATCCAGAACTACTCTCCCACACTCTTGTTCCTTCTCCCCACCTTTTAATATCTGTCTTCTAGCCCCTGCTAACAAATATTAATGAAAAGGCACACAATTTGAGGAAATAAGTTTAAAAGTGTCCCGCTATAGGAGCACAAAAGAGTGTTAGTGAAGGAGCACTGTGGGACCTAGAGATGAATGAAAGATAATTTGCGCAATGAATACAAAGTACAAAAAAAATCAGATTGTCGTTCATGTATCTTTTAAATTTATAGAGTTCAGTTAACTAACAAATATTTTGAATTTATTTATTAAGAAGTTTGTTCATTTTTTTATGTTTTCTTTCATTGGATTTTTGGCTGAAATATATTATCTCATATAAGGAAATTGATCAGAGAAACCATAGAGACAAAACTAAGCAGGAAAATTAATGATCTGAGACATAAAGTCGGGAAGGGAGAGGGAGGGGTTCAAAATAGAGGAGGACGGGCACAAGCGTCTCGGGTGACGTGTTGATGGGAGATTTATGGGATTACATCTGAGGGGGAAAAATCAAATATTGCACAAAATGAACAACTGGGACTCCCTGGTGGCTCAGAGCTTGTCTCAACACTATGTCCCTGGGGGAGGTGACCCACATGGCACAGCAGACCTCTCCACCCTTGCTGCTGCTCCCCTCAGCAATGTATTTCGGTAGATCTGCCTGTTGCGCTCCCCACTCTGCCTCTGGTAAATTCTCTCACTCCCCGCACCTCGGACTTAGACTCCAGTTCTTGTATGCATAATAAAATTTTAAAAATTAAGTTATGAATAACAATGTAAGAAATAATTTATATATTCTTTACATGACTTAGCAGACTTCTGCCTTGCCGGCTGCTTTCCTCAGCAGTGTATTTCAGTCAGTCTGCCTGTTCTGTTCCCCACACTGTCTCTAGTGAATCCTCTCAATCCCTACACCTCTGGTCTGTACCCCTGTTCTTGTATTCATAAATGAATAAATATTTAAAAAATAATTTCAATATTAATATTCAATCTTTAAAAATTCAATATTACTATTCAATCCTTAAAAAAAATCAATATTTCCAATCCTTCCTTCCTTCCTTCCTTCCTTCCTTCCTTCCTTCCTTCCTTCCTTCCTTCCTTCCTTCCTTCCTTCCTTCCTTCCTTCCTTCCCTTCCTTCCTTCCTTCTTTCCTCCCTCCTGTCCTCCCCCCCTCTCTCCCTCCCTCATTCCCCCCCAAAAATTTACTCCTCCAACTATTGTGAATGTGATTTCCAGAGATTTATTTAATCTGCTGGCTCCAATGCTATATATAACCACCCTCCAAACATGGTTTGACTGATTTTTCAAAGCCTTCTATGACTTTGATTTACCTTACTAAATCTCAATTTCAATTCTCATTTGTGTTTGACGTATTATATCACCTTTGACCCATTTGATTTTTCCGTCTTCTTATCTTTTAGCTCACTAGTCTTATGTTTTCAGAAGCCTTCACTTGTTTTCTCTTATCTCCTGTACTTTTTAATGAACTGAGTTCCAGTCTTTATGAAATTCTCAGTTCTTAGATTCCTTTTCCACATTTACTCCTTTGTTGGTTTTGTTTTGTCTCCACAGTGTGTACATGTGTATACACACATATATGTGCATGTAGAGAGATTTTTATCTTCATTAAAAAATTTCAACTCTATTTACAAATGACATATTGATCTACTTACTTGACATCAGACTTTGCATATCTATGGGGACATCTCAAACTTAATAAAATAAAATCCACAATGGTGGGGGTCAGTGTTTGTATTGGTAGTGATTGTGGTGTTAACAACACCTGAAAAGGGTAATCCTATGCTCCAAGTAATACATATGTTTTAAAGAAATAACATCTCAATAAAATAGATAAAAATATGTACATAAATAAATAAAATAAATAAAACCCAAATAGCTTTTGTCCTCATAGCTGCTTCTCCTAAAATTCATCTCATCTCAGTAAATGAAATTTAATCTGTAGTTTGTTCCAGAATAATATCTTGAATTCATTGTAGTAAATGATAAACATTTTTTCATATATATGTGGGCCATCTGTATGTCTTCTTTGGAGAAGTGCCAATTAATTCCTCTACACATTTTTGATTGGGTCACTTGCTTTCTTATATTGGATTGGATGCGCTTTTTGTAGCTATTTAATCAGTCCCTTGTCAGGTGTATATTATGAAATATTTTCCTCCATTCTGTAGGATATCTCTTTGCTTTATTTATGGTTTCTTTCACTGTGCAGAGTGTTTTAGTTTGACATAGTCCCAGCTGTTAACATTCTCTTTTGCTTTCCTTGATATTGGGGATGAAGTCAAAAAGATAGCTCTGAAGTTATATCATGCATTATTTTGCCGATGTTTTCTTCTATGGATTTTATGGCTTCAGGTATAATATGAGGTATTATATTATATTATAAACAATAATTTTCTCTAAAGTGACAGGTTACCAAATAATTCTATAAATATCAGTTACCTCTCCATATGCAAATAATAAATTAGAGAATAAAATAATGACATAATCCTCTTTATCCCCTAAATTTAATAGCTCAAATAGATACATCTCTAAAGATGCAGACATAATAACTATGATCACATCAAAAATAATATGTAAGAGTAAACCTAACAAGTTTACAATATAGAATATACAGTGAAAGTTATAAGACATTGTTAAAAGAAATAAAAGAGAAAAAAATTGGAAAGATAGTCTCTGTTTATGGATTGGATGAATTGGCATTTTTAAAATTGACATTTTACTCAAAGAATTAAAAAAATATTACTTAAAGTATCATGTAAACACAAAAGACAACACATAATCAAAATAATCCTGACAAATAAGAAAAATAATGGTGGCATTACACTCTTAAATTTTAAAATATATTACAAAACTTTAGTAATTAAAACAGATATGGACTAATGGAATAGAACTGAGAAACGAGAAATAAGTCTAGACATATTTTAGGGAGTTAGTCTACAAAAAAAAAATAACTAAGGATACACACTGGACAAAGAAAATTCTCTTCAACAAGTGATGTTGTGTAAAATGGACAACCTCATACAAAGAATGATACTGGGCCATTATTTCATATAGACATGAAAATTAATTAAAAATTTAGATATAAAAACTGAAAATGTTAAATACATACAAGAAAATGTAGGCAAAATTTTCCATGGCATCAGCACCAGTAATGTAATGAGATCATCAACACCCACAGAAACAAAAGAAAAATTAAGCAAATGCATTACATCAAGAGAAAATGCTTCTTCACAACAAAAGAAATATCATTGATGAATGACAAGTGGGGATCATTAATGAATGATGATAATTAATGAATGGAAAGATTTATTTGTATATCATACATCTGACAAGGGGCTGCTACTAATATACACAAAGGAGCTCATACAACAAAACAAATTAAAAAAAAAAGGAAAAATGGGCAGAAAATTTAACCAAATAGATACATCTCTAAAGATGACATGCAGATGTCTCATAGGCACATGAAAATGTTCATCATTTATCACCAGAAGATGCAAATCAAAATCACATAGTTTAACAACTATGAGAATGGTCCATATCATAATGTCCTGAAACAAGTGGCATGTGTAGAAATGGGAATACTTTTGGTAGGAATATAGATTGGGTTAGCCTCTGTGAAAAACAACACAATGATTTCTCAAAATATTAAAAATATATCTGGTTTATGATCCAACAATTCTGCTCTTCTTATCTACTTTTAAAACACCAAAACTTTATATTGAAGTATACATGATTTCCTATGTTCATTGCAGTACTATTTGTGATAGCCAAGTTATGGAAATGATCTATGTGTTCAAGGGCAGGTGAACAGATGAAAAAGATATGGAACCTTAGAAGATTTATTCTATTAAGCTATAAAATATGTTGAACAAGTATGGAACTCAGGGAGTTTATGCTAAGTGGAGTAAGCCAGTTGGAAAACAAAATATATTGGATGGCTTCACTCACAGTGGAATACAGAGAAACAAAACAAAGAGTCACATATAAATCCTAAATAGCTAACTGTGAAACTAAGGATACCAGAGTAAGAGAGGAAAGATGGAAAGAAAATGGGGGAGAATGGACTATGATTGTGGACTATTGGTTTCTTGGTGCTGGATACGGTATAGTAGCATACACCTGAAAATGTGAGATACTATATTTCTGTATCACATTTAGTGTTGTAAACCAATATTACCTTAGTAAAAATTAAATGAATATACATATAATACTGAGACTCATTTCTTTCTATTTTTATTTTAGTTATACTAAGAAATACTAAAATAAAAATATACCCAGTTTAAGTATCATAACCTTGTTAGTCTGTGCTAAAAATTTAGGATTTATGCAACAATGAACTGTTCAAATGTAATTCTGATAATCTGTCTGCAATTTTCAAAAATCACCCAGAAGAGGAAATGTCAAACTGCCATAAGTCTAGTTAAACTGATACCACAAAATTCTGCGATTTTATAAACCACAGATAGGTTTGTTTATAAACAAATAAGAGCACCTATGCTTCAAAAACCTCAATTTTAAGTATTAAAATTTGAGTTTCCTATAATTCTATGGTGCTGTGAAATATGTTATGCTTTTTTTTTTTTAACAAAAGATCAGCTCTTTAGCAAATTGTATTGTGATGACTAACGTTGCCATTTACAAATGAGAGACTAAGATATATAATTGTTTTTGAGATTTTTAAAGATCTTAATATATGAAGACTATTCTGAGTCTATAGGCTATACATTAACATAGCATTGGTTGAATTTGTTTTCTCAGTTATTTGTTTCTGTGGATCATTGTTTACTAATCCCTGATAAAACCATGTGCACCCCAACTCTCAAGATAGAACTTACCTAATAATTGAGCAATTGATGATGAAAAATCATTACTTCTTTCATGGAATTCTATGGTATGATTTTGGGCAGGTATTGCCATATTGGTCTTTTAAACTTCTCTTTACATTCTTTTGGGAATATTGTCTTTAGAAACTGGAGTTGACCAAAGAAAAAGAAATAATATTTCTAGAAGACCCTGAACTAACTAACTAAATATATAAACACATAATATATATGTGTGTATATACAAACATACATACACACATGTGTGCATATGCTTGCGCACACACAAACATATATAAAACTTACCTTTTATTTGGTGAGGGAAAATATTCTTGTATATGACAAAGGTATCTCTTGGTTTTTCTTACCTAAAATTTAATTTTCTACATTGGAAAGTGCAAAGAGAATTTGTATGAACATATGAGGTAAATAAATATAGCAGTCTGCAAAGGTATTATGGTTATTATCAAGATGAGCTCAAGTATGTCATCCCTCTCTTTGTCTAGGATATATCATCAAAGCTTTACCTTGAGAGCAACATGGGGTAAAATGGAAGAAGACCAGATTGGGGAAGACAGGGAGCTACAAGTAACATCAATTTTGATGTGGGTCAAGGTTGTTGATGAAAAGGTTATGACACATTTTGGTTAATTTAAATATTTGTACATTTAAATTAAACAAACTCTATATGAACACTATCTTCTATATATAAAGTAGAAAGTTTAGAACCAGATTACATCTACTGATGTTCACTTTTGTCTTTTCATCTTTAATTCTAAAAATCAATGCTTTGAAAACTAAACTTGGCAAATAATAACTGAATTGGAAAGTAGTGAAATCATGAGTAAAAATACACAATTTATTTTGACTTTTTTGAGGAATTTTCTAATTCTGTGAAGTGTTAATTCCACACACTCATAAAATTCTCAAGTATTGAAGATAAAGTTGTCTTGCTGATGTAATTTATCCATAAATATTAAGTACAAATTGTTTATTTAGCATTGAACACTGGAAGGGAGACAATATATATTATTTTATCTCATATTTAAAGGATGAAATGGGCATCATGAATATTCATACACAATAAGTGCAATATAGTCAAATGAAATATGAACACTAACTGAACTTTTTTTTACAGATTTGATACCGTTTTGACTTTTTAAATATACAGGGAGTTTATATTGACTAGTTTGAATATATTTAACTATGTATTTTACTATGTATACACAGAACCATTGAGTCCTATAACATGTCTAATATGTACAGGGTATGTGAAATCCATGTGTGTTAATATATTTGACTTGAAATTAGTAATTCCACATCTATTCCAGAAACAGAGGATAGAATTAGATGTTTATTGAGATATTTAATCAATTTCCATTCTCCACTGAAAGTTATGGCTGTATGGAATCCAGAATGACTATTTTGTCTTCCTCATATTTGTTAAATGTTAAAATAAATAAAAAAGGCTGATAATACTTTTTATAAATGGAAAACATTGCAATTAAATATTTTTGTCATTTTATGTTTTTTGCCTAATTCCTCACATTTGGCTTCAGAAAAGCAAGGGTTTTCCATCTTTTCAAGACAGTGTAATACGTTGTTCATTGGGCTAGTTGGCTTGCCAAAATTCCTTGGCATAGGGAAGCCTCTGGCCAGTTAACTGTGATATAATAAATGATCTGACCAGATTGTGAATGAATTGAGATCTGAAGCTAAGACTAGTATGGAGATGAAGAAACTGGCTATTTCTCTTAAACTTTTGCCTTTAGAAATAATGGAGTCTCTGAAAATTGTGCCACAGATCTCTGGAGAATTGATACTGGATAAAGTAGTGTTGTGTTTCACATTTATCTAATGTTATAAATAATTTATTCGCAGGAAAATTTCCATTATCAAACATTGTGCCTGATTTTAAATAAAACATATGTTTATTTGTTTGACTATGGCAAAGTTAAAAAAAAAAGAGCTATCCATAATTTTACTACTCACCCATATCAACTGTTAAGATTTTCATATATTAACAGCTGTACTATTACAGCAGCTATAGGTTATTTTATTGTGTGTGTGTTACTTATATCCTATCCTTTCTAGTTTCATATTATGCATAAGTAATTTATGAAATATTAAAAATTCTCATAAATACAAATTAGAATATTTCCATTATTCAATGATAACAATAAACTGACTATTTTATATAGCTACATTTTAATACATTTATAACTTCAACAAAAATAGTTTTAATATCTAGTTTTACTCACAAGCATTGCTTCAGTTGCTATATTCTCAGATCTCATGAACTATAATCCTAAATCTATGTTAAATTATTGTCTTCATGAAATTTTTGTAGTTGTTTCCATGTGGTTTATTTTTAAGACTATTGTACTGAGGCCTCCCTGGTGTTGCAAGGGAGTGAGTGCAGCATTGTAGAGCTTCCAGAGCAAGGGCAGCATGAGTTTGATCCCCAGTGAGAGAGTGGCCCACATGGCGCAACAGCCCTCTCCTGCCTCAACCGCTGCTCCACTCAGCAGTGTATTTCAGTCAGTCTATCTTCCTGTTCTGCTCCCTGATCTCTCTCTGGTGAATCCTCTCACCCCTGCCTCTGGCCTGTACCCCAACTCTTGTATGCATACATGAATAAAATCTTTAAAAAAAAGAATATTGAACTTTATGTTAAAAAGAATATTCATCAGTCAAGATTCTCATTGAGAATATGCATAGAATGAGCTAGAGCTGAGCCATCCCCAACATGGACAGTGTCTAAATCATTTTTGTATTTGTGCCTCCATCTCCTTTCAATCAAGGACAGACTGATGCTCATGTTGCCCTTGACTGGCCTTCATGACATCCTTCTGGTGATGACTCACTCTACTTGAGCATTCTTATTTCATACAATCTCTTTAGTAGAAAACACTTTATCAAGTTTTGTTATCAAGTTTTGATTATAGTAAAATATATTCAGATAAGTTATATAAATGATTAGTCACTCATGGATACATTTCTGTAAAGATATGACATTAGCTAACTTCTCTGTCATAGACTACTCTTATCCTTTCTTTATTCTCTTTACAACTGCATCCTTTGATTCTAATTTTCCAAATTTTTAGCCATCCTCACCAAACCTTTAATAAGAAACAAACATAAATATATAAATTAATTATTAACACATGTTTATTAAATATCTAATGTTTGTAATGTCATAGACAATGGGGATAAGCAGGAAACAATACATCGAATCATTTTCTCACAAGGAGCTATTAAAATTGGAGATTGAATGGGAAAAGACATGAGTCAGCAGCAATAAAATTAGCTGAAATTATCACAAAATGACAAGCACAATGCTGTAAATTAAAATGGCAGAACTGAATAAAGTTGACAGGATGACTATTAAGATTGAATGTTCAGAGAAGTTACCAATGAAGAGGTGACTTTAATCTGCAATCTCAATATCATAAATGTTTCTGCCTAGTGAGAACCAGAAGTACAATTCTTTCCAAAAGTGGAAACAATTAATGCAAATATTTTCGTCAAGGTGAAAAACAGTTGGTGTATTTAAGAAATATAATAAAATTCAGTGGGATCACAGCATAGCAAATCAGAAAACAAATGTGGAAAATGATTGAATACAGGTTTCAAGTACTATATAAATTGTAAAATAAAATTATAATTTACTACTCAATTTTTTATGGAGAATTTTTGTGTACTTTTAGAAAGATCAGTCATATTGTATAACATTTTGGTTTCTTCCTGAGAAAAAGCTTACAGCATCTCCTGAGTAGAGTGAATGGAGTGAAGAGTAGGGAGATGAAACATTTTTTGAAGTCAGAAGATGAGTTAATAGATTCAATGTAAAAGGAGGAAATTTTCTACTCAAAATATTGGTGGATTTTTGTGCCTTTTATTGGCAAGCAAAAGAAGTTTAGAGAAGACTTGAGGAAGTTAGAGAAGGCTTGAGGAAATAAATCACAGGTTTGTTTTTTTTTTCTTTTTCAAATGTTTACTTCTGTATGGAATGTCTAATTGGAGACATTAACAAGAAAACTTATGATGTTAACCTGGAAAGTTGAGGGCCGATAAAGGCAAGAAATTCTTGAAAAAAAAAAATCATGTGGGTGTATATATGTGTGTATATACATAGACACACATTGTGTACATATACATGAATATATTTTAGTTATGTTCATTGATACATATGTATATATTTATATATACAAAAATAGAATCCAAATCTCTAAGATATGTTATATACTACAATTACCCTAATTCCTAGTACACTTATTATCCTTAAGTCTATACTTGATGAACATCACAGCTCATTCATTTTCTTCACAAAACCTTGGACTTTATAATGCCAGTCAAATTTATCTTACTCCATTTTATCATTTCTTTCCACAGGTTCATCTTTGGAAATTCCTTTATATACTTTACATAAATTAAAGTGCTTAATATTCAATAATATTTTAAGCATGATTATCCCCACTTTACAGATGAGGTACCTGATATATTGGGATATCAATATAGGGATATTCACCCTGATTTGAGCAATTAGCAAGTGAAAGGAACACATGTTCCTAAGCAAACAGTCTTTTCTTTTATTGTATTTAATTTTGTATGTATTGTTCCCATTTATTAGCATGCTGTTTTCATTTATCAGAATATAAATTCCATGCAGATTTATTCATTATTGAATCTTTCCTATCTACCTAAAAATCTTTGAATATAATTGATACTCAACAAATTTTTGAGAAATGATCAAGAGACATAATTTTTCAACTTTCCAAAACATCCTGGTGATATCTAAGCTTTTGCTGAATTCTTAACTTCTTGGCCTTATTGAATTGTATGCCCCTAAGGACAGAAAACTATCCATCAATGTGTCACAAGTGAAGCACAGTTTCTAAATAAGTGTTTTCTGAAAAAATCTGTAAACAATAGCAGTAAAAGAAATGTACATATTTTTTGTGTGGATTTCAATATTTTTTTATCTGCACTTCTATATATATGGGTCTATGAAAACCTTTCATTATTTAATACTTATACTTATCAAATATTCTTTAAATCCTTTTCAATTTTATTATAATTAGGATAGTTCTGAAATAACTCTTTCTCCCTTGGAGTCCTAAATTTTTATGAATCTAAATTCTTTTTAAATATTATACCAAAATCTAAAAATATAGAAAAATATGTCTTAATAGCCCATGAGAAATCAATGGTAAGTATTACCAAAAGGACTTAAAAATGAAGTAGTAGATATATTTTCTACAAACGTAATACAGTGCAGAATTTATCTCCAACACAAATCCTACAAGCACAAATGACAGAGACATACATACGTTCCTACTGAGATGGTAAGATTCACGAAGTTATAAGAAATGCTGAAGTGAATGGACACAGGTAAGTTTCATTGTATAAGTGTTCTAAGAGCTGAGTCAAGTAGAAACTTGAAGGATGGTGAAGTGTTTATATGAATATAGAAAGGTATATAAAGCAAAAGAAACATTGAATATATACATTCATAGAAAACGGCAAATAATTTGAAACATTTTCATTCTTTAAGTATTAATAAAAAATAATAAGGTTGCACTTAACAGTTTGAGCTGTTACTCAGAGATTATCTCATAAAAGTCCATTCTCTTTGACAAATACACCAGGCATAGATATAATTTTTAACTTTCATTGTCACACCATGCTTGTATTTCCACATATTCAAAAATCTCACATATCTTTCTAACTTTGCTTCTTGATATACCTACCCTTTTCTTTTATCCTCTTTTAACAGTATTGTTTGACATTATTCCTCCATGGAAAGCAATTTCAGGGACTCTACAGAAATGAAGACTTCATGGTCTTCATTTCCAATATTTTATTAGTTCACCATATTTTAAGTCCACTTTTTGACTTTGGGCTCAATTCTTTACATCATGGATATTTTGGCATCTAAAAAAATAAACATGGTTATATATATAAATATATACTTATATATATTTATATATATATTTCATAAACATGAAATACATATGTTTGCTTTATTTTACATAATTGAAATAACTTTACATGATTTTCACATATCATAATGTTTGTTAAATGCCAGAAGATAAAAATGTAAATACATAAAGATGATTACTTTTAAAATATAAGTTATTTATAACAGAATATTTTTATTTCAACTTCTCCTAAAGATGCATTAATTTGATTTGGATAAACCCCTATTTCCTATTTTGTTGAGAAGTTTTATTTATGTGATCTTCTCATAAAGTATTATATTCAAACTAGTGAAATGGAGTTGCCATACACTCACAGTCAGTTTATTGAGTTGAAACATTGATAACATATCCCTAGCACATATGTTTACAAATATTACCCCTAGGGTAAAAAAAATAAATGAAGTCTTTCAGACACATCCTGCAGGAATAAAATGAAAAGACAAAAAAGTTACCCAGTTGTGCTTTCATCTAGTCATTCTTTGATTATAGCTAGTATTATAAACATCTAATCTGGAATTTATTCCCTCTCTCAGAAAAGGATGAAACTTGGGACTCACTGCCACACTGCTTTTTATTATTGATACTTAGTTATATGTATGCATTAATCTTCATTCTGAACTCCCTTTGGAATATAAAATTCAAGCTAAAACACACAAAATTGATTAATTTTGATTTTCTTATTCTTAATCATTCTCTTGTTCATTTGCAGAAACTTTAAATAAAGTTAAAAGCAACTATATATATGTATGTATATATATCTACATATGTATGTACATATGTATGTATATATATATCTACATACATATATATAGATACATACATATATATATATATGCAACTAAGACTGGAAAAGTTCTTTTTCCATTTATTTCTTGGAGAAAGACATTTCACTACCTAAGTAGAATGTGAAACAAAGAAACATTTGTTTACAGCTATATGATTGCGTTCTTTAATATGGGCGGAGCAAAGAAAAGAAATATTGACTCTTTTTATAAATAATAGGTAATATTAATAAAAGCTAACATTTATTGAAAGTGCTAAATATTGTTTTAACTAGAGATTTTATTTGTGTTACCTATTCATATGTGATAGATAACTTTTCAAATAGATACTATCTTCATCTCTGTTACACAAAGAAAGATAGTGAAGCTTTGTAAGTTAAGTTACTTTCTGAAAGATTCTTAGCTATTGAGTAAGAGGACTAGATTTCAAATGATGCCTGTCTTACTCCAGAATATATTCTTAAATAGCATGCTTCATGATTCTATAATTAAGACCACAAAACTCAAAATCATTTCATGATAAACACTGTTTAAATTATGTATTCTATTAAGTGTTCTATAATTACAATTGAAGATAAATTTAATAAGTTTTGAAAATAATTCAGGTATGAAATTATCACAAGTGATAAATTGTATCTTTATGATCCTTAAATTTCAACTGGATTTTGAACCTGCAAAAAAAAAATGTATTTTTTATAAATTTCATGTAATATAGCTACATCAAGCTTTTAATAATGTTTTGAAGAGATTGCTTTATTGCAATTGGAAATCTACTTTCTTTTTTTTAACTTTAGTTATTCCTTTTTGCTCTTCTAATTTATCATCGTTTGTCACCCTCTTATTTTCACCTAAAATTTTATTTAAACATTTTGATTCTTATGATCTTCTTCCCAATAATTGATTTACATCCTTTTTCAGATTTTTGAAGAGTCTTAGGAAGATGGAAAAACATATATGTGATCAGTCTGATATTTTGATACAGAAGTTTAATAGTATTAACTTTTTATAAAGAATGATTAAGGAACAGTTGCAGGCATATTGCAAACTAAATATCAGTATAGGATGATTCTGTACCTTTACAATTTTTGTTTTTAAATTTCTGTATTTTTACACTCAAAAATATTAAATTTTGATAGGGTTTCTGGTGAGATAGCTGTAGAAATGAAGGAATATTTAATGTTCCTAAAGAAACAGATTAGAGGGCCCGTAATCTGTACTTTGTTGCATTACCATTATATACATGAGGAATGATAAAGCATCAATGTAAAGAAAAAAAGATGATAATTATAAACACCAACTATGCATATAAAAGAATTTACTGGGTTATTATAAAGCAACAAAACAAAAAGTTAGAGGTACTGACATCAAAATTATATAACACAAAAAAGGAATAGAGTAACAATGAGGCCCCCCCAAAAAAAAAAACAGTTAGGAAGAGGCTATCTAACAATTTACACAAATATTCATCATTTATGAACCTCAAAGAAGCAAAAATCAAATAGCAAAGTATAATACAATGGAAATGTGGTGGAAGAATATGGGACAGTGGGAGGGTACACTATGGTGGTACCCAATTTTTAAAAGTACACTTGGGACATTTTTAGTAATAGATCTCATATATGGGGATACAAGTCAATTTTTTTTTTTAAATAAATAGATCAAAATCATGCTACTGCTTTTTCAGGCCACTAATGTGATAAAGCTAGAAATCAAATTAAAAACAGTAAAAAGAAGAAAATGTAGGCAAAACCCTACATGACATACACATCAATGACATCTTTGGAGGTACAACACCTAAAGCACAGATAGTGAAAGAGAGGATGAACAGGTGGGACTAC
>JAGFMF010011601.1:31609-43457 GCA_019455555.1 Galemys pyrenaicus | reverse complement strand
ACTGAGGTGATGGTGCACTGGTGAGATGGTGATGGGGAACACATGGGGATTACAATTAATGGCAAGTATATGTAAATTTTAAAATATTTTAAGAAAAAATTTGTGAAAAAAATAAAGTAAAAATATAAACACACAAATACTAAACAATATGTGTATGCTTACTAGCTATTGGATAACAGGGGAAACTTAAAAAGAAATTTAAAAAAATTACCTTCAGACTAACAAAGATTAGCTACCAAAATCTGCATTGCCGCAAAAATGGGATGAAAACTGCAATAAAACCGTCATTAAGAAGTAACAGATACTCAAGTGAACAACTTAATATTATAGTTACAGCAACTTGAAAACTTTGAAAAAACAAGCCTCAAATTTAGGTGGAAGGAAACAATAAAAAATAAAAACCAAAATAAAAGAAATTAAGAACAGGGAAGGAATTTGAGAGAATTATTGTGTAGCAAAGCAAGTCAGAAAGATAACAAATATTGAACATTTACAAAACAGTTTGACAAAATAAATATTTAAAAATCTGGAAGATATTCATAGACAAAAAAGTGTTCTGAAATTAAGAGAGGGAAGAGAGGAAGAGTGGAAGAAAGGTATATAAGGGATGATATGGGGAAAATGAAATGTCTATTAGAAACATAAATTTCAGGGCCTCCCTGTTGGCGCCATGGGTTGAGTGCTGCACTGTGGAGCTTCCACAGCTAACTGCAGTGAATATTCAATCCCCACCTTGAGAGGGGGCTTATAATGCTGTTTTCAGTCAGAATAGGTCATCCTCTTAATGTAAAGTGTTAATTTCATAACATTAATGTAGAATGAGATTATCTCCTTCAAGACCTTACCCTTCTTTCTTTCTGGGACAAGTTGAAGGTTAGAAATGGTTCTGTATCAATCAAAATTCACTATTTTATTTCCTTCTTTCTAAATTGTAGCTTCCCACGAAACTAATATTGACATTTTTGCTTTTTAATTTCCTCTCAATATCTGGTGTCTTTGAAGTTAGTATGGGGCTTCCAGAGGCCTCTTCATTTATACCCCATAAGAAAGGGGTATTGACTCAATATCTGCTTTCATTCAATCTCTGTCATTCCCCTTTAGCTGTTCTCCTAGGAACATGCTATTGGGATGCACTTGCCCAACAAGCATTCCTCTTAATGGATCACAGGCAAGATTGCTCAAGCACGGCTGCTTTTTGTGATGTCTGCTTGAGCCATAGAAAACCCATATGCATTATTGTCCTGTTTTTAAAACCGTTTCTCTCTGCTCTGTATGAAAAGGGGACAGATGAGCAGAGTAGAGCTTACACAGATGTTTTTTCTTATAGGCATGCTTGCTTTTCTCTCTCCTTCATAAACTCTCCCCACCACCCCCCCCCAAAAAAAAAAAACACTCTTTCTAAGCAATGTTTATTTCTTGGTCTTCTTGGAGAGTGGTGGTAGGTTAGTGCATGTCGAACCAATTTTACAACCTCTAAGCCTTGAGCAAAGAATGACTTGGAACAAAAGTCTGGGAGTTATTTTTCCATGTAGGGTTTCTTACTACTTACTTTTTTCTAACTTTAGCACTGTTCTGAAACACTTTGATGCCAGTAGTAGGAACATATCTGATCACTCTCCAAATATATAACTGAATCTATATTCTCCTTATATTACATTTACTGTCATTTTTCCATTCTATTCATTTTCAAGCTTTAAATGGATGAATATTCTGTAGTGTAAGGTCTGAGAGTATTTATCTATCTATCTATCATCTATCTACATTCAAGCACAGATTTTGGTGTGATTGAATGATTACTTGCTTTTTCATAGATACACTGTGCAAGAAAAATATTAGATATTTTTCATATATATTTAACACATATACTTCCATATTTGATCTCTAAATAATGAATTTATTTTAATTTTTTTCTAAAATATTATTTTGAGATTCCTGTATAAATTGTAGTCATATGATTTTCACAGGATTTCAGTATGATTTTCACAGGAATGTTGCCCAAGTAATCAGTCTCAAAGCATTTTGATCTCAAATTAACTTTGAAAATTGGTATACCCAAAATAAGTGATAAAGCAAATTTTTACAAAGGGTAGTAAACTATGTAAAATCATGTGAAATTTTTATAGTTTTATGTACTATTATCTTTTCAATAAATATCTTCAATAAAATCAGTAGAGCATAATAAAATAATGACATAATAAAAGAAAATACAATTTGTGTTGAGAAATCATACTTTGTAATGTGGGAAACAACCTATATCACAAATGTCGGATGTTTTATTGGGGTTACTGAAGCAAGAGTTCTATCTACTTTACTAGTTGTTTGCTTTTAGGAGGGATTTGAATTATTCAGCTGAGCTATCAACATGTATTCTTTCTTGATAGGGCAAAATTTTCTTTTTGCTCACTAATCATTATGCTTTAAACTTGCTACAAGTTGAATCAATAAATTTTCTTTCCTACATGGATTTCAAAAGTGAATCTTGATTTAGATAAATGATTTATTGAATGGAGGATTTTTAGGGCATAACTATGTTAAATGCAGACAACTTTACAATTGACCCTCATGCTTGTAAAAGTTAGAAATTATTCAGAATGTATTGGAATAGATCATTTATAATTAAAAGATTCTGTTCTTAATGAAAATAGCTGTTAGTGAGTCTTAAAAAAGCAACTCAATTGAATATTCATTGTCATTGGAACAACATAAATTATACTGGTATGAAACATGGAAATCATATATAATTAAAATTAATTTAGTAACATTTTTCTTTCCTGGACTTGCTATATATAGTCAAATATTAAAAATGTAGGGATTTAGAAAATCTGAAATATGTGCAGTTAGGACTATTTCTATACTAGTTTTAAGATCATTTCCATTTTTCTCAGCTAAGAAAGAAAAAAATATAAAGCACAGATATGAAAAAAAACACTGTGATTGATTATACCTTTTAATTAGTGATAATACAATAGTTCTAAGTTGAATGAGAAAAATATTTTAACAGGAATTCACATTCACTGTTTGATTAGATATTTATATTATTAATATTGATAATAGCTATCATTGATCAAGTATTTACTAATGTAGTCATGCCTGAACCCACTGATGATGTCCATGCCTAAAGAGCATTCATGGCAAATTTTTATTAATAACATCAAAGAAAGTAACTATACCAGCAATATCATAGTTTTGAAATTGACTGCTCCTGGACTTCCTGGTACCCAACCTGACATGATAATGAAGAAATTCTCCCCACAAAAGTACCAGGAATAGAATAGATTGAAACATCAAATGAAATATAAATCTAATTTCAAATGTGTAAAGTCACAATGAAAAGCCTTTATTTATTCAACTATCAATTTGTTAATAGAGAAATTTCGGTAAACAGAAGCATCTTGATTAGTTGCACTCATATATTTCTTCCTAACTGATATTTCTTTTCTCAAACTTTTAAGCATGTCACCTAAGAAACACAAGTTTTGTTTCTTAAACTTTTTAAAAAATTTCCTTTGCAGTATAAACATCAACTAATTATATAGCTGCTTTAAAAGAACTTGGGACAAGCAAGCAAAATCCACTTACTTTTCACTTGCTTAATGGCTTATAATATAGTGTAATGATACTGTATCCATGTTCTTTCTTTTTCTCTTAATTATATAATGACTGCATTGTCTTTACACAATAAGAAACATAATACTGTACTCTGCTTTTTTCCCACTTGAAGGCATGTGGAATATAAATGTTATCATTGCACAATGAAAAGAATTGTCTAAAAAAATATTTTACATATTCTCTGACATCAATGATAAGAAAAAAAATCAATGTAGTTACAACCATTAGAGAGAATTTTCCCTTTACTTTGTGTTCTTGTCAGAAGGAATAAAGAAACAGCCTTTAGCATACATTAGGATGTATTCTGATACTCTATATTTTAAAAAGCACATCTTAGTTTTCCCACTGATCTTTTGTCTTGTCCAATAAGAAGGTATAGGGTACAGCATTCCATCTGTTGTCAAGAGCCTGAAACCAGGAAGGCAAGAGGCATGAAACTGTTAAGATATGAAACATGAAATCTTGATGATGTTCTTTTCTTTTATCATAGTCTCTTAGGAATTTTCCAACACCTCTTCCTTCCTTTAATGTAGTCAATGTGGACTAGAAACAGCAAAGACCAAGAGCTCAAAGTCTTGGGTCAAATTCAAACTTGACTATTATATTTTTACAAATCATTTTAAGTGGAATGATTGTGTCTGGACCTTGTTTTATTACTGATTCATCACATAACACTTGGCATGAAATAAGGTCTAAATAAATATTTGCTGAATGAATAAACACATGAGCTCAGACAAATTGTTAATGTTCTCTGAGTCAGATTCCTTTGAAAAATGGAAATAATATTATTTGAACTATGAAATAATAAGGAATTATAAATCAATTGCTTTGTGTATATGTATATACATGAATTTTTTTTGTAATTTGTATAAAATTTAAACTACCCAGGAACACATAATTAATTACTATTTATTGATATGCAAATATATTTTACACAAATATTTATTTATTGATTGATACAAGAACTGGGGTGTAGGCCAGAGATGTGGGGGATGAGAATATTCACCAGAGACAGAGTGGGAACTAAAACAAGGGTAATCTATTGAAGCACACTGCTAAGGGGAGCAGCAGGTGAGGCAGAGGTCCACTAAGTCATGTAGGTCATCTGTCTAGACTGGGATCACACTCATGCTGCAATGGCTACAGATATCTTCATAGTGCTAAGATTTAACCTCTGTGCAACCAGGGAGGCCCAGTATCTTTGTTGACAATACTGACTGAGGAAATGAGCACTTTATGATACTTATTATGATAAACATCAAAAATATGTATAACCAAGTACTTTATAAATACAAAGTGTCAGGTTACTACTATGCTTCTAACTTGTGATAAATCTTCTTGCTCTGAAGCAAGAAGAGCTAACCATCTGTTCCCTAGAAGGCAAGTTGCATACCATCAATATTGTCAATAGGATTTTTAAAAATAAAAATAAAAAAATCTTTAAAATTTCAAACAAAGATGTTCCTCTCACATTGTCCTATTGTTAAATATTGATGGCAATTAGAAATTAACTTAAAAATGTAGTGAGTTTAAAATTTAAGTTATACTTAGCTTTCAAAAACCCTTGTTTATTTGTAAAGGCATGCCAAGGATGTGGCTGTGGAAACAGTTCATCCATGAAGTTGGCAATATATAAAGGGAACTATTTGCAGAGAATTTAAAGACAAAAATAAAACTTGACTGATGTTGGTCTGCTTTTTATTACCACCATGCCTCAAGTTAGTTATACAATGTTTTCTTCCAGAAAAAAATCTATCATTTAAAATTCTGAACAATTTATACAGTTACTGCTATTTTGAATAATATATATGTAAACTTCAAATTAACATGTTTATTATTTTTCCTAAAGTAAGCATTGTAGTCTATGAAATTTAACTTTCTGTTACACAAGTGGGTTTGATGCATGTATTTGTTTAGAGAGTGAATTTATAACGGTTTAGAAGAATTTGAGTTTTCTCTAGGTATAGCTCATGGTCCCATTTAAAAAGCATAGTAGAAATAAATGATGATAGTTCAGTGACTACAAAATGAAGAAACAAAACTTGAATTGATCTTCTGGATTTTCATCTATATTTAAAATATTGCAAGTAGTTAAAATTAATCCTAAAGAATTAGGATAAATTAATCCTAAAGAATTAGAATAAAGATGTAGGATATTATTGTACCTTCTAGAATTTATTGCAAAATGGGATTTTTAGAATTTCATGACAAGTGTAATCTTGTATTTTAGATTTATATCTTAGATTTTTATATCCATTATATAAAGTGAAAATTTATTTTTAAAATTGAAATAAATGAAAACTGTTAATTATTAGTAGACATAGATTTATAAAATGGTCATATATTCTATTGACCATAAATATTAAAAAAATATTTAAATAAAGTCATTGACACATTTGCAGATTATGACTCACAAGCAGATAATTCATTATATCTACTGCCCTATATATCTTTAAGACTTTTTCCTTGTTTTTAGCTATATAGTAAAGTAATTGAAAAGTAGTAATCCACCACATTATTTCCTTTTTTTATTGAAATAATACTTCTATTTTTTACTTAAATATATAGGCATATATATGTATATAGGCATACATATGAATATATATATATTTTTTGCTACTGTATATTTATTATTTCATGTTTATTACTTTATCTATTCAAAATGCCATCATTGCTAGATATATTGGTAATGTGATTCCTGACCTACATATTCTCAAATTAAAAAAAGATTTTGAAGCTGGTTTCTTTTTTCAATCTATAATGAAGTAGTGAATGATTTTTAATAGCAGTTCTCAACTGAGCCAAAGACAGTAAGGAGGGGAATATTTAAAGTTGTTTTTAGTGTTTGTGCATGCAAGTTTGTAAATTGGCAGTGAGATTAAGATAATTGGAAGGGAAATGTTACCTTAATCTTATTTTGAAAGTTTTATTCATTGAAATATGCTGACAAGCATAATTCATATAGCGGAGAAAGATATTACCATACATGTAAACAACAAAAGAATCATCTAAAATGTATGAGATAGTCAAATAAGTCAACAGAAACACTACACAGACACAAATGAGGGAAAAGATGGAACAGGATATTTAAAGGACTAACATACACATTAGTAAGTGTTCGGTATCATGTACAAAGAAATATAAACTTAAATCACAATGTCATTATAAAGAAGTGCTTAACTTCTTTATAAACATTCTATAGACGTGCTTAACTTAAAGGAAAGTAAAGAAAAGTGACATACATATTGCTGGTAAAGATAGAGAATAAATATCATTCACATATACATTGGTAGTAAAAATGGAAATTATATTTTTGCAGGTTTTTTTGTATTTTTTTTAATTGAAGTAACATAGGTTTGCAACTCTCTGCATGATTCAAAGGTACATATTATCACACCACACCCATTCCCAAGACAGTCATAGTCCTTTACCATACATAATTCATTTGGGTCTCTCTCCCCTTTTCCTCCCACCTACTCACCCTTCCTCTCTGGTAGCCTCAATTTTATAGTCAGAATTTTAAGACTTGTTTTGGTTAAGTTTGTCCCTTTGCTTTGTTTATATTTCCCATATAAGTGAAAAAATGTAGTATTTGTCTTTCTGCTTCTGAATTATAGCTCAGCATAACACTGTCCAGTTCCACCTTTGTTGTTATAAATTATAGGGTTTCAATCTATATTATACATATAGTTGAATAGTAGTCCATTCATATATCAGTTTTTCTAAATACACTCTTCCATCCTTTGGCACTTAGATTGTTTCTTTATAACATGGCTATTGTTATAGTAGCTATATAGTAGCTATTGTTATGGGGTAGTAACTTAGGGTAAATTTTTTGGATCATCTAGATTTATTTTTAAAATTTTGAGAAATCTCTATGTTGTTTTCTTTGGAAATGGGCTAGTCTACATTTCCACCAATAACATAAGAGTTTCATTTTTCTATACATCCTTGCCAACATTAGTTGTTTCTGGACTTTTTGATATGAACATTTGTGGAACATATTCTTGACAGAATCATCTGAAAGTCAGGCATATGGAAAATATATCCAGAGAATTCTATGACTTGGGGTGAAAGTAGAATGCATCTTGGATATCAGAAAATGCCACAGACTGTTTTGTAAGGGACACAAAGGAAATTCATGCTTCATTAAACAAAAGATAAGTAGAGAGAAAAGCCTGGGAGCTGTGGTCCAAGATAGGAGTATATGGTACAAACTGTAGTGTTGCTAGTCACCACTGACTCTAGGAGAAAAGTCATTTTATTAAGGACAGAGGAGAAAGGAACTAAAAAGTAAGAAGGCACACACCCCTGACTAAGGGGACACATTTGTGAAAGAGCTGATGTTCCTTGATGGCTGAGTCCCCACTGAAAAGAAAAAGGTGAGTGCTCTGGATTGCAGTATCCTCTTAGAAAACTAACAACAGATATTAACCTTGTAAAGTGCACTGATAGCCATCCTTTTACCTGATAAAATAGACTTATGACTAAAAATAAATAAATTAATTAAAAAGTAGTAAAATATAAGGATATATATTGTATAATGATTAAAGTATGATTATAAAAGGAAGAGAAAACACTCGTCAATTTATATGAATCAACATTTTTAAGACACCTACTAACGAATCTAAAAACAGACATTGGCAGCAACAAAATTGTAGTAGGGTAATTCAATACCCCACTTTCATCAATCAATGAGACAGAAAATCAATAAGAAGCAAGTGAGTAAAATGAGGAATTAGATCGGATAGACTTAATAATTTTGTAGGGCACTCAAGCCCCATAAAGCTGAGTACACATTTTTCCTAAAGTGCGAATAGAATATTCTCCAGGAGGTGTTGGGTCAAAAAATAAGTGTCGAAAAATTCTTGAAGATTGAAATCACACCAAACACTGTAACACTTTGGAAAATGATTTGGCATTATCTAAATAAGTTGATAATATACATGCCTGCTACTCAGCAATGTGTTATAAGAATATCCTAGCAATTTCACACATGGTGAATTTTAACTGTAAATCAGTTATTTATTAACATTAGAAGAAAATTGCAACCTATGTTCTATAGTAAAATATAAACAACTACTACATGCAAAATATGTAATTTTATAAACAACACACAGAATATATAATTACTAAGAATTACTAAGAATATACAAAAGGACAGTCTATTAAATTTATATTAAGGTAAAATGAAGATAAAACTAGCATATAAAACATAATCTATAAACCAGAGAACATTTAATTTGGGAAGAGGTATAGTGACAATGAGATACCTCAAGGAGGAATTTTGACCCAACATATCCATGATTAAAGTTTCCTACAGAGTGCTATATTTTATAAAAATTAATTAAAATAAATCATAATGCAATACACTACTAAAACTTCAATAACAAAACAAATCTTAATAAAAATTCATTGACAAAGTAAAATCAAACAGATAATGTCTCCCATGGAAGGTTGATCTTATTGCAACCTTTGTTGCAATGATTACTATAGAATTTTAGAACTTATAAAAATTCTTTATAAATGTCATTGATAAGCAATTTAGACAAAATTTGATTTTGAAATTTTCTGAGAAAAAACTGTTATATCTATTTTCTATATGATGATTTATATCTCATCCACAACTAAATCTTTATATACAAAGAGTTGCTAGGTTGTTTAGTGCAATTACCAGTTAAGGAGATATAAAGAATATATAAATTACATTATTCTTGACAATTCTTTCATGGATTTTTACAGAAGTCTGGAAAGGTACATTGAGGACAATTTCTATGCTACACATAATTAATAATTTTACATGAAGAAACTATTGAAAGTTATCCATACAGGGCCTCCCTGGTGGCGCAGTGGGTTAAGCAATGCACTATGAAGCAAATCACAGCCACTGCAACACGAGTTCAATCCCTGCTGCCAGCCAGGGAGGGGACCCACGTGGCGCAGCAGACCTCTCCTGCTGTGCCCGCTGCTCCCCTCAGCGGCGTATTTCAGTTGATCTGCCTGTTCTGCTCCCTGCTCTCTGTGGTGAATCCTCTCACCCACCACACCTCTGGCCTGTACCCCAGTGCTTGTATGCATAAATAAATAAAAATCTTTAAAAAAAAAAAAGAAAGTTATCCATACATACACTATTTTGATGTGTTTTAATTAGATATGCTATTATGTTATATACCAGTTTTATCTTTGCTAATAAAACACAGACATAAAAGTATTGTGTGTAAAAATCCCTGAGAGAAGATAAAAAATAGTAGTAATGTAATGCAATGGCAAGAAGTATAAATATCTGCCTCTGTTTTTGATTTACTAAGGTATTTCAGTGTTTAATATCCATAGAAGTTGAATTTATCATTATTATGAACCATATGTATCATTTCATCAAATATGAAATTATCATCTTATTTTTAATTTAAGAGCAAAGTCTCCAGACAAGTACTATTTATCTATATTTAATAAAAATATTTAACCATGAAAAATTTTACTAATCAAAAGAAAGAAATTCTGAAAAACTTCACAAACAATAAAGGTTAATTACTTCATCTTTTTATTAAACAAGATATTTTTAAGATAATATCTATATGACATCATTAGTTTTAAAATTATTTAAAATTAAAATTATATATAACAATAAACTCAAAATTTTTCTCATGATTTCAAATGTAATATTTGCTTGGATAAAATTATGATTTTTATGTACTTATGTGGCCTCTCTATCACTTGGGGCTCTATACCTATGTGTGTATGACCTCTCTATGCACCTGTGTTGTGTGTGTGAAAGAATGAATAAGACACTCTTGCATGACTGCCTTAAAACAAGACCCATATCACGAGGCAGCTGGGAACACCTAGGTAACAATTGACTGATGGTGTGGCCATAGTCTTAGGTGGTCTAGAACAGGCTCAGAAATTACACCAAGTTCCTACATGTATTCTCCTTGTATATGTTGTTGATATGTACCCTCCTGCTCCCTTCGTTTCCCCTGGAGCCTGCTCCTCCTGCCATTGTCACATAATCACTCATCTTTGTTTATTACTGCTAATAAAATAGGAAAAGGACTGTTCACTGAGCAGCATAATCTTGTCTTGCAAAACCTGCTTTGAACTGACCCCTCAGAGTGTCCCCAGGTATGTGTTGGCACATTCCTGAACCAACATACTGAAAAGCACAAGGGACTGAGGTGATGATGCAATGGTGAAATGGTGGTGGGAAATCCATGGGGACCACAATTGATGTCAAATATACATAAATAAAAAATAAAAGTAAATAAATTTTAAAAATTCAAATATGTGTCTATATATGACAAAGTTAAATACAGTCTACAGTTTAAAAAAAAATTCAAGGCAGGAACTCTGTTTCCTAGTGTGAAATTACTGTACTTTATAAATTAGTCTATAAAAAATGCAGAAGGGATCATAGATTGTTTAATTACCCAGATGGGTAGTTATACCCAAGATCATGAATGCTGAGTGAGCGTGACAGAACCCAGTTTGTCTGATATTTTGACCCACCATTTACACTTACTGAAGTTTCCCTCAGCTGTTCATTCGGATTGCACTCCAACTTGATATCATCGTGTTGGCTACACCCAAGACATCCTGTTCAACCATGAAGTTTATTTGCATACCATGGTCCTGATTTTTTAGCTTCTAGAAAATAATCCTAAAGGTTTGTGCTCAGTAGCCATTGATTCCTATAGAAAAGCCTTGTGAGACACTTTTTAAAACAGGAGGAAGCACATGTCTTTCTTTACCTTTGCCTTCCCATCTATTTTTTAGCTATGTAAAAAATTGCTCTGTAGGGCTTTAATTATTATCATTTAATTTTGGACTGGAGAAACACCAAGTAAAAATCAGTTCACTTCAGAATGTAATTTTGAACACAACCCTAATCATCATGGCTTTCATTATAACAACATAAACGATCCTAAGTTTGTGTAATGTATATATGTATGTGTGTATATATACATATATAACCATGTAAAGAAAATGTCTTGAAACTGAATTATTTAAAAGTTACATTAACTCTTTAATATCAATGTTTATAAGTCAATGATATTATTCTTGATTTTAGAAAAAGAAGAATTTCCAAAATAATTTGTCAAAACAGAATGAAAAAGCATAGTCATTTAAAATGTCCCTTTTTCATGACATACACATCAATGACATCTTTGGAGGTACAACACCTAAAGCACAGATAGTGAAAGAGAGGATGAACAGGTGGGACTACATCAAACTTAAAAGC
>JAGFMF010011601.1:20573-30952 GCA_019455555.1 Galemys pyrenaicus | reverse complement strand
ACTGAGGTGATGGTGCACTGGTGAGATGGTGATGGGGAACACATGGGGATTACAATTAATGGCAAGTATATGTAAATTTTAAAATATTTTAAGAAAAAAAAAAGAGGAAAAGAAAAAAAAAATGTCCCTTTTTATACCAAATTTAGAGAAACCTGATTAGAGTTCCTATAATTATAAAACCCCTAGGACTGGGGAATGATATTAAAAAGTTTTCCAGCTATGACACAGAGAGGTATAATTGGGTAAAAAAGTCATATTATAATTATTTCATATTATAATTGAATTATAATTCAATTAATAATTATAATTATATGAATTATAATTCATACAATAATTCTTTCATATCATATAAGTTATTAAACATAATTTACTTCTGTTTATCAACCATCCTCCAGAAAGAAATAGAACATTTGTAGTCTTCTGTATCCAACAATATAAGAGCAATTATACTTCATTTTATTTTATTCCCCTCTTGACTTTAATTTTTTATTGGGGTTTACAACACCAAAGCTATATAGGTTCACACCTATTCATATATGTGTTACCACAATGGACCTGCCAACATGGCACTGATTTTCTTCCACCCTAGTACACTGTCATTTTCATTGTGAGTTCTACCTTACCCCTTTTCTGCTGGTAACTTCAATTCTGCAGTCAGAGTTCTAGGGTTTATTTTCATTTTATTTTGTTCTTTCCTTTGTTTTGTTCATATTCCATGTGAGGGAAACTATCCAGTATTTATTTTTTTCCTTCTGAATTATTTCACTTAGCATGGTTTCCTGAAGTTTCATCCATATTGTTGCATATGACAAAATATTACCTGATTTTTTTTTGCTGTGTAGTATTCAAGAAAACTTAAATTTGCTTTATTTTTCAATAATGTTATCTCCATGAATAATATTTAAATGCTTTAAAAGTATATATAATATGAAAATAATATGTACAAATGAAATAATGCTTTCAATGAAATAATACTTTCAATGATTACTTTTATAGGTTACTTCTAATACCAGCATCAATATATTTAAATATTTAAAATTAATTTTCATATAAAATGACATCAGAATTGAGCTACACCAAGTATGCATCATAAAATTCTAAAATTCAAAATATGCTTAGGACAGAATAATTGACAGTAATAGTATTAAACAAATAAGCCAAGAATTAGTTTTTATTCCTGATGAAAACTGGTGTATATTTAACAAAATATTCCCATCTAAGGTCTGTAAATACTTCTCATTTGTTATTGATTTTGATTTTTTTTCCTTTCCTAAATATGGGCTTACAAACAGATGTCTCCTGCCTGTAAATTATTTGATAATAACAAATGATATTATATCTTTTTATCCTGGAATTTACTGGCAGGAAAGTAAAAGATCGTACTATTACAGGTGAAATGGATAGATATGCTCAGATATGCTATAAGAAAAGAAGCAAAAATATGTTTCTGATGGGTATGGTAGTATGGCATTCAAATTACCAGAAATTTTGATTTTATTTATTTATGTTTTGATGATATTTATTAATGTTTTTTGGTTCAAGTCAATCAACTCAATGACTTGATTTTTTTGAAACTTAGATTGGGTAGATAGAACTGGACTTAAAAAATTCACAAATAGTGTTTTGAAAATTAACACTTATTTTATATCATCAGTTATTTGGATTATAAAAATAATTTGTTATAATTTGGATTCATGTCTCTAACATCCATTAAATATTCATTTTGAACGTTTAACAGTCTATATTGTGCTGCTTCTTCCCTAATGCTAGAACAAATTTTATTATTTTATTGTAATACACTTTTAGAAATTAAGTACAAACCTTTGTTAACTTTGTTTTAGAAAACAATACTTGACATTCACTTTTTCACTCCCAAATATTAGTTGAGTATTTAAAATAAGCCAAAAGTGTCTTAGGAACCTGGAGTAAATACATATATGGTCTCTCTTTTCCAGGCATCTAGTGAACAAAGTAGGTGGATATTTCTCCTAATTAAAATGTTACTCTCAACTGAGAGTGTTCTGAAGTGGAAAGATAAAAAACTGCATTTCTTTTACAATGAAGTGTTTTGGGTGACTCTCACACACAAAGAAATGCTGAAATAATAAAATACTTCATGGTACAGAGAAGACTATTTTTCTAAAATCAGTTTAGCTTGTGTTACAGTTTTACAAATGGTTATTTATGTTTCCTTTACATGTGACTTCTAAGATTTTCTTTGTGTTTCTAGTCAAAGTAACAAGCAGTTACAAAAAAAAAAAAAAAAAAAAGCAAAGGAACCAAACCTTAAGATGCCACAAGAGCTAATGAGGATTGTCAAGGGCCAGACACATTTTAAAGGGCATTATGTACCTACCCACTGGGATGTTAATGGAACATAAAAATATTTCTTAATCAATCACATATGAGGAAATGTGATTGAGGAAATACTCCCTATCCCTGAAAAGACTCTGCAAGTCTTAGAAATGTAGCTCTCACATAATTTTTTCCCCAGATTTCGAATATAAAGATTATCCCTGAGAATAGGGGGACTATGAACTATTTAGCATTTATCTGAAAACTGTTTTTATGACACAGGGAACATTGCAGAAACAGAATATTATATATAGTTCAAAAAATGTTTTGACCTCTGGCTATGTATACATAACTTTAAGTAATATTTGCAATGCAAACTAAATGGTCTAATGATTATGTTATCAATACCAGAACAGGAAAACTACTTTGACTAGAAACACAAAGGGGTTTCTTTAAGTCAGATGTAAAGGAAGCATAAATAACCATGTGTAAAACTGTAACATAAGCTGAACTGATTTAGAAATACAATTTTCTCTATATATGAAGATTTTACTATTCAGCAGTTCTTTGTGTGTGAGAGTTAACCAAAGACACTTTATTATGAAGGAATCACAATTTTTTGGTAATAAATGGGAAGTAGAAGAAATTGTAAGACAGAATGTAGGAAATAATTTATGGAGAAAATGATAGAAAACAGAAGAACAATATTTTACTTAGAAATCGTGCACTCTGATACCTGTCTTGTTCACATGAATCATGATTCTGAGAGGGTAAGTGATGACAGATGTTGCTTTGTTATAGAAAGAACTTAATGCCAAGCACCTAAGCAACTCATTTCTTAATAAAATAATAATAACAACTTCGAGTTTTTCTAATTGTATCCTTTTCTACTACTATTTCCTCCTTAAATTTTAATCTTGATGGGATCTAATGGTCTGAGTGATTTCACATTCCCAAGTCTTCCTGCTGATAGTTTTAAAAAACAACTTTTTTAAGCACCAGTGTGGAAGTCCTGAGGGGGCATGAGTCTACTGAAAACAAGACCATTTATTTCATTAAGAGCTGCTTAGAAATGATACATTATTTAAATATAAATTATCTTATTTATTAGTGTGCCATTTCTTTCCTGTCATACATTTATTCAAGAGAAATGGATTAGACATTGACATCATTAGTAGGTTTAATTTATAAGAAATGTCTGTTAATGACTAGAACAGCTTTACATAAACAGTATTGAGTCCTGTGGGTACAAGGTGTCTGCTCTTTGCCAGTTGTGGGATTTGAGTAGTCACTGTGTACATTTCATTATTTTTTTCAAAATTATGGATAACAAGTCTTTTCTAAATTTCATGTGCATGTATTTAAAAAGCATATCTTACCAAATCATTTTTGAATAAGTATTGAGTTAGTGTCTATTTTTATATTAGAATTTTCATATTTATTTCTATTTTCATATTTATGTCTATTTTCATATTAGAATTTAAATTCTAATATGAAAACTCATTTTATAAGAACCACAATAACTTATACCAAAAATTATCAGTATATTTAGAAAAATTTTGAGTTTCAGATCTACAAGAATGATTCTAGACACTGCATCAGACATTCACAAAAAAATGAACTCAAAGGGTTTAAAATTAAATTTAAGATTAATAACGTTAAATCTACTTGAAGAAAATAAATGAGAAAATACCATCATATGATATTGTCTATGATTTTTTGATGACACAGATGTAGAAACAACAAAGGAAAAGATAAACAAGTGTGACTACACCTAAATAAAGATTTCTAAAAAGCAAGGAAATGCTAAACAAAATGAAAGAAAAAGTAACTCACTGAGTAAGAAAACATTTTAAAATTATATATCTGATAATACATTAATATACAAAATATACAGACCTTATGCTATCATAACAAAAATAAAATCCTAAAAAACAAATAGTTCAGTGAAAAAAGGAGCAAGGAACCGCATAGACAGTTTTCCCAAAAAAAAGATTCACCAAGACCAACAGGAACGTGAAAAAGTGCTCAGCATCACTAATATTCAAGTAAATGAAAATCACCCCACAATGATGTTTTCTAACCTGAAATATGTTGGAATAATTATCATCTAAAAGACAAGGAATGACAAATACTAGTAAGCATGTGGAGAAAGGGGTGTTGGTTGTAATGGGTGTTGGTTGATGCAGCTACTATGGAAAACAGTAAGAATATTCCTCAAAAAATTAATGACATGACTGCAATATGACTCATCTATTCCACTTCTAGGTACTTACATATGAATTCAGAGAAACATAGATATACCCCACAGCAGCATTATTTATAATAGCCAGACATAGAAACAACCTTAGTATACATCAAGGGACAACTCAATAAAGAAAATATGGAAAATATATACAACAGAATAGTATCACATCATAAAACATGAAGGAAATCCTGTTTTTTGTGACAACCTGGATGGACCTTGAGGGCACTATACAAAGAGAAATAATCAAATAAGGAAAGACAGATAAATATCTGTTTCACTTGTGTGACAAGTGTGATCTCACTTGTGGGTGGAATGAAAACACAAATACACAAACAAAAATCAAAGTAATAGAAAAGATACCAGATTTGTTACTAGTGATGGGGTTAGTGGCAGGGAAGAATTCAGTGAAGATGATCAAAAGTTATAAACCTTAGCACCTCCCTGGTGGCTCAGGGGTTCATGTCTCAGCACTATCAAGCTATTGACAGCCAAACTCATTGACATGAGTTTGAGCCCCTGCCAGGGAGCTGACACACATGGTGCAGCAGACCTCTTTTATCTCACCCGCTGCTCCCCTCAGCAGTGTGTTTCAGTCAATCTGCCTGTTCTGCTCCCCACTCTGTCTCTGGTGGATCCTTTCACCCTCTGTGCCTCTGGCCTGTACCCCAGGTCTAATATGCATAATAAAATAAATACTTAATAAAGGTTATAAACTTCCAGCTATAAAGTAAATAAGTACAAGGTTGGTAATATACAACATAAGTATAGCTATCAATGCTGTATGTTATATTTTACTATAAGCTGCTAAGAGTGAATCCTGAGTTTTCATCACAAGCAAGAAACTTTTTTTCTTTTTGCTATATCTATGAGATTTTGGATGTTAACTAAACCTATTGTGGTAATGATGTCATAATATATATGTTATAACCTGCTGTACACCTTAAATTCATACAGTGCCATATGTCAACTAGTCCACAATATCTCAATAAAACTGAGGAAAAATCTGATTAGAGAAAAAAGATAATCAGCATTTTGTTTTAAATGTTCTTATGAATGATAATCATTTTCTTTAACTTCTCCTACTCTATACTATCAAATTTTACTTCAATGGAAGTTTGCTTTTTATATTGCTATACTTCTTTGTTAATGAACAATATATAACTTCTAAATTGAATATTAATGCATAACAGAGATGCACAGCATTATTTTACATCTAGGCTGTTTGTTTAAAGATTTTCCACCTTAAAAGAACAACTGGAGTACATTTTTCATTGCAATTGCTCAAGAATTCATCATCAAAAAAATCCTTGGATATTTCCAGAGTCAGTATTAGAGCCTTTGATGACAGGGTTATACCAAATAAATGAGACTGTAATTCTTTACACATGATCATCTGGGAGAGATTTTAGGTGAAGTTTTCACAAAATGAAATAAAGATTCAAAGTTTCTCCTCAAAGAATGGTTGCAAAAATTTATCATTCCTTCCTTCCTTTCTTCTTTTTCTTTCTCCCTCCTTGCCATCCTCCTTACTTTACTCTCTTCCTTTTCTACCTTTTAATTTATTTCCTTCTTTTTCTAAGTAGAGAAGCAAATTTTCATGGTTGATGTCATGTGAATGCAAGAAATGCCATTCTTAGTGTGAAGCCTTAACGGATGAAAGATTATTGCCTATGGGTAAAATGAGCTTGTCCCAGAGGTCCAGTCACAATGCTGTAGAAAGAGCTTTCTGGGAAGTCTTATGTCTGATCACCACAAGGTTGGCAAAATATCTCCAGGTTTGAATGAGAGCACACAACCCATAGACATATTGTTCTGCCCTTAGTTGCATGAAGATTCAGCAGACATGATTTGGTTTATGCATGATTTGGGTATGCACTACACTTAATAGCCCAGGGAGAAACACCTTTTCTTTCTGAGAGACAAAGACACTATAAAAATGAAGGCCATCATCCAGCTGATGAGCCAGTTATCTTGCTTTCAGAAATTTTATTGTTCAAATTTAAATTAAAGAACTCCTGTGAAGACAATTTATAGATTTCTAATATTGTCTTCAAGTTATTTAGTTGTTTACTTCAACTATTTTCTAAATGACAAAGAGAGGTTTGAAAAAAATCCAAACCTGGGGGCACGGGGGGGGCAGGAAGAAACTCTACTATATGCATTCTTAGAGAGTTACCCATAAAGTAGAAAAATCTGGCCAAGTAAATGAAGGTTATGTCATTGACAGTGAGATCATTATTTTCTCATTTCAAAAGATCTATAAAAGGGCATAGTGCAGTCCTTGCTGTGTTAATTTGTAAGCATAAATATTTGAAGATAAAACTTTGAAATGTGCATGTGTTTCAAAGTTACAACAGCATATATGAAAGCTAACTTTTCTTTTTTTGAGTCTCTCTTTTTCTAGAGTGTAAGGCAAATCAAACTGTGATTAGTACTAAAATGAGCTTCATATTTAATATTATGGCACCTAACCTATCCATCTAAATAAATAGGGATCATGTTACTAGTAGTTACTCTAATTGGTTTAATTCTATTTTCATTATGAACTAATTATGTATATATTAACTGAGAGCACTTACACAGTTAGCAATAAATATCACTAAATATATTCTACTGAACCTGGATGTAAGATATTTGTATATAACTTTTCATGAGAAGCTTTAATTTTTTGGACTTTAGTGTTTTTATTTGTAAAATAATTGATTTGTACAAAAGGATTACAAAACAATAGCTATCTAGGGGATTACGACTTCTTTTAGATGTCAAGATATATATGTTGAAACATGTAGTTATATTGTTCTACTCTTTCCAATATTAAAAAAAATATTAATTTGTTGACTTTCCAGCTCTTAAAGCAGTACATTTTAAGCAAAATAATAACTTGTGTTCTTCAGTTATTGCTTTGAGAAGTTATTTTATTAATAACAAGATACCGAATATTTTTATGAAGGCTTATTAAGAATAAAGATAAGTTAGAACTATAAAATAGTTATGCAGCAAGGGTCAACAAAACAATACATTCCATGGGCTCTTTTGGCTTTTTAACTGTACACAATATTATAACTGAATGACTTTGTTACTTTGAATTCCATGTTGTCCCCATTAGATTCTAAGCAACTATCTGTTTAGATGAAATAAAGAAATAAATCATCTCTATCGTATATGAGGTGTAGACACTATTGATTTATTTTTTTTTAAATCTCTAGGGAAATTGTTTTTAAATTACAATAATAAAGTGGACAGAAATTAATGTATCTACACAAACTAGAGCAACAGATTAGTATGTAATTAATTTTCAATTTTTTTCAGTGAATTTTAATTTCACTTCTTCCTTCAGGAAGATATGTTATTACTAAGAGTTTATAGATAGCTATACTTTTTGATATTTGCACTGTTCCTTTGTGAGCTAGTGTTTGAAGACTGCTATATTCAGATACATAATTATTTCCTTTCAGACACTGATCATGTACTATGTTATCTGACTTCACTAGACTAAAAGTCCTTCAAAGAAAATCTTTGAAAAGAGATTTTACTTTAAATAATTTAGGAAGAAGAAATAGATAAACTACAATGAATATAATAAATGATTAACATTCAGACACTTCTGCATTAATATTTAATAAGAAAATGTGTTGCAACATGCAATATAAACTTTACTAAATATATAAAAACATGAAGCATAAATCATTTAGATTGCCTTTCTTATCAATCTCCAAGATAGCTGTAAGTGCACATAAATGGTGCCTCTCCACAAATACATAATTAGCTTCCACAAATACATAATTACCTCATAATTCTTTGCATGTTCTTTACCTTACTGCTCTATAGCTTTCCACAACCATTTATCTATTATTTATTGCTTTGTTTTTGTTTGTTTGTTTTATCATTGAACAAGAACCTCCTAGTTAATATGGAAATAAACAACTTTTAAAAATGTTGTAATTTGTTTAGAAATGGTTACATAATTCTATAAATACAAGATGTATATAACATCTGAATACATCTTAATATAAATATTTAATTATTCAAAAATCAGGAATTTTCTAAAATCAATAGTTATACAAATTTTTGTTGTTAATTAGAATTAGTTTAAAGGAACAATTAATGGATCATATAGAAAGGTTATTCAAAAATATATAAAGTAAGTTGAATTTTACCTGAGTAGAAAATACAGTATTTGAAATAATGGTGAAAGACTGTTTGTATCTAAGTGAACTCCTTTTTATAAAAGGAGTGAACTCCTTTTTATTTTTCTTCTGTTAGAAAGTCTATAAAATAGTGTTATACACAAAATCTGAGGTCAAAGAATACAACACTTCATTTTATTTTATTTTTTTAAAGATTTATTTATTTATGCGTACAGGCATTGGGGTACAGGCCAGAGGTGCAGGGAGGTGAGAGAATCCACCAGACAAAGTCGGGAGCAGAACAGCCAGATGAACTGAAACACACTGGTGAGGGGAGCAGCGGGCGAGGCAGGAGAGGTCTGCCTGTGCCATGTGGATCACCTCCTCACCCGGTGGCAGGGATCATACTTGTGCTGCAGTGGCTATGGTTTGCTTCATAGTGCGTTGCTTAACCTACTGTGCCACCAGGGAGGGCCCAACACCTCATTTTAGATTGAGCATAAGTGGCATTTTTGAACTCTTTCTCCAGGATTCTAAAAGTGTTCTACAAATTTCCATATATACCAGTGCTCAAATAATCCAAAATATATAAGACAAAAGTGAGTACAGGACATGGGTCTCGATAGTGTAAGATATGTGTTTGATTTGAAAATTGATTTCAGATTTATTAGGCGATAAATGGTACTTGCAAAACCTCTTTCTACCTCAAAACCATTGATTTTATACAATGTTTTCAGTCTGACTTTTGCAAAACATCTTTTCCCTGTCAATTTGTACCTCTCCAAATGGTATTTTTACATCATTACCCTGTTAGGTTACTTTATTATATTGCATAATCTTAGCGTACTTAAAATGTTAGGTGCTGAAAATTTTTATTTATATTGAAATGTATGCAAGTGTTTTTATGGAGGAAAAAAAAAACCTTAAAGTATGGACACAATTCTAAAAAAATGTACAAAGCTGCTGTTGATTAAATAGTATATTCAGTTGGATAGTGAAGTTAAGGAAATAAAATCATTGCTGGTATTATAATTGGTGTCTCCTGGGACTTGACTTTGAAGCTCTTTTGCTACAAACCTACAAAACATCTATGTAACAATCGCTCATTACATGTAGTCACTTCCCTCTGAATGTCCATCAAATATTATTTTATTGCTTCCTTTAAGAATTTAATGTCTTGGTGCCTCCCTGGTGATGCAAGGGATTGAGCAGGGCACTGTGGGTCCTTCCCAGCCACTGCAGCATGAGTTCTATCCCCAGTCAGGGAGGGGACCCACATGGCTCAACAGAATTCTCCTCTTTGCCTGCTGCTCCCCTCAGCAGTGTAGTTCGTTGCATCCCCTGTTCTGCTCCCTGCTCTGTCTCTGGTGAATCCTCTCACCCTGCACAGTACCTCTGGACTGTACCCCAGTTATGTATGCATAAATAAGTAAAATCTTAAAAAAAATTAAAATCTCATGTATCTCATGGCAACATTTAAAATCCCAACCGCTCTCACTATGGTTATCTATATTCCTGATAAATCCCTAAAGCATAGAGAAGAACTCACCTAATTGTGTAAGGAAATGGAATTTCAAAAGCAAGACATAAGACCAATAATTATAAAAGGAAATTTCTCCTTCCTTCCTTCCTTCCTTCCTTCCTTCCTTCCTTCCTTCCTTCCTTCCTTCCTTCCTTCCTTCCTTCCTTCCTTCCTTCCTTCCTTCCTT
>JAGFMF010011601.1:0-20523 GCA_019455555.1 Galemys pyrenaicus | reverse complement strand
TCCTTCCTTCCTTCCTTCCTTCCTTCCTTCCTTCCTTCCTTCCTTCCTTCCTTCCTTCCTTCCTTCCTTCCTTCCTTCCTTCCTTCCTTCTCTCTTTCTTTCTTGTATATGTCCTAATAACCACTAAAACCAAGTATTTTATTGTTGTTGTTGTTATTTGACTGGCTAGAGAGACTTATCACCTTCTATTTAAAACCCCTAAATTCTTTTAGCCAATGCATTTCATTAATTGCCAAATGCTAAGAATGTTCTATTAAAAAATATATTTACGTGGGGACAGTATTTTAAAAATATTTAAGTGGATATGGGTCCTGAAATTCTATTCTTTATTATGTTTTCTTTTAGTTTTAAAATTTCAGTGATACAATTTTAATATGCTAAATTATTGTTAGCATAACAATATTGTTAGCATAACAATGAGGTATGTTTGAGACCTTCTAAAAGAAAATCTTAATGAGTGTGAATTGTCAGTGCAATGATCAGCAGATACAGAGAGGCAACTGATGTTGAAGATAAGCAAAATCTCATGATAATGTCTACATCAGTAACTTCAGTGTATATTCATTTTAAAATGAAGAATTGATTTAGTATTTTGTTGAAAAGTATAAATTGGGAGTCCTTGGACCACACTTTGAATAGCATAGCATTAATATCCATTGTTATGGGTCTTTTGTATTAAATCTTAGACCATGTGCTTAGATTATGCTGCAATATTTTCTTGTTGTACCTTAAACATGCTTCCTCTTTCAGGTTGGCAAGGGAGGATCTTCAGCTTGAGTCAAACACTGAGTATAATTCATCTGTCTTCCACAAATCTGTCAGTCCTGAATTTGCATCTGAATTATCAATTCTAATTGCCTCTGAATTCTGGGATAAGGTTCTGGGAGGTGAAAGATAAAAATGGAATGAGGGCTTGGGAATTTTTTCTAAGAATAAACTTCAGTATACTTATCTTAGTGTATCACAGAAGTTCCAATAATATTGAGTTTGACTCTCAATCTTTTTGATCCAAGTAATATACCCATCAGAACAAGTAATTTTGGTGAAAGACAGCTTCTGTTGATTTTTAACACCTAGAAACAAAGCACATTGTAAGATAAAAAAATAGAATAATTAAAAAATTAAAACAAAAATTTTGAAAAAAGAAAAAAGAGTGGGTCAGTCATGTACTTATTTTCGTATTATTAGTTCTTGAAGGATTCATCTTTGTTTTGCTTATAGGACTTGTTTTGACTTGATATGGGTTATCCTTGAACAAACAGATTAATAGGAATAGGATCAATAATCAGGGAGGTTTTTATGTTCCTAGAAAGTATCTTCAGAAATGGATGGAGAGTGGTTGAGACATATCAGAATCTGAAAGTATTTGAGACTTTAAAAAATTGAAATCCTATTCCTTCTTCGGAAAGACTAATGGGATTGTAGGGGGATAGATGATAGAGTCAGTAGCTCTTGGTACATATTTAAAATATTTAAATATTTAAAATATTTAGTCAGATTCACATCTTTATATTTGATAATAAGAAACTGGACAACAAATCATAGTTTCATTGAATTACTGAGAAGCCTATGTTCACATGAAATAAACAACAGAGAGTAGGTAAGAATCTTGGCACTGCACCCAACTGATATTTGAGTCTTCTCAGGAATCAAAGAGATTCAAATCAAGAGTCTGTGCTAAGGCCAAATAAAAATAGAATAAAAATGTTGGCAGCACTTGAAGCAATGAATATATGTGCTATTGTTAAGTAGACATCATTTAGTTGTCCAGGGTTTGGGACTCTGAAGATAAAGACATCACTAGAAACCATTTTTTTCTATCCAGAAAGTGGCCTGGGCTGAGCATAATCTGAGTGGCGGCACCAAATTTTGAGGAAGAACATTAACAATGTTTTTTGAATGAAGAACTTATTCTTACAGTTTAGCATCTGATGACAAAGCACTTTTGATTTAGCAAAGTGGTAGAATGAAAGGAATGTGTACTTATGTCATGTGAGAGCCATCTCAAGACTGGAAGGAACATTTCTGTGGGTTGAGAACATGAGTGGGAAATTTCTATTACTTAGTTTCTCACACACATACAATTATATTAAATATCAGTGCTGGTTAACTTAGAGTGAATGCAAGTATTTTACCCTCCCTTACTTATTTTTATTTAACTTGATTATTTTCAGTGAATTATATGAAAATCATATGAGAGGTTATATACTTTTATACTGTACATTTTCAGAATACTCTTTGTCACTACTAAGCCTAGGTAATTTTTTAAAAAAGATTTATTCATTTATTTAAACATAGAAGAACTTGGGTGTAGACCAGAGGTGTGAGAGGGTTCACCAGAGACAGAGTTGGGGAGCAGAACAGAGGGATCTGCTGAAATACACTGTGGAGGAAAATAGGGGTCAAGACAGGAGAGGTCTGCTGTATACTATGTGGCTCAGCTCCCTGTGTGGGGATGGAACTGAAGCCATAGTGGAGACAGCATGAGAGCACTGCACTGAGGCTTAAACCCTGAGTCACCAGGGAGGCACCACCCACCCCACCCCCACAAATATAGTAAGAGAAACTAAGAATTTAAAATAGAATTATTTTATTATTAAAGAATATTTGCACTCCACCTCACTAAAATATTACAGAATATAGAACTCAACTCATTAAAATAAAAATCTTCCATCCACTCTCTTTCTTTTATTCTTTCCTCACATCATTGTACAAGAGTAGCCGTTATAGCATATTTTGTGTATATAAAATATGCATTAATATAATAATGATTAACATTAATTAAGTAGGAACAGGGAGTGGTGTAGTATTTTCAATTTTTATTAATACCTATTTCTTATAAAAATCTTTTAAATGATGTTATTAATATTTCCATTATGCCACTCAAAGAAGTAATATAATTCACAAAAAGGGAACATGGTCAATGTACAGAAATGACAGAGCTTGTTTTCAAACCAGGTATTCTGTATGCAAATTCCATGTTCTCAACAAAATGCTATTATCAATTATAATTTTTAAACTTTTTAAGAACTTACTTTCATTGCTAAGAAATATAATTTTCATCTTTTTCCATGTTGGAACACATACATATATACTCTAACATTTTAAACAGTTGTCTAAATTTCAGACTTAAAGATTTAATATAATACTTTGTTATTCACTTATTGATGCAGTTGTACTTAAAATTTTTCAGTGAAAATTTTGTAAGCATATTTCTATGTTTTCCCTGTAATATCTTTAGAATAAGCCTATAGAACTAAAACTCAGAGTTTCAGCATGTATAAACTTATAGTAATCTATATACAATGTCCTAGGACTATTATGAATTAATTTTCAAACTGTTGACAAAAGCAGTAATTATCAAAATTTGATCACTGACCTTCAGAATATTTTACTTATTGTTGTTACTTAATTTTAAAAGATTTTGACTGCAGTTTATTTAGCTTGCTTAATGACCATTCGTTTCTTTGTCTACTAGCAGCTTCTTCATATTTATTATCCATCTTTCTGTAAGATCTTAGTCTTTTTTCTCACTTTTAAGAGCTCTTTGTATGTTAATGTAATTACCCTTTATCTGACAAATATATAACTTTGTTATTGTCAATTGCACTTTAGTTTTTCATTTTTATACATTTCTCATTTTTTCTTTTTATAAAATATGCTATTCCTTATCCAACACATAAGAAAGTACCATCCTATTTGTCTGTTATCCAGTTTTTTTCTTTATTTTCCTTTCAACTAGTTTATTCATTTGTAGTTTATTCTGATGTGACATAGTTTTCTAACCATTTGACCCCATGACTAGAGCCAATGGTTTTCTGATTTGAAGTACTTCTGTGTAATATATTAGATATTCATGATGAAACTAAAAATAATAAATAGGAACAAACAAGATAAACTATGGTGTTTATAGAGTTGCATTCACCCACATTTAAATAATTCCAGGAATGTTTTACTTTCAGAAAAATAAAGTGCCCATATAAAACTTTTGCTAATGGGCCAAGAATTTAAAACTTTGCAAATAGTAAAAAACACGTCATTTTATAAAGATTAGAAACACATGAGGAGAGAGGATTTGCATAATTTTCAATTTTAAAAGTTACAAATCATACACTATACCATATGTAGAAGGAAATATGGTTTTCCTTTCCTTGTCTTTTAGGATCCTCAGATATAAAACAACTTTGGGAGGCTCTTGGTGCATTTCATAGTCTTCAGGCTCATTTATATATATATATATATATATATTCACAAAGTGAAGCTTTCTAGGGGTAGAACCATGACCCATGTCTTAAACATAGGTAGTATAATGGAATAACAAATTCCTGCAACAAAACACTGATGCTAAGTGCAACAATACATTTCTGGATAATAATATCCTTAGGTGTAATGACTAATTGTTTATGAGTTTGCTATGTCTTATGTTTTTTTTTTTCTCATTCTATTTTTAGTCATATTAAATGTCTATTTCTTGGAGCTTAGATGAGCAATTCAATAAATTCATAAATTTGTCACTCTAATTTAATATGATAGAAAAAAGTGAAAGCACAATTTATCACTTTCTATGACTTTTCAAATAAAAATACTGGAGTTAGGAGAAAAATAAGTCTCATTCAGACTGCACAATCCTTATCTCAATTAGATACACACTAGACATGAAATTACTGCTCTTCTGAATGGATGATAAACTCCAGCCTCAAAAGTTTATAACATTTTTTATGCCTCTGCAAGAGCTAGGCCATAATTCCTGAGATCATATCAAGCATACAACCATCAGTCTCTGTATTTACAGGCACACATGGCGGGCTTATTTGTTTAATTTTAGATGTAGTGTACCTTTGAGTACAAATGTGTATAAACATGAATCAGGAAAAAAAGGTATGAGAATTCTAGAGGCCAATATTTAATTTTTCCCTAAAAATGAGCTCTCACCTATTTCTGGTGTGTTGAAAATGAAGCTTGTAATTTCCCAAAGGTGTAGAGTGAGAAATAGATAATATTGGGAAATACATCAGAGGGCTTTTCTCCTATAATGAAAAATATGAACATGTACAGAAAGATTGTTTCTGCCAGTTGTGGCAGCATTTAGGAATATATGGGAAGAGGTCTTAATAGTAAATTGAATATAAACATACATGCCATTAAAATTCAATAACTTCATTTCTCTCTCAGCTTTCAGCATGACAGAAAACATTTTAATGATGGAATCAAAGGGACAATGACTGTGTTTTCCCCTTACTTTCTAGTAATGTGGGTTCATCTTTATCCATTATGTAAAGAAAAGGTCATCAAAAAGGCAAGTATTTCAAAAAAAGCAAACAGTGATTTTTCAGAGGAACACTGATCATATGTGTCCTGCTCTGTGTATGCCTATATCATTTTTTCACTGTGAAACTTCTGCTAAGATATAAAAACATTTATTATTTACTATAATTTACAATTGTGCCTTATAAGTTTGCTAGGGTGTAGCAGCTGAAAAGTAAGAAACATAGTAAGTAAAATGATTAAAATGACATACAACATAATTTAATTTTATTCATTTGACAAATAGGTCAATTTATATTACTTTGGTTTCCCTGTAGCCACTTGTCAATCTATTTTTCCTTTGTATTGGGTTGCTTTATTAAGCATAATCTGTCTCATTTCTTTGCCTTTTTAATGTCCCTCTTTGTAGAGAACATCTGATTCATTTTATCTTTAAAATTTGAACTTGTTTTCTAAAGATAATATATAATAGTTTTTAAGTATGTGTAAAATAGAGATTATACATCTATGTATGGAATTACATATGCTGTATTTCACTGTTCTTGCAATGAATTGTGTGTTGCCATTTAAATGTAATGAAAAGTTACAAAGCAACATCAAAAGCAGAATAGACTGCTTAAGATATTCTATCAATTAATTCATTCTTTTCCTCCTGTGAATAAATCTGTCATATGACTAGTTGTGGCTCAAATATTATGTTAGTCATTCCCCATATTAAGATCAGACATATTCATTGAACTAGGAATTCACATCAGTGAAAGAAAAGTACAGACTGGAAACTTGATGAAGCGAACCATGGTAGGTAAAGACATGGTGAAAGATGATGAAAACACCTGCTCTGCACATGACTGAGACTCCGAAGTTGCACAAAATTGTATCACTCTGTAAAACTATGGGCTGTTGAATTTAAATAACTCTCAGAAGATAAGCACATGGCTATGGGTCAAAAGGAAACTCTAGGTTTAGTTTATGAACTTGTGTAATAGGAGAGAACATATCATTGGATAATTTTATAAGTTCTCTAAAGAGTTAAATGACCTAATAATTATAATAAATTTATGAGGATAAAGCCTACTTTTATCACTTTCCTACATTGTAGAGAAATTTCTTAAAATAAAAAAATATGAGTAGACATTAATCTTGGTTTCTCTCCATATATCTCTGAATTTTTCTCATGGCATGATAATTAATGGCTTTAGAATATATAGTACAAGCCACAGAGATGTTCAGAATATACACAGTAGCTTGATAATAATGTGAGAAACACTATTAGTGAACCTAATATATTTTTATCTGGAATTTAAATTTCTATCTAACTTAATTCCTTTGAATCCTCTGTAGTCAGTTAAAGACAAGGCTATGGCAGCTAATTAAAAGTGAGCTCCTACACAAAAAATAAATAAATGGTACACCATCAAAATAAAAAAGTCTCTGCAAGCAAAAGAATAAAACAAAATAAAAAGATAACCTTCTGATTGGGAGAAAATATTTGCATATCATATATATGAAGAGGCTATTATCCAAGAATTCACACAACTAAAGTAAAACTTGGGCCTGCCTGGTGGTACAGTGGGTTAGGCAACGCAGTATGAAGCAAACCGCAGCCACTGTAGCACGAGTTCAATCCCTGCCGCTGGCCAGGGAGGGGACCCACATGGGGCAGCACACCTCACCTACCTGGCTTGCTGCTCCCCTCAGCAGTGTGTTTCAGTCAGTCTGCCTGCTCTGCTCCCCACTCTGTCTCTGGTGGATCTTCTCACCACCCACACCTCTGGCCTGTACCCCAGCTCTTGAATGCATAAATAAATAAATCTTAAAAGAAAAACTCAAAAACAAAGCAAAACCAAAATTTAAAAAATTGTCAGAAGTACAAAATGGAAACATTTAAAAGATGAGGATAATACCTACGTTTACCACTTTCCTACAGAGTAGAGAAATTTCTTAAAAAAAAAATATGAATAGACATTAATCTTGGTCTCTCTTCATATATCTCTGAGTGACCATCAAGTACATTGAAAAATGGTCATCATCTGGTTCTCTCTGGTGGCACCAGGAGTATGTCTCAGTGCTATCATGGTCCCCCCAGCCACTTAGGCCTGATTTCTATGCCCAGCTATGGAAGTGACCTATATGGTACAGCAGACCTCACCTGTCTTGGCCGCTGCTCATCTTGACAGTTGCTCCCCTCAGAAGTGTATTGTGTTATATCCGCCTGTTCTGCTCCCTGCTCTGTCTTTGGTGAATGTTCTCAGCTCTCATACCTCTGGCCTACATCCCAGTTCTTGTGTGCATAAGTAAATAAAATAAATCTCTTAAAAAAATGCTCAAAAATTGCTCATCATCAATTATCACCATGTAACTGCAAATGACTTTAATGACTTCTGTGAGAATGATCCATATTTAAAAAGAGCAAAATAATTGTAGGCAAGGGAGTAGAGAAAAGGCAACCTTAATTCACTGTTGATGTGAATGCTGACTGGTCCAGCACCTATAGAAAATAGTATGGAGATTCCTCAAAATATAGAAAATAGATATGCCATATGATTGAGCAAATTTATCCTTAGTTATCTACGAGATTAATGCAAAAACACTGTTACAAAAGAATACATCCACTCCTATATTCATGGTAGTACTATTTACAATAGCTAAGTTATGGAAACAATTCGATATTTACGTGATAAATAATTAATATAATTTAAATAATTAAATATTTTAAATCTTTACATGCAATTTGAGCAATTTTTGTTCTATTATCACTTTTTTATGTGCTTGCAAGTGACTTTTCTAAATAAAATTCTATTTTTTGTAGGTTTCTTGATGCCATTGTATTGCAATTCATAATTTTGTATGTGGCTTCAGTATTGATTGTGTGGGTAAAGTTTGAATTTTTATTATTTTATGAATTTTTATTATTTTATTATTTTATACTTAAAAAGATCAGCAATCTCCTTAAGGAATTCTTGAAATTTCTTTTGCTTTAAAAAGATTATCAACATAAAGATCATAAAAAATAAAGACTTTCAGTGATATCCTACTTGTTTTACATGAAGATATATATATATATATGTATCTCCAAATATTGATCATAAAATAACATAGAGAGTCTTGAAACACGGGCCTACATGTTGATTTATAAATATTAATGTTCTACTGAAAGGGCTGCACCTATTTTCTCTTCTATTAAATATTTTTATGTGAGTTAAAATATTAATCTCACATAAATACTCCAGTATTCATAACTAGAAAAAATATACAAAGTTTTTGATTAGTAATATTTTGAAAAGATCCAGGGATCAAATAGTGACAGAGTAATTTCTTGCTTTGCTCACAAGAAGAATGATTAACAATTATTCAGGAATGGGAAAAGAAGGGAAAATTCCACAATGATGGTGGTGGTCTGAAGCAACCTCTAAACCTCAGAACCAACACAGGATATAGTAAACTAATAAGGAATCAGGGAATAAAATTATAATAAATTAAAAATCAAAATCAGCAAACAGCTATGAATCAGAGATATTCTGCAGTGTGGGAGGAGGGAGAAGGAACAGAACAAGGGTGAGAAGAGCACAGGATGGTACACAGGTGAGTTGGTGGTGGGAGTTTCATGGGGACCTCACCTGCGTGTAGTCACAATGTATACTTTATGTCAGAAAGTATACATTGAACAAAAATGAAGAATGATGTGATATATATATATAAAGGATGCAATGGGAATCTATACATCACTGTAATGGAAGATAGGTAGAAAGTGATGTACAGAGCTGGACATTTGGAGACAGAAATGGCTGGGCTTCCAGACAATCAAAAGCCCTGGTGGGGAGAGAGCAGACATACTGTAATGCCCATTCTTTTGTTCCAGATGATAAACACAGCAGAGAAGCTGAGGTACTCCACAAAGCCTCAGAATTTAGATAGAAGGACAAAATGAAAGAGACTATACATCACTTTCCCCAAACCGCGTTATCTATATGGGCTCTATGAAAGTCAGATCCATGAATAGAGGGTTGAGTTCAAATCTGGGACTCCAAAGAAGAGCAATGACAGTGGCATCTCTATGGTATATCCCAAACACTGTTAGATGAAATTCCAAGAACACAGCAGGGAATATGCCACAATATCTATGTAACACCTAAGACACAAAAGAGGAAGGAAGGAAGGAAGGAAGGAAGGAAGGAAGGAAGGAAGGAAGGAAGGAAGGAAGGAAGGAAGGAAGGAAGGAAGGAAGGAAGGAAGGAAGGAAGGAAGGAAGGAAGGAAGGAAGGAAGGAAGGAAGGAAGGAAGGAAGGAAGGAAGGAAGGAAGGAAGGAAGGAAGGGGAGAGGGAGGGAAGGGGGAGAGAGGGAAAGGGGAGGGAGGGAGGTTCTTTTATCCTATTGACTTCAGACACGGGTATGTATCAGTGTATACACATACACATAATACATATGTGCATAATATATACATGCAGTATACATATATACATATAAATATATATGAAATATATATGTGTATATTACTTTAGGCACATATATGGTACAATAAAATAATAAAATGATATTTTATCTCAGAGAGAAAATACAGCCAATTAGACACATTTCTAAATGCTTCTCTTAATAATCTCTCCAAGCTTTTATTTAGAAACAAAAGCTCTGGAGATTTTTAACAATTGTTTTTTTCTGTGGAACTTCTAAGGGTGTTTTTTCTACTATAAAAATACAACCTTCAATATATAACTGTCATTTAAACTTGTATAATTTTCATTATTCACTTTCTATTTAAAAAATACATTTTAACCAAAAAAAGATGAAACATAAATTTAAAAACTATAGCTAATAAATATACATATCTACATGTGTACATCTATATATATCATATATAACATACAAAAGAGAAAGTGAAATTTTCAAATGTCACAGGTTTAAAAAGAGACAAATCATTTTAAGCCTAAAGCAAAATACTGATACCTCTTCATGACCATATATATATATATACACACACACACACACACACATATATATATATATATATATATATACTACTATGTAATATATAATCTAATGAGTAGTATAATATTGTGGTGAAATGGTGGACATTGTAATCTGATATTTTCCTGAAAAGTTTCTTAGAATCCTAAAAATTATACCTGCTTTGAATCTGAAAAAGGGTAATACATCGAATAGCTTTGCATCAAAAAAAAAAATCTTATAGCTCAAATTTTGTTAGACACTACAATGTTTTGTTGAACTATTTTTGAAATTATCAGGTAAAATATTGAACAAAACTTCCTATACTCCAAAATATTTGAAATTTATAAGTGTGACAATATAGATAGGTTTCTAGGAAGGTTACCTAGACACTTGATGGGAGGATTATATTTTTCTAAAATTTTATCTCATTATTTTATATGTAGTGTTTTAGTCAAGAAGTTTAGACCATTCATCATACACTATGAAATAGATGATATTACATAATGACTTCTGAGAAGCTCATATAAACACTGCCTCATTCAAAAATATTTAGGTATCATTCTCAGGAAGCAGAAATGTATAAACATATGCTCATATTATCTCACTGACTCATGACAACCAATCATGGATTTATGTATGCATTTATTTATTTAATGAAGTTATTTGGTGGTGGTTTTAATTGCTTCCACCCAATGGCTCATTTGCAAAATATTAGCTGTTAATAAATGTACCATTCAAGAAAATTAATGAGAGATGGAAGTCAAAATTGGACACAAGTCTTTGGTTTAAAGTCCATTTGGTAAGCCATTTTTCACTACCTTGAGTGAACATAATAAACCTTAGGTTCTTTTTATATTGTTTTTCTGAGGTGTGTGATTCAAATGCATAGGGTCACAATCCTTTCTTCAGATTTATGTTTCTACACTACACATACCACAGCTTCAGAGACATCCATATTCCCCAAAGATTCTGACACAACAGGTTTAAGATTCATCCTTGAAACTGATTTTTCCAGATTCCCTAGAATATTATAAGACTTTTCCTCTATGGACCATACTTTGCCAGATATTAGGAGAACCTCACCGATTTTCCTGTCAACTTTCTTTTTCCAACAGGATGGCTACTTTCTCCTAGTTTACTTGTATTTAGGGGCATTGGCATTACAATATCATAAAGCAAATTCACCAGTTAGAAAAGAGAAGCATTTATACTTTGTGTAAAATTTAAAAAAAAGCTTAATTCTACCCTGGAGATTAAAGAGAAAATTATAACTTATCATAAGTATTCTATATAAGTGATGACTATGACTAATATGCTAATAATAATTGATGATACAAAGAAGTGGATATTATTTTTTTCTCTCAAGAAAATAAAAATGATTTGAATTGTATTCTTCAAAGCTCAAATTACTATGTACCTTCTACTTTCTGATTTATTCACTCACACATAATTTTTCAACAGTAATTACAGGTCATGTGCTATGCTTCATATTGCATATAAATAAAATATTCAGAAAAGACAGATTTAATTAACAAGAGATTTGAGAATAATTTCAGTTTTCAGGTTCTCTAAGATCTAGTGAGCTCATTGGTATTGTAACTAGTGACATTTATATATGGCTAATGCACATTTAATAAGTGCATCAGTATTTTTTCCGTATGCACATTATTTTCTGTTTAGATAAACTATATTTTAAGTTTCTACCATTGTAGAACTATTAGTAATTTTTAAAATATTGTTCCTTACCTTATAATTATTTCTCATTATTATTTTAGTTTGCTCAGCAGCACTGAAAGAATCTGCCATGAATCAAATTAAATCCCTTTCTTCAACTAAAAATAAAGGCAGATCTTGATTTCACCATTTTATCTTTTGTTATCTACCTTTCCCTAAGCAGTGTAGACAATTTCTGTGTTTTGAATTAGAAACTGGTATTTAAGTGAGCTAACTTTCAAAGAATAGGGGATTTCATAGGAAATCCCAGGGATAATTGTCTAATATAATTTCTCATTTGTCAGTTGTGGGGGATTATGCTAAGTGAAAAATATCAGGAGGAAGACAAATATTACATATTGTCACATATATGTGAAGTGTAGAGAAACCAAATGACCACAAAAAACCAAACTAACAACGAACCTTACAAAGCTGACTATTGAAGTAACGTTGCCAGAGAGGAAGCAGGAAGAAGAGGGGGTGAGGACAAAGTCAGAAGCAAACACAAGGACCATGGTTAAAGACAGTGAATGGTTTGGTGGTATGTGTCATATGGTAAGGACACAAAAAGGGAAGTTCCTATACTTCTAAAACACAAACAATATTGTAAAAAAGTACCTCAATAAAATTTAAAAATGCTAAAAAATAAATTAAATTCAATTTCTTGACATTGTATGTATTCATCACTAGAGGATGATAGATATAAAAGGATAGAAAAACACAATGTAAAATAAATTCAATATTATAAGTATATGTTTTGCATAATATTTCAATAATGAGCTTGAGTTATTCATGGAGATTTTCTCTCATCTTCACAGGCGTATTTTTTCTCAACTTTAAATAATTCTTAAATATAACCTTGAAGTGTAATTAATTAAAATATTCAAAAGCATGTATATATACATATATATGTATGCAATTAAACAAATATATGCATTCATCATATCTTCACATACATATATATATATAGGAGTGCATGTATGTGTATTTATAACTCAAAAATTATCTTTTTTTCCCCCCTACCATTAACTATTCTTTAATTCTACTATTTACTCTGGGTAAGGGAATGCACAAGAAGAATGGCGACAACAAGAAATATCACTTTCTTGATTAGAGTCATTCAGGACTACATTTCAAATTCTTAAACCAACCAAACAAGATTTCTAATCTGTGTGTTTCAAGCAGACTTTATGAGTTTTCTAATTTACTATCCAATAACATTACAGTTTCTATAGCAACTCTGTAAGAAAACATGGCACTTGTGTTATAGCACTTGAAAAGAGAGAAATGCACCATAGACACTCAAATAGATTTTTAAAGTTAGATAATAACCTGTCTTTCTGTGACCAGCATACCATGTTTTATACACACAAATAGGACTTCAAATCCTCTTTTCTATAATTGTAGAACAATTATAGCTACATCTATAACCAAATCTATATTTATATACAGATCCATTTTCAAAGAAGATATATATATAGTATATAATTTTACCTGATCACAAACTGCATTCACTAACAAATAAGTGATTTATTTTTCAAAACTTTTCCCCAAGGTTATTTATTTTTATATACAAGACAAGATTACTTTGTTCATTTATTTATTTTTGAGGTATTTTTTAGAGTTGCAGTTTTATAACAAAATTGAGAGGAAGAGACAGGGTTTCCTTATAACCCTGATAAGACACATGCATTGCCTCCCTTGCAGTATTAACATTGTTCACCAGAATAGAATTTTTATTAAAATGAGGATGAATCTGTATTGACACATTATTATCGCCCAATGTTCATAATCAACATTATGCTTTACTCTTGGTGCAATACATTCTATGGATTTGGGCAGATGTATAATGACATATATCTGTCATTACAATAAAGTATTTTTACTGCCCCAAATTTCCCCTATGCTTTGCATTCTTCCTCCACACCACCAAGTTCTGTCAACTATTGTACTTTTAATTGCTTCTGCAGTCTTGCCTATTCTAGAATCCATATAATTAGAATCATCAATATGCATTATTTTTACATTAGTCTTTTTCATTTAGTAAACTGTGCTTAGGTTCCTCCATGTTTTTCATAACAAGATAACACATTTCTGTTCAATGATGAGTAAAATTCCTTGTCTGGATGTACCAGATTTTTTTTTTTAATCCATCCACTTAGAAACTAACATCTCAGTCAATTCCAAATTTTCACAAGTATGAAAAAGTTCCAATAAACATATTGTTTAGAAATTTGTGTTAATAAAACTTTTCAACTAATCTGGGCAAATACAAAGTGGTGTGATTTTGGATTTTATGGTATTAGTATATTTATTTATTTAAGAAACTGTGTAGGAGCTTCCCTGGTGGTGCAGCGGTTTGAGCTCCGCACTATGAAGCATCCGCTGCACAGCAGCACGAGTTCGATCCCTGGCTGGGGACCCACATGGGAAGGCAGACCTCTCCTACCTGACCCGCTGCTCCCCTCAGCAATGTATTTCAGTCGTTTTGCCTATTCTGCTCCCCACTCTGTCTCTGGTGAATCCTCGCGCCTCTGCCTGTACCCCAGCACTTGTATGAATATAAAAAAAGAAAAAGAAAGAAGGAAACTGTGTAATAGACTGTATCATTTTGTATTTCCATTAGCAATGAATGAGAGTTTTTGTTGTTCCACATATTCACCAGCATTTGATGTTGTCAGTGTTATGAATTTTAGCCAAACCAATAGTAATGTAGTGGTAGCGCTTCACTCTTTTAATTTGCATTTCTCTTATAACATATAATGTGGAGATCTTTTCATATGCTAATTTGTCATCTGTATGGTGAAGTGTCTGTTCAGGTCTCATGATCATTTTTTCATTGGGTTGTTCATTATTGCTGAGTTTTAAGAGTTCTTTGCATATTTTGATTAACAGTTTTCTATCAGATGTGCCTTTTGAAAATATTTTCTACAATTATGTGGCTTGTCTTCCAATTCCTATGATATGTCTTTTGCAGAATGCAAGTTTTGATTTTAGTGAAATCTAGTTTCAATCATTACTTTCATAGAATGTGACTTTGATAATGTACCAAAAGGGTTTTATAATCAAGTTCATCTAGGTTTCTTCCTATGTTCTTGTCTAGGCATTTTACAGTTTTATATTTTACCTTTAGGTTTCTGATCCATTTTTAGTCAATTTAGTATAATTCATTTTGTTATTGAACTTTACAAAAGTATTGGTCTGAATCAGATCAGACATTTATAAAAACAACAATAAAATTATCCTTTACCCTAGATAGTTTGACAACATTGCTATAGATTACTACTTGGCATTCATCCTCCTCCCCCACTTCTTTATATTCAAGGTCTTTTATTTCAGTCATCTGGGAGATTTCATAAATTCATCTTCTCAGACTCACTATTATTGTTGTCTCATTGCCTGCTTTGTGTTTTTTGATGCCTTTAATTGGTCAGCCTCTTTATGCTGTCACTACACATGCTAACAATCTCTGATTAAAGAATGAAAGTTGCTTTATTTTGATAATCTCAAAATAAAGTTATATTGTGCCTGCCCCTAAATATTTCTCAAAGATATTAGCAAGTTATCCATTCTTATAATTCTTTCTGGTGCCTCCATTTTTCAGGTTTAGATTGGTGTTTATAAAGACAGCTAGACTATTTACTCAAATACTTTCCTCATGTCTCACATGGTATCTGTCTGTCTATCTATTTATCTATCTATCCATCTATCTATATACCTATCATCTATTTATCCACTTATTAATTTATTCTTGGCTACCAAACTCCACTGTACCATCGTTTTTCTTCATCAGTGCATTCCATTCTCCATTATCAACTCAATTGTTACAAATACATTAGAGAATACCTTTGCTAAAATCTAAATTGTAGTCTATCATAATATTCTATACTCAGTTGAAGGTTAATGTGATTGTGTAGTTAATATAACTTGAAAACTGAAAGATATATATTTCTCAGTACTATGTACCTATAAGATTTTGAAAACGATGCTTTTAAAACAATAAATTATACTAAAATTGAATAGAATATAAATACACAATAATATATTTAAACTCTTATTTTTTATTTTTCAATATTACCATTGTCATAAACTAAAAGAAAATCAACTTTATTATTATCATTGTGTCCTGAAGACAATGACATCTGACTTTTCCTTAGTTTTTCAGGTTAGATTCTTAGGTTAGATTCAAAACTCTGGGGATTAGTTGTTTCTAAATACTCATTAATTGGATAATATGATAAATCTGCTACTTTGTGAACATTTTAGGAGCGTGAGACATTTTTTCATAATATTATACATTGTCATATTTACTTGCAAAATAATAGTCAAATACATTGAATTACATCCTGCAATAACTATTTCATGGAGACTTAAATTTTTTGAGCAAATATATATCTTAAAGAATATCTATGACAATACAGTAATTTTTCATCAAATGCATTGGGCCAAGCAGGACTCTAAAAAGAATTGGACTCTACAAAGATTTGGAAAAAAAACAACTGTTAGAATTGTTACAATTACCTGCTAGTATATCAAGAATACATGGTATTTCAAATGGCTGCTTGTCACTATTGAATTTCTAAGCCACATTCACACATAAAGACTATGTATTTTTTCATGATATCCCGATAAAATTAAACAATATTAGTATATGACAATTGATAATTTTTATTAGGACTTCCTTTGTGACTCAATAAAAAATGATACACAATTTCAGTGTGTTTTCCTAGTAGGTGTTTAAGCAGTTTTAAAAGTATTTTTAAAAAACTGTTGCAAAAGTATTTTATCTTCTTTAACTGGAGTTGCTACCTAAATGTGCTAAGTAGTACTATTAGGTTTATGTGCCTATATATTTCCTTACTTTTCAATAAAGCTGTTTTATTTTTCTTTAGCTATTACTAAAACCTTAATCTTGTGTTATAGTAAGAAAAAATATTGCTTTCTGATTTTATTTCAAAAACAATTTTCATCTGTTTGTTTGTTTATATATTTATGCATACCAGACCTGGAGTGCAGGCCAGAGGTGCAGGAGGTGAGAGGATTCACCAGAGACAGAGTAGGGAACAGAAAAGGCAGATCTACTGAAATACACTGCTGAGGGAGTAGCAGGCAGGACAGGAGAGATCTGCTGTACTATGTGGATCAGCTCCCTGGCCAGTGATTGAACTTGATCTGTAGTGGCAGAAGATAGCTTCATATTGCTGTGACTTAACTCCTTGGACCACCAGGGAGCAGCTATTTTCATCTTTTTTAAACTAATAAATGAATTTAAATTGAATTACCTAAATTAAGTTGAAAGAATACAATTTACCTGTTTTTTATCATGTGTAATTTATAATGGAAAGAAGGTCAAGTCTCTCATTAGGCAACAGTTTTGAACCCCAGCTACACATAAATTGTCATCTAGCATTAGATCATACTCAAAACATTTAAAACATTTATACTTAAGATGGTAAATCTCCTTATTTTATTTCCACTCACTCAATGGGTAATTTTATTTATTTTATTTTAATCTGTGCATCTCAGATTTTTGTAGCAATTGTGAATAGATAGCATCTTTGCTTGGTATGTAAGTATTATATATGACTCTAACTTGATTTTTGGTCATATGAAATGTATAATCACAAGTTATATACAGATATTTTACATATAATGTGTTTTTCTTCAAAATAATTTATAGTGATGCCATTATATCTTTTGATTGGTGTTTTCTTGTCAGGGATTATTTTGGTCTTTGACATGCCCAGTTTTATCGGTTCTGTTATAACATCAGAAATTTTATATTATAAACTCATTTTAAAAAAACAAACTTTTTTTTCTTGAAATATGTAATGTACTCTAATCTGAATTTGTAATATTTTTCCAGGCTAAAGTGAGATGAAGTATGGGCGTGGGTGGCTTGGGGAAAAAATAAAATAAAAATTAGAATGAATTTTAAAAATTAGAAAAATAAAAGTACAAAGTCTCCAGAGGACCAATGTGAAAGATACCAAAATTAGTAAAGTTAAGTAGACTATAATTCTATAGTAGAAAATTATCTACTGTTGCTCACTTAGTCTAACATAGCAGTTTTCCTTCAAATGTCAGCAACTGGCCTCTATATTTAGCTAAGTAAGTTTCCCGATACTAGAAAATCCATTCAAACATAACTGTAATGAGTGAGCAGTTTTAAAGCATTAAAAATAGCACCATATTTGATATAAAAATGTCCATTCAACTCTGAATAGCTCTATATTTAATCAGATGTTTCACATTGGGGACTTTAAGATTTAAAACTGAATTTTTAAAAATTTTCCTGCTAAGAGCTTTTTTTGTTGTTGCTATTTTTATTGATATTTAAAAATCTGGATACTTATTACAAGTTCCAAACTTTTCTTATTCTCATAAAAATTGTGTTATCTGCTGTCTCTGGGTCAGTTCTCCTGAGGAATCCGTTCTAGCTGGGTGACGATTTCCCTACCAGGGTACATACACTGTACTTTCTTACTCAGGTTTTCACTTCTTCTCAAGTTGTAGATTGAATTCCGTGGACATTTGAGATTATAACTGTTGATGTAAAACTTGTCTTCCTCCATTGAGCTCCTCTCTACTTCCACATCCTTTTGGACAAATTCCTAACATCTTCTCTTTTTGTCCAACTAGTTGTCTTTTAATTTAATAGGCTAATTTAAAATTGAACATAAACATGCTATGGTGTAGCTAAATTACCAGTTTCCCATGTGGATTATGAACCCATAAAGCAGATGGGCCATATTTTGATTCAATATGTCTTGCTTTCTTGCACAGTACCTGACATAAAAGGGTTCATATAAAAAATACATATTATCTGTATTATAATCTGAGCAAGTGTTTCATTTATTTTTTAAATGAAAATTACTTTAAATGACTATGTATTGCACACGTCTGGACACTGCAAGTTTATTTAGGTTTCCCTAGCACGTAGTGGCACAATATGAGAAAACTGACAAAAAACAATTTAAGAAGCCATGTTCCTATAATTAGTTTCATTTCCAATCATTTGAACTAAATATGTACAAGCAAAATGAAGGATTGGAATCCAGGAGTAAAAAATATTGTAGAAAATTGTCACGGTGTCATTTTTGGTAGCAAAGTTTGCCATTGTCTCAGCCATGATTCACATACACTTTGGAAATATAACTGTAACTCAAAATTAGAAGACACAGTGCTTTATGAAAATTGTAGTTTCATTATATTGTACATACAACATGTACGATACATAAAATCATAAATAAAAGATTTAAACTGAATAGAATGTAAAAGTTCAAAGCCTTTAGAGTTTTTTTTTTTTTTAAAGATTTATTTATTTACACAAGAGCTGGGGTACAGGCCAGAGTCACGCGGGAGGTGAGAGGATTTACCAGACAGAGTGGGGAGCAGAACAGGCAGATGGACTGAAACACACTGCCGAGGGCAGCAGCGGGCGAGGCAGGAGAGGTCTGCTGCACCATGTGGGTCCTCTCCCTGGCCGGCGGCAGGGATCGAACTCTTGCTGCAGTGGCTGCGTTTTGCTTCATAGTGTGCTGCTCAACCCACTGCGCCACCAGGGAGGCCCTAGTTAGAGTTTTAACTGTGAGTCAGATTATTTACTTTATTTAATGATTTTATTGTATTTTTTGTTAACATAGTGTTGGTTTATAGTATTGGATATGATTTAGAGGTATAGGCTCAAACTTCTTTTCTTTATTTTGCTGTTTACTTTTTTCATTTTTTTCTCTTTTCTTTATTTATATATATTTTACATCAGTTGTGATCTCCATGGATTTCTCACCACCACATGCACAGAAGAGCTGAGGTACAGCCAAGGGAAGGGGGGTGACGCAGTGAGAGGATTCACTAGTGGGGAGCAGAGCAGGCAGATCAACTGAAGTACACTGCTGAGGAGAGCAGCGGGTGAGACAGGAGAGGTCTGCTGTGCCATGTGTGCCACCTCCTTGATTAGGTTTCGAACTGCAGTGACTGTGGACACCTCACAGTGCAGCGCTCAACCCTTTGTGCCGCTAAGGAGGCCATAGGTTCACACTTCTTAAGATGGATGTGGACACACATATCTTTCAACTTTAGGTTTTTGAAATGCACTTTAGGAACTTACTAAACCATAAGAAATAGATTGCATGTATATAAATTATGGTTTATTTTATTGATAGGATAAAATAACTTTAGGTCAATGTTCTAGTTACCAGAAGCAACTTATTTGAATTACTATAGCATCTTAGTTAATAATTTGGTTTTGACACTCTCATATCAATGTACAGCTTCATATCTGTTTACCATTAATTCCATTATATAAATCAGTTAGTAGAATGAATAGAACATAGGATCAACATCAATAACTTTGAATATTCTACTATATTTAGGAAGGAGAGATGAACTTACTAGGATACTTATCACCTATTAATTATCAGTATAATATTTCATTCTAATTTCTCTTGCATATATGAGACAATAATTTAGCTTTGGAAGCAACAGAGTTTAAATAAATATTTAGGGCCTCCCTGGTGGCGCAGTGGGTTAAGCAACGCACTATGAAGCAAATCGCAGCCACTGCAGCACGAGTTCAATCCCTGCTGCCGGCCAGGCGG